>CM024640.1:30630777-31194872 GCA_014182715.1 Eucalyptus cloeziana
ATGTCCTGTGCGGTAGTTGCACCTCTCTGTCCCATGATTTGGTCCGTAACTTTAGAATCTTATTGTACATTTCTTAAGTGCAAAGAAGCTGTTAATGATTAATTGCATGAGTACTTCACTTGGATTATTCAAAAACTGCATCATAGCATCCCATAGCGTTTAAAAACATTCAATTACTTGATAAATAGATTTTTACCCAGAGAGGGGAAGTGCTGTGGAGTGACCTTTGGAGACTAGGGGAAACTGCACGTGGTATTACTAGCATGAAAGCCTTCATTCTTCCTTTCCTTTGTCAATCATGCACCGATCAGTTGTTCTTATTATCCAGTTCCATCACCTTAAAGTAAAATTTTTTCATCTTTTTGAAACAGCCTGGGTTCTATGAAGCTTTCCATTGGAAGCCACTTTCTTGTTTAAAATTTTCTCAATCATTTCCTGCGAACAGCATCTGTATCCACCATTTAATGATGTGGAGAATGAAGTTTTTAAAAGGTGTTAATGCTTTGTAAACTAGTCGTTCAGTGGAGAACCATCGTCAACGTCAGGAATTCCAGAGGTGGCTGACAGTTTTTGGTTTCAGTGCTGATATCTTGCTTTATCTAAGAGAGGATGTATTTTCTTACGTTACACAGTCAGGACAATGCTTATTTAAGAAGCTTTCAGAATTTCATATCTTTAGCTACAATTTCTGGGTATTCAAGTCAAAATTTTGATTGCAGGCAATTACAGCACTAAAAAAAGGCGCTTACTTATTGAAGTATGGTCGTAGAGGGAAGCCAAAGTTCTGCCCCTTCCACCTTGCCAGTGTAAGTCCCGCGATGCTAGTTAAGTGTTTGAAAGCCTGTTAGAGAAAATATCATAAAACTAGTCTACAAATTATAAGTTGCACAGTAGTAGCAGTTTGAGATCACTCGGTACCTAAGTTACATGGGATTTCCATGTGCTTCATGGGATCATCAGATTTTGTGATTTAGACTCATGATTAATGTTAGTGTAGTTGTTAAATCAGCTAGAAACTCAATGTACTCTGATTTAAGAGTAAACTGAAGCATTCCTTCCCAATAAACGCCAAAAGCCCAAAGGAAGCTGTTGATAGAAAAGGTTCCCATGGTTGTCCGTATCAATTTTCTCCCTGAACCATGCTGTTATTAGTCTCTCCACCTGGAACTTTGTTTGTGAACTTCTTTAAGTTTCTCTCCTGACTACTTGATTTGCTTTCTCTGTCAGGATGAGTCTACATTGATATGGTACTCTGGCAAAGAACCAAAACAGGTTAAACTAAATCAAGTCTCAAAAATTATACCTGGACAGCGTACGGTAAGTTATAGATCGGTCTCGCTTTATGTTATGGCCACCTCTGGTTTTAGAAAATGTACTTGTCAAACATTTACTTGTAAGTCTCTGGACAACTATAATTGAGGTTGCAACACTATCTCCCCCAGAAGCATCACTTCCTCCTGTGCACTTAACAATTTTCAGCAAAATCAAGCATAGTCACAATTTTGTTTTTAATAATATTTTGATTCGTTCTTCTACATTGTAGTTATATTTTGTGTTCTCTGTTCTCTTGGAAGATTATGGATATATAGTAGAGGTCACTGATCCCCTGGTTCCAATTTCTTATCAAAATGGCTTTTCGTTCAGGCAATATTTCAGCGGTATCCACGACCTGAGAAGGAGTATCAGTCATTTTCCCTTATCTGCAGTGATAGATCCTTGGATTTGGTAAGTTTGTCTTTAATGTCCCTATCTTAGCCACCTAGTGAAGGGGAAAAAATAAATCACATCTTGTTTCCTGTGGAGTACTTGTCACAATCTATAGGCTTTTCCTTTTGGATATTTGTCATGAGGCCATTGCGTTCATGAACAGATATGTAAAGACAAGGATGAAGCTGAAGTTTGGTTTGTTGGTCTCAAAGCATTGATCACACGGGGCAATTTCCGCAAGTGGAGGAGTGATACAATCAGTGAAACTGCATCCGCAGAAAGTCCGCATGCACGGAGAAATTCACCATCCATTGCACTGTTTGTCAGTAGCTATGTCTTTCTCTTCTCCATGATTCCTAAAATTATCGGGATTACACAATGCTTTAGCTTTTTTTTTTTGGTTCATTTTCTCATTTTCTTTTTAACCATTCATGACCACAGGATCCCGGACATGTCCATGGCATTCAGCCTCCTGGTGAATGTACTTCACAAACCAGGTTAGGAAAGGTATTCTCGGACATAATATCCTATACTGCTGCAGACACGGGTTGCAATCAAAACGAGCCCATTGCCAATTCTCTTAACTCAGTGTCACCAAGGGGAGGAGACAACTGGAATGGTCGAAATTCTGGTGTTGAGACATTTCGTATTAGTTTATCAAGTGCCGTTAGTTCTTCTAGCCAAGGTTCTTGTCGTGAAGATTTTGAATCCCTGGGTGATGCTTTCATTTGGGGAGAGGGAATTGGCGACGGAATTCTGGGTGGTGATCAGCAGAGAGTTGGGAGTCCATACAATACAAAAACAGATGCTTTTCTGCCAAAGGCTTTGGAATCAACGGTGGTTCTTGATGTTCTTAATATCGCTTGTGGTTACAGGCATGCTGTGCTTGTTACCAGGCAAGGGGAAATCTTCAGCTGGGGGGAGGAGTTGGGAGGTAGGCTTGGGCATGGCATAGAATCAGATATATCCCACCCCAAGCTTATTGACTCCCTCAGTGGCATGACCATTGAGTCAGTAGCATGTGGTGAGTATCACACATGTGCGGCCACTCTTTCTGGAGATCTTTATACATGGGGTGATGGAGCTCATAATGTGGGTTTGCTTGGGCATGGAAGTGAAGCCAGTCACTGGATTCCAAGGAGAGTGGGAGGTGATTTGGAGGGTCTTCATGTTACCTGCGTTGCTTGTGGACCTTGGCATACCGCCGTTGTGACATCTACTGGGCAATTGTTTACTTTTGGAGATGGATCTTTTGGTGCTTTAGGACATGGTGACCGTAGCAGCATAAGCATTCCTCGGGAAGTGGAAGCTTTGCAAGGATTACGCACAACAAGAGTTGCCTGTGGTGTTTGGCACACTGCGGCTGTGGTTGAAGTAACAACCGAATGTTCTTCTTTGGATGCTTCCACCAGTCCTGCATCAGGTAGACTATACACGTGGGGCGATGGAGATAAACACCAGCTTGGGCATGGTGATCAAGAGACCAGACTAATTCCCAAATGTGTTGCTGCATTGTCAGGTGAAACTATTTGCAGAGTAGCCTGTGGGCATAGTTTAACCGTGGCCCTTACAGCCTCAGGACGAGTTTTTACTATGGGAAGTACTGTCTTTGGCCAGCTTGGGAATCCTTTGGCTGATGGAAAGGCTCCAACTTGTGTTGAGGGGAAACTTGCTGATTTTTTTGTTGAGGAAATCGCATGTGGATCTTATCATGTGGCAGCATTAACTTCCAAAGGAGAGGTTTATACCTGGGGAAAGGGTTCAAATGGGCAGTTAGGTCATGGAGAATATGACAACAGAAGTACCCCTACACTTGTTGGTTTTTTGAAAGACAAGCAAGTGAAGAGTGTAGTATGTGGTTCTAACTTCACGGCTGTCATATGTCTGCATAAATGGGTATCCAGCATTGACCATTCCATGTGTTCAGGATGTCACAATCCATTTGGTTTCAGGAGAAAACGCCACAATTGTTACAATTGCGGTCTAGTTTTTTGCAAAGCGTGCAGTAGCAGAAGAAGCCTGAAAGCTTCTTTGGCTCCAAACCTGAACAAGCCATATCGTGTGTGTGATGAATGTTATGTTAAACTAAAGAAGACCACTGAATCTGGTCCTGTTTTGCGCATACCTAAGGCTAGAACTGATACTTTACGGCTGAAAAATAATGAGGTGGGAGAAAAGGACAGTTCGTGTTCCACATCAGAGGGGCGTCTATGCAGGCTTTTGTCTGCAGACTCTCTTAGTTTGGCTGAAAGCAGGCATTCCATACACGATGCAAAAGTAGGATCACGTGGTAGCCGTGTGTTTCCACTTCTTAATAGAAACTTTCAACCTGGAGGCCTTAATACAACAAAAGAACCTAACCTTGTGGGAGCTCCCACAAAAATGTTTTCATTTTCTGTACCTGGTTCCAGAATGCCTTCTCGATCAGCATCTCCTCTTTCGAGAAAATCTAGTCCACCTCGGAGCTCTGAAGTAACTACTGATGACTCAAAGCACAGCAGTGACAGTCAAAGCCAAGAAATTATCAATTTACGAGCACAGGTATCTCTTGAACTTGTGCATCATTATAAGAATAATACTACTATGTGCTGGTGTTTAAGTCTCGGAACCTTTTCATTTATGTGTGGCATTTGCATCAGAAACAATTGTTGCATTTTGATGAAGATTCTTCTTTTTTCTGCAAGATTGAGCTTCAATCATTTGATGACTATAAATTGTAGTTTTATCACCTATACAGAACCAATGACTTCCCTGTAATTACATTTCATTTTCAAAGGGATATGCCTGCCGAGGATGCAAAGTATTGGAATAATGATATAAAAGGGCAGTTTCCAGGTTACAACTGACATGAGATTAGTTAAAATATCTTCCTGAAGTTAATAATAGGAATTGGTAAGAGCTCTGTCCCAATGGAGAAATTGGCCTGTAGATTGATTGTGGATGTAGTCTAGAGGCAAGAGGTGCCCATAAGTTTTATAACAAGGATTGTGGTGGGGGTGAGGGTAGAGAGACAATTGTGGGGTCAACACTATTCAGAAGTTCTTGCTGGGATTTAGAGGACTATACAAGGAGATAGATAAGAATGAGGAGAAAAATTGAAAATAACAGATTGGAAAATCATGAACTTCTTGTCTGGAATGAACAGGTATAATCCGATGATCAATGTCTGCAAAATCTTATGCTTATTACACAACTGCAAACTCTCTTTTTCCCCTCTGCGCGATACTTTCTAGTTTGTCAGCATCATAGTTTCCATGAATGTCATTGTTCTTTAAATCTACTGTTCATATTTTTCGATGCAATATATGTAGTTACTTGAAAGGGAGCTCTAGAAAGTAATAGTATTTTACTCTTAAAAATATTTTCCTTAATAAGTTGATTGCCAAAAAATTATTTGAACTAATCGAATTGATTATTAGAAAGTAGGTAAAAAGTTCCACGAACATCTGATTGGTTATGCCCTATTAACGTGGGTTTATTTTCTGCACATAAAGAAGATATTTTGTATTAGACTATGGACAGATTAGCCTATGGAAAGATAAATTTTCATGGGTGATACTAGATGCATGACAGGTATTCTCTTTAAGGCTCTAAGGCTGTTTCTAGATTAGGAAACGAATTACCTGTTCGAGAGAAGACATCCTCCATTGTTTTTTAGGATCAGTAGAAATATTTCGTTAAGGGGCAACAAGGGGATGTCAACCCCTGTATGAAATCATTTACAAGCAAAGCATTACATTCTGTGGGCCAAAGTGTAAAACTGAAAATCCGAGAATCTAAACTTATGACAAAATGGCTCTGAGGAATCGAACACTCCGATTCCTCTCTCTCGAAATTAGCCGAAAAAAGTTGCTTGTGGGATCAGTCGAATCATCTTTCTCCTATTCGCTAGAATGGATGCCCACCCTTGCTCTTAGCTCTCTCCACCACCTCCTTGCTCACCATTGAATACCTATGGCTGAGAGGACCAGATTCCAAATCCTCCTGGACTAAAACAGTTAAGAGCTGTATATGCTTGACAGATTCATCTGCTGCCTGTTTGCAAAGGAAGCACCAGTTCGCCCACTCATTTTTGTACAAATTGTCCAAATTTAGGATGCTTCCCCAGGAAGCTTCCCAAGCAAGAAACAGAAGTTATGGTTTATGCTCCAGATTTCCAAATCAATTTTCTGGAGAACTAATCATTATGTTTTTCTTCCATCAAAGTGGAAAAGATATCCTGCATTGAATACCTGTGGAACTAAAGAAAAATCCCCAACATAAATACAGACTCGATGTGATGCATAGAGAGCCTTCTTGAATGCCATTTATATGCGCATTGGACACTCCCCAGGGAGATGCTTCAGCTTGTGTCTTGTCTCATGCATATGGAATCCTATTAACCACCAACCCTCACCACTAGTTTCTCCTCAGGGAGATAAAACAAGCTAGAGACCACATACAGGCTTTTATGTTGTTGACATGATACCAGTGCGAACTGAAAGAGATTATTTCCTGTTTCCATCTTGACAATATACTTCAGGAAATCTTTGTGAGCCTATGAGGAGTCTAGAAAGAGAAGAGATGCACAAAGAGCAGACTTCACTTGGATTGTTGAGTTCCAAGAGTTTACTTGCCTCTTAGAAATCGAAAGCCAGTGATGGGATGCTCTAGTACTATCATTAATCAGCTTAGAGATCTCGGAATCATGTAGCAGTGAAGGACAATTCAGTTCTATGACCAATTCAAAAATTTCTAATTGTATGTATGTACTTTTACATATAAGATTTTCAGGACCCATTGTTACAGTGAGTTTACTCAGTCACTTTCTTTGACTATTCACTTATTTAAAGAACAATGAAAGGTGCAAGCCAAGATCAGCATATCAGTGGTATCTATCCACCACTGGTTAGGACCAATGCATAAGACATAACCTATTTAATGTGTAGCCAGAAATTGTTATTTTCTGAATCAGTTGCATTACATGTCAATTCATCTAAAGTAAATCTTGAAGGGAAGAACAAAGGGTGGTACAAATGCTAGCCTTGACTGTCAGCATTTTAAAAGGAATAGCCTTGGTCTTTGTTATGATTATCCACTGTCTTTGGGATCATCTGCTCTGCTTACTTAGTCTTGACATGAAGTCATCATGCTATGTACAAAGCTGTAAAAGGAGTTTATCTAGGCATATGAAACCTTTAGGAGTGCCCTACTTTTAATCACTATCTGTCACAACCACGACAATTTTGTGGAGAAATTCCAAGGCAACATCAATTTATAGATTATTCTTCATTGTAATTACAAGTGTGCCAATTTTGCTTCTTTTCCTGACTCTTTTCTTAGTGTTATTTTTTAAGTGATGGATATTCATTTAAAATACTTTGGAATATTTTGCAGGTGGAAGACCTCACTTCCAAATCTCGTCATCTTCAAAGTGAACTAGAGAAAACGTCAAAGCAGCTGAAGCAGGTCACCGCAATAGCAGAAGATGAAGCTCAGAGGTGCAAATCTGCTAAAGAAGTTATAAAGTCCCTAACCACTCAGGTTTGTTGGCTGGTCAAATCTCTCTCTCTCTCTCTCTGTGGATCCGTCCAGAGTACCTTCATCTCCTTCAAACTATTTGGATGAGCATCTTGCTCTAACAATAATCTTCAGGATTATTTTCTGTATTTATATAAAGCATGTTCATTTGGATGAAAAGGGATCAATGCCTTAATCTGACAGTATGGCAATAAGGATTACTCATTTGGGGGTCGTCATATATATGGGTATCACTTCAATATAAGCGTGGTCATTTAAGTGTTCTTTCGCAAGAAATTGAATCTATGCAGCAGTTTTTATCTTTGAAATGGTGGCCATTCAGTGTCATGTATATGATGTAAACTGTCATGCCAAGTGAAATTGCAAGAAAGCTGAGAACCCAAACTTAAAATCTTCCAAAAGTTTATAACTATTCAACTCTCTCTCTCTCTCACTGTCATGCCAAGTGAAATTGCAAGAAAGCTGAGAACCCAAACTTAAAATCTTCCAAAAGTTTATAACTATTCAACTCTCTCTCTCTCACTGTCATGCCAAGTGAAATTGCAAGAAAGCTGAGAACCCAAACTTAAAATCTTCCAAAAGTTTATAACTATTCAACTCTCTCTCTCTCTCTCTCTCTCTCTCTCTCTCTCTCTCTCTCGCTCTCTAGCTTGCCTGCTCGCTCACAAACACATACCATGCACACTCTCGGTTAGGCTAGTAGGTTGCTGGAATTCAATACTCGAATATAGCCTTTACTAACCATAATTGTGCAAATCACAATTATCTTGCAGTTGAAAGAAATGGCTGAAAGACTACCTGTCGGACAGAGAGCCCAAAGTTCTGGTTCTGTTGTCAGAGAATTGTCCAATGATCCAAACTTGATCCATAATGAGAATCAGTCAGCAAAATCTAATTTTCTAGAAAACGAGTTCCATTTTAAGTCTGTAAACACAACTCTGCTCAATGGAATGAAGCAGCAACCTGAGAAGGCAGAATGGGTGGTGCAGGATGAACCAGGTGTCTATATATCGTTAGCCTCGTTACCCAGGGGAGGTAATGAGCTCAGACGTATACGTTTCAGGTATCAGCACCTTGCCATCTTTGTCTTGGTAGCATAATTAGATAAGAGATGACTTTTGAGTCGGACCAATGGTAATATATAGATAATTATTATATATTGGGCAAAATAGGTGTGAGGTTCATTTTCACTGCATGAAAGAACCCAACTTAAAGTTGCTAGAAAGAATAACCCGAGTTCACATTGTGATGATGTGCTGGAGGCCAAGATAAGTTCATTGCATAAAACAATTCACCAGTTTCCAGCCCAGCCTGTGAACAAAATTAGAATTGTGGATAGAATGTGAAATCTCATTGATCATTCTGTAAACAAGTTTTCAGAAAGCCAACTTTTATGCTATGCTTTTCTCTGGATCTTTCTTCCTCTAGCTTGAAGCATAAACCAGCCACTGCCTGCATCCTGCATTCATGGTATTAGATTATCCATTACCTTTTTCTGCTCCGATTGCCTTCAATATTGGTCTTCAAATTCTGAACTTCAGGAAACTGTTTTAACTTGGATGGATGTTTAAATCTTGGAGCACTAACTAATTAAGTCATACATGTTCGGACATCTTTTTCTGATATGGCAATTTTTTTCTCCAACAGCCGGAAAAGTTTCACAGAGGAACAAGCAGAGAAATGGTGGGCTGCTAATGCAGCAATGGTTCTCGAGCGACACAATATACAGAGTACATAGTTTGTTATAGCTCCCACTGTGGTTTTGCTGATAGTAAACCAAAGCTCCTTGACAAAAGTATCCAGGGCCCTCCTCCTCTCTGCTGGAATCTGTATATTTTTTTTCTTTTTCGTGATTCAGTGGAATTTTATTTGAGGATGGGTAGATGGTGACAGGTAGATTGAGGCATGAAAATGTAGAGAGCGAATCAATAGACGGAAAGATCCTCGATGAGGGATGTTTTTTTTCAAATTTGAGCTGCTGTAATTTTCTCCATATAGTCAATAGATTTTAATCTTTCTCAATCTTATCAGGCATATTGGTTTTTTCCACTCAGATCTGCCCAAAGGACAGTCCCTTTTCTTTCCAATACAGCAAGTTTTCCTCACGTTAAAGCTTCTATCCCATTTTGTTCTAATCTTGATGAAGGAGCAGCCTTAACTGATAGTTCCTTTCAATTCTGGGTCAAATGGCATTTTCTCAGAATGCTCATCGACATCCTCCTACTCCAAGCGTATTGTTACATGCTACGGTTTGGATGAATCGAAGAAGAGCATACATACTTGTTACAGTAATAGAAACAAAGTCATTTTAGAGAGCTCAGTACAAACACCGGTGTCATAAGACAGAACTCCAGAAGAAAAGATGATTTCTTACGATCCTCTTTCTCGAGGATGCAAACAACTGTCTTGGCACCAATTCTTTCGATAGAATAACCATGTGTTTCTCAGTCATACTTCCTTCTTGAATTTTCTCCAAGCCTCGGATTATTGTTGATGTCCTTTGTGCAGTATATAAGCCTGGCCATCCGAAAGATTCTGTTAAGGAATTTCAAAGTTGAAAATGTGAAATAATTGTTGATCAAGAGGTTCGTCAGGGGTTGAAGATGGCAGAAGATGTAAAACTAGCCGCTGTGCTTCCAGGGCTCCAATTTGGCGGGCATTTCTTCAACCAATGTAATTCATTTTGGCAATCACCCTGTTTCGGCAAAAGTCGAACCCATTCTCCTCGGGCTCTGAAGAAAATTTCCCAGTTTATCAGGCCGGAAGAAAAGCTCTTGTCGCACTTAAATTTCTCCAAGCAATCACAACCCAATATTGCTACGGCCAGCTTCCTTCACCGTTTCCTCCTGTCCTTTCAGCTCCTCTGTGGTGGCGATCTTCGGCAACCTTCCTGCAGCAGCATAAGTACTTGACAGAAGGATTGCATCTGCAGGGTGCTGTCTATACGTCTCACTGACTGTTCGCTTCACATCTTCCCCCAACTCAACATTCCCATACACTCTGCAAGCACCCAGTAGGGCACGCCATGCAGTGGCGTCCACCTTAACCGGCAAGTTTTTGATGAGATCATGCGCTTCCTCCAGCATTCCTGCTCGTCCCAGGACATCAACAATGCAGCTGTAATGTTCGATCTTTGGCGAAAAACCATACTCCCACACCATTTTGTGGAAGCAGTTCATAGCCTCCATCACAAGCCCTCCATGGCTGCAAGCACTTAGAACTGCCAAGAAAGTGACTTCATTTGGTTTATGTCCCTCTTTCTCCATCTGATGGAACAGCCTCAGGGATTCAGCTGCCTGCCCATGATTGCCTAGAGCAGAAATTATAGCAGTCCAGGATTTTACATCCTTGTCTCTCATCCGATTAAAAATGCCAGTAGCTTTCTCCAAAAGGCCACATTTAGCATACATGTCCACCAAAGCTGTTCCTATGACTGCATCTGCGCATAGTTCTTCCTCATCAATAGATTCACAAATGTACTTCCCAATGCTTGAAGCAGTTGAGGCATCGCAAGCAGAGAACAACCCCGCCAATGTTGATGAATTTGGTACCACATTTTCAAGCTTCATTAAGTTCAACAACTCTACCAATTCTTCTACTAGACCATACCTAGCATACCGCTGTATCAAACAGTTCCACATGGCAGCATCCTTTTGATCCATTTCATTGAAGATTTTACGTCCCGCATGGATATTCCCGACTTTTGCATATGTATCGATCAAAGCAGTGGCAACATTCAGTTTCAAGGAGAAGCCAGTTTTAATACAATGCCCATGGATCGTCTCGACTCCTAGGAGATTCCCAACATCACCGCTGGCATTCAAAACATTCAGCATTGTGGTGGCACTTCCTCTCAAACCACTCCAAATCATTCGCCAGAACAATTCAATCGCCAAACTCGGCTTAAATGCCGTAATATAGCCACCCATTAACGTGTTCCAGGAAACCAAGTCATTTTCTTGAGGGAATTCATCGAACAACTGGCGTGCATCACCGATTCTGCTGCAAACGCCATAAAAATGCAAGAGGCTGTTCTTCACCTCAACAAAAGATCCGTGCCCAGACCTAAGGACAATGCCGTGAACCCCTCGGCCGAAACCAAGAGCCTCCACTCGCGTACAAGCTTTGAGGGTCGTTACGAAAGAGAACCGATCGAGTAAAATCCCCTGCGTCCTCAAGTCATTGAACATGGCCAAAGCACGTTGTGGGTCGTCGCCGATGGAGAAACCTCTGATGATGGTATCGAACATGAAGAGGTTCGGGGATTGCGAGGAGTTGAAAATGGCGGCCGCATATCCCGTGTGCGCGATGGAAGACGCGAGGAGCTTGCTCAAGCTGAAACGGTCTCTGTCGAGGCCGGTTTTGACCATGTAGCCATGGATTTGAGAGATCTCAGAAAGGGTCTTGCAAGATTTAAGCAGAGAAACGAGCGAATGATCCGAGACGAAGATGGAGCTCAATCGTCTAGCGTTAATCATAAATGGGCGAAAGTTCGGGTCTTTGCCTCAGTCGAGTGGTGTTAGCCAATGAAGATCATGAACCAGCTTCAAGACAGAGGCACCAAAAGCGAAAAGCTGTTGGAATAAGCTTTGAGATGGATCGTTTATATAAGATCGCGCGTGGCAAAATGCTCATAGCAGACGAAGTTTGAATCTTTAATGAAAGATTCTTAGCAAGTCGAAATTGAAAAGCTGGGATGGAAAGTGGATACTGGAGAGTTGGGATTGGTCTCCCGACTTCTAGTCTTCTTCTATGGATGATGAATCATTTCAAGTTCTTGACAGAACCCAAGGTTTTGACCTTGAAGAACAGTTCTTAGAAACAGAAGCAAACTTTGAACTTTGAACTTTGAGAATCATTTCAAGTTGTCGACAGAACCCATGGTTTGAACTTTGAGGAACAGTTCTTAGAAACTGTCGTCGGCCTAGACTCGACTCGGTTATTTTGTTTCATAATAGTAGGTTCAGGTCGTTGGCGTGACTGGCGACATGGAACATTGTCGCTCCAGGAATTAATCTTATGATACAATCTGCCTTTAGGTGCTTAATCCACCACATATCAATGCATAAGCGTGTCCCACAATCGGATTTAGTTAGGGTTTATACTCCGCCCTAGAAACATCCACGACTCATGATGAAACACCGTAGATTGTTTATGCTGATATTTTGTGTCACTAGGGTGTGACGGCATGATACCCACGTAAACGGTCTGGCACTGAGCCAATACGACTCCTTTTAAGTTTAGTGTCCTGTCTCACTTCCAGGCCTCTTGGGCCAAGCGCTTGATCAACTGCACACATTCAGAAGAGCAGGGAAATTCAAGTCTTTACAACTCAGGTGGGTGGCAAGTTGTTCAAGCCGGGCATCGAATCAGACATTCACACCTCGAGTGCAACCTCGGGCAACAGAATTATCGCACAAAACAGCCGAAAATGAAATATAACAGAACAGTTGAAAGTGTGAATCTTAAATATCGGAAAACTGTATATACAATGACTTCTTCCAAAGGTCAGTGACTTCGAATCCTCACCATCATTGTCATACATTGAGGAACCAAAATTTTTCTAGAGCGCCAAACCAGATGCTACAAATGGTACCCCCAACAACCAAAGAACAGCCGATTGCATAAACCTATAAATCTACCTTCCTTTCACGAAATTCTTGACAGGGCTGTCAATTCGTGCCTTCTCCTCCCTGAAAGGTTGAGTTGATGCATCTGCAAGGCTTGGTAATCTCGGTGCGCTCCCCTTACCTTTCTGGGCATTAGGTCCCACCACCTCTATCATATACTTCCACCCATCAATTGGTCTTCGCCGGCTAAATATGTGGCTCTTTATGAAACTGGCTATCTGCACAACAATTTCAACCCCGTGTGAAAAGGAACTGAAAATGAGGAGCAAGAGTGAACTTTGAGGAAGAAGAGGTAGGGAGGGAGCCATAATGTTATGATTATTTATGTCAGAGGAAATACAATGAAGTCAACGTATTAACAAGGGGAAGCAGCCCATGTCCTGCAGAGACTGCTCAATGACTGGAGATCTTTCATTTGGGGGGGAAATGTATATGCTTCCTGCGATATTAGGCCTAAGAAATGATAGAAATGATGAGATGAGATCCTGATTTGGTAGGATCTTTAGACAGTATCAGGTCTTAGTCCAAAAGTAATGGGATGGGTATGATATGTCTCGACACCAATCTTTAAGGTCATCACATATATAAATTACAACAAACCACGGTGCAGAATGTGAAATGCGAAAGAATGGTAGATGGCATTTGGAATTACTGCATGATTATGCAACTGGTCTCTATAGTATTATTTTTCCTACAGGATTTGTACTTTACAGGCAGATGCTTCCATATTAACATGCAATATTGACAGGTTTCAAACTTGAATTGACAGTTATATGACACTGACAAACGAACAAACCTGAAATTTGCTGTATGCAATACGGCGCTCAAATTCTTGGAGTAGAATATCTTCCTCCCTCTGTGACATTTCCCACACATTGTCATCTTGAGACTTGGATGTTGTTTCCCAACCATCAGGCTTATTTTTAAACTCAGAAGATCCCGATAAGTTTGTTGAATTCCAATCAGAACTAGGAGAGTCAAAAATCCTGCAATTCATTTTAAGTGCACAAAAAGTAGTTAAGTGTGTATCTCTGGGAATTCACATCTCACTGCAGGGCTTCTGAGTACCAGAGTAAAATTGCGAGACAGCAACCATCAAAACACAGTAATGCAACCCACCCCATTGGTGGTCACGTGGTTTGCGCTCAATCCCTCTATCGGAAGGGAGCGAGTTCAAATCCCCGCGGTCGCTTGTGCGACTCACCTGCGGCCGGGTTAGGTGGGTGGGCTCGGTTCGCCCCGGGTTTACGCCGCCGGCTGCCGGCTGTACGGCGGTTCCCGGGTCACCAAAAAAAAAAAACACAGTAATGCACTTTCCCTTGGCATGATCATAACAGACTGAAGTCATGATAGTCTTTTCATCCAGGACAAAAACCTCAAATCATCTTCATGCGGAAAGAAACAAATTAAAATGTGGAGAAAGAACTAAACAATATACTACTAGAGAGTTGTGGCAGTTCTCTAGTATTATATTGTTTAGTTCTCTAGCATTATATTCTCTATTGCCAGGATAATCGGTGGAAAAGACATCTTTTGGTAAAGCAAACTGTCAGTTCCCAAGAGCAAATGGAAGGACAAGGGGTTCATATTTTGATAACCAGGCATCAATCTTTTGACAGAATGCAATCTAATAAGCAAGAGTTTATCTTCCTAGTGATAAATTATGACCAAAAATAAAGTTTAAGCTCTATAAAACTTCAGGATTTTATATGCTAGGATTCAGCATGAAGTACAATGAATATGACCCTTGCCATTTCTTTGTACTTTCTTTAGCAGCTACATGATTGATCAGATAATTACCGACATGGACCAAAAATCACTGTAAAGGCCAGAGAAGACCTCACATCAGGGTATAAATAAAACAATATATCTTTCGTTAACAGCCATAAAACCATAAAAGGTTCAGTAAATGTAAGCCTCAAATCAATTTCACCAGATAATCTGAATCGGCTTTCATGCATATTGTTCTTTGAAAAGTGGCAACTTCAAAAGCAGGAGTTACAAACTGTGACAGAAGATGATCCTCCTATTTGGAAAAAGTCAAGATCTCTTAGACAAAAGTCATGAAAAACATCTAATAAAAGAACCCCATCCCAGATACATCAACCATATTTTCAAAACATTAAACTTACCAAAGATGCAATGCTAACATCCCTGAAGCCAATATGCCAAAAATAAAGAATAAATCTATCAAAAACAGATGCAACCCTTGAGCAGACAAGACACAGGGCTAGTGCTAGAGTGTTTACACGCCATCCAAAAAACACGCTTCAAAACTTAATCCCATGGCCTTTGAGCATCCTCGTGAACTTGAGAGAGATTCGCCTACTTGTCACATTAGCAGCTGGATTCTCAGAGATGACAGGATACACGTTGATTTTCACTAACAAGGACATCTGCAGAGAAAGCTTATATCCAATTGAACTACAAATGAAACCCGCAAAAGAGAGAACCGCTTCCTCCCAAAATGTCATTTTCCTCGGCCATCTCTTGAGCTAATTCCAAGCTAGCACTGATGTCTACCTCAAATTCGAAAGTTCTTAGGAATAAACTAAACTAAAGGCAGCCTCTAACAAAGCCTCCATCGCTTGTGCCAGCAAATTCATACATTTTCAACAATTAACAAGTCAATGCAACTCGTTAAAGATCCCCTCACACTTCAATGAACCAATCATACCCAAAGCACAATCCAATGCACCAAAAGCCAACACAGATAAGAGAGAGACAAATCAGAGACCGAATGGAAACTTGAAAAAGAGCCGAGAACATACTCGGAAGCGGTATGAAGCAATCTCTCGATGTCATCTCCAGCACCGAGCTTGGCCTCCTCCTGCTTCTCGATCTCCTTCGTCCACAGCCCCGCGTGGATCCTCTGCTTCTTCAACCTATAATCCTTCTTAATATTCTCCAAGCTGTACAGCGAAGAATCCGCGCTCCCTCCCTCGCTCCTCTGCTTCTCCCGCTGCCGCAGCTCCTTGCCCTTCGACACCTTGCTCCTCTCGCCCCAGTTCTCGTTCATGTCCTCCACGAACGCCTTCGTCTCGGCGTCCGCGTCCGACGGCAGGACGACGGCCGGGGAAGGGTCCGACGACGGGAAGTTCACGTCGCTCTCCCACGGCGCTCGGTTCCCGGACGACAGGTCGTCCGGCAACCACGCCGTCTCCCACGCGTCGTTCCATTCGTCGCCGCCGCGGCCGCCGTTCTTGGTGGAGAGCGCTCTGGCGGCGGCGGCGGAAATGGGGCCGAGGGCCGACCGGAGGGCGAGGAATTGAGCAGGACTCGGCGATCCGAGCGTCGGTTTCGCTAGTCGTTGAAGAGCGTGCATGGTTAGGTTTTAGCAGAGCCTTTAGAAGGGTTTAGCAGGCGAAGGGACGAGACGAGGGAGGAGGAAGACGATGACGGAGAAGACGGAAGAATTCTCGCAGAAGTGTCGGCCCGGCCCATCCCGGCCAGGCCTGTTTCGGGCCCATATTCGTAGCCCCATATGATACCTTATAAGCCCATATATCGGCTAAATCCGGAACTTAGGTTTGACTTTTTACATATATGGTAATGATATAGAGGAGCGCTGCTAGTGGGAGTTCAAACGAGCTTTTTTCAGCGTACAACATTTCCTAAACTTCCTCATTTCTATTTCTAGCTTAACCGTGTTATTTTTCTATCCGGGCCCGGACCAGGTTTAGTGGCACATGACATCTTTTTTCGCAGCCATGCCGAGCCACTGTGTTGCCAAGTCCTCGACACGCCGTCTAGCCACGAGCCTGGCTCGTCTCTCTCTCTCTCATGCAACTCACGACCACTACAACGAAGGTGGCAAACTTCGCGCAACCACAAACGACCTCAAATCCAAGGTCGCACGGTCAGCTTCTCTGGAGAGGTTGTTTTCATTGCGAAACCTGGTCACGCTATTTGGAGGTTCTTTCTCCGTGCGATAATAACAATCTCGAGTCTCCTATGATTAAAGTAAGCGATGCTCAAGTCTTTCCAGCTCAGTTTACATACATCCTTCACTTCATATAAAGCCTTTAAAATCTACAAGTTGTCGAGCGACTTTTAAGGCTCAAAAAGAGAGAAGAACGTTATCCACAGAAGTCGCAAAGCAAGACCACATGCACATGAGAAAATTTGAGAAGCATCAGCACTGAGCTCTTTTCAAAAAGAGAGCGCGGACGTCATTTCCGATCGGGAAGAGGCGTCGAGAGGATCGCGAAGTTGACGGAGCAACCGCCGACGGCACTGGCTTGGATCGACGGACTAGGGTTTTCTTCACGTGACCGACAACCGCCGACTACGGACTGCGGCGGAGGAAATGGGCCAGGAAGAAACGGAGAATGTTAGATCGCGGTCGCGGTCCAAGCCAGGCTGGTCACGAGTCACGAGACGCGAGGAAGGGGGAAGAAGATGAGCCCCCACGGAACGCTTTACTTTTACTCGATCGCGAAAAGGACCGTCGTACACGTGCTTTTTGTCCCTTCATTTGAGAAAAGGGATATGATGTCGACCTCCGACCCTACGCATTTCTCGTCTTCGGATGGGGGGAGCAAAACGGGGGACAGCTCCATCCGACGGTGGAGAATGCTCCTTCGCCCAGATTGGTTTACCCGCCGGCGGACAACGTCCCGCGGCCACTGAAACCGAATGCTTATATATCGACTAAGTAGCACTAACACTGACACACGACACGATATGCCAACACGTCGTTTCTCAAAAAATAAAAAATTTCGACACATTGAGACACGTTATATATTATATACATAATAAATTATTATTTTTATAATTATTCTAATGATTCATAAATAAATAAATAATTAAAAAATCATAGAATGAATATATACTAGAAACATTAATACACCATTTATTAATATCATTTATTTTATTAATTTGACAAATTCAACTTAATAATTCATAAAACTTGGAAAAAAACAAACGATCCATATTTTGGACTCGCATGTTAGATATGTTGGAAGAGGAAAATAAAAACTTAAGAGGTGAATTGTATATCAAAGGAAGTGGGATTGTGGGAGTCAGAAGAGAAGAGAATATTATGTTTTTCTTATTTTTCCATTTATTGTGTTTATTATTATGTTTTATTTTTTCACATATATATTGATATCTCATTTATTGAATTTTTAAAATTGACATTGATATTAGAATCACGTTTCGGAAACTTGTATGTTAAAATTTCGACTCGAGTGTCAAGAAAATTGACCAATGTCAGATTTTTCGACACGTGTTAACTGAGTATCCGAGAGTGTCGGACACATGTCAAAGTGTTTCCAACATGACACGAAAACTCTTGAAAAGTGTCGGTGCTTTGTAGTGCATCGATGTTTCGTGAGCCACTGGAGTTCGCAAGATGCCCTCTTGCCCATTTCCTATGAAGCGATAGATGTTACCCTTGTGCACTCCACATGTTTTAAACTTCGGTTGATATCGAAACTAAATGGAACTAATCGTTTCGTTTTGACGGTTACAATGAAATTAATCAAGGGCATCAGCCGGGAAAGACATGAGTGAGAAAAGAAAGAAAAGTCATCCGTCTTCCTTCCATCTTCATATAATCTAAAAAGCTACAGGTGTACAGAGACAGGACAAAAGTCTGAGAGTAAGAGTTAGATTAGGAATAGAATATGGATTGACAAAAAAAAAAAAAATCCGGCGAATTTACTAAAGAAGAGAGAGGATGAAAGAGTGGATAAAGCGAATCGCTCGAAAACCCTTCTCCATTTCCAGATTATTCTTTCTCCTTTTCCCCCTATTTCATCTTACAGTCTGTTTCTTCTCTTTCACTAACGTTGAAGTCTAAATCACCCTCTAATTAACCCGACGCTCTCTCTCACGGGGGCATTAAGCTCGGACTGCAGAAGAGCGCAATGATTAGTAGCCTCGTCCTCCATCTCCCACACCAACCCCTCCCACAGATCGATCGACCCCTGGCCTTCACCAACGCTGCCGCACAGCCCGTCGTCGTCACCTTCTCCGATGCCCACGCCGCGTCCAACCTCGCTGCTCTCTCTGCTGGGCAGGCCGAGCTCGTCGTCGGAGGCCTCGAGCAAGCGCCTCATCACCCTCTCCCTCTCGTCTCCTCCTTTGCCTCCGCCTTCCCCAGCAGGCGAAGGAGGGGCTTCTTCGGCGGAGGCAGTCGAAGGGTCGGAGGAGCCAGAGGCGAGTTCTCGCTGGAGGACCGTGATGAGGGACGACAGGTCTTGGCCCGCCACGTCTTCCTCTTCCTCGAGGAGGGAGAGAATGTCCCTGTACGACCTTTGCCGCTTCTCCTCCTCTTCTTCATCGGGGGTCGCCTCTCTCCGGCGCTTCAGTGGCGACGTTTCCGCCATTGGAGAGGGCTCCTTTTTCCTTTTTCCTTTGAGCCCTTTCTGTGGACGAGCGAGAGAGGCTGGGAGGGAGAGAGATAAGGTGGTGAGAGTGCATGTCGGGAGAGGGAGGAGGGCAGGAAGTGTAAGACATTTATATAGAGGAGGAGGAGGAGGCAAAGAATATTTAATTAAATTTCAACCATTAAAAAAAAATATTTGGTTCAAAACTTAATATAGAAAAAATGACACAAATAATCTTGAACTCTAACCGAATATGCAATATAATTCTTGGACTTTTATTTTGTTCAATATAGTTTATGAACTTTAGTCCAATTTGCAATATAGTCACGAAATTTTAATTTGTTTGATGTAGTTCTAATGAACATGTTCAATTTAGTCTATAAATTATATTCAATATTTTCTCTGATATTACATTAATAGAATAATTATATTTAATATCTTCATATAATTCAAGAACTATACTAAATATATATCAAAAGTTTAAGGATTATATTGAATAAGTTAATAAATCCAAAGATCATATTACACATCATACCAAAATTCAATAACCGTTTGTGTCATTATCCCTTGAATATAAATTAAATGTTTCGAGGACTTTGTATTTAGCTTCAGTTTGACACTCGCTGGAATGGTTCTCGCCAAAAGAGGATCTTGAAATCTATTTGGAAGTATTAGCAGTGTCGTTGATTTTGGGTCCATTGTCATTGTCGAGTTTCTTCTGATTATTCTTGTCCGAGTAAAGCTAAATCGCAAGAATGATTTTCGTTCCTCCATTTTTAACCATTAGGCAGTAGGCACCACCAAGCCGTCATTAAATAAATAAAAAAAAAAAAACTTAATTAAGTGGGCCGAGAAAAGAGGAGCCCCTGTCCCTTTTAATTAAGCCCACTCTGCGTTTTTCCTCTGGGCCCAAGCCCATTTAGAGGTTTACTGTTTAGGAGTTCTGATGCCTGTCCAGAATAAGTAAACGAGAAAACCCTAAACCCGATTCTTTCCTGAATCCCCTCTCCCCTCGCCGCGAAGCGGAAGAAGAAGAAGAAGCGCCTCCTCAGCAGGCGGCGAGTCGCAGCGGAAACCGTCGTCCACAAGCTTATCGCCATGGGTCGCATGCACAGTCGCGGGTACGTTCCCGCATTCTCTATCGTTTCTCCGATTATCCGATCGGATGAGCAAGTGGCCGATTCGTCATAGCGCGTGCGTGTGATTTTTTGCAGTAAGGGCATCTCGGCCTCGGCGCTTCCTTACAAGAGGACTCCACCGAGCTGGCTCAAGATCTCCTCTCAGGACGTGAGTGGAATCCCTCTTCATCTGCGTGAGTTGAAGGTTTCGTGTGAGGCGGGCGTATGTCGTGGGACTGATGATTCGACTCGATTGCTGCTGTAGGTGGAGGAGAACATCTGCAAGTTCGCGAAGAAAGGCTTGACGCCGTCGCAGATTGGTGTCATTCTTCGTGACTCCCACGGGATTGCCCAGGTGAAGAGCGTCACGGGGAGCAAGATTTTGCGTATCCTCAAGGCTCATGGTATGTATTACTTTCCATATTCATTGTGTTGTATTTATGAAGTGGATTTGCAAGTTAACATAGAAAATGGATTTCAGATGTACGGAAGTGATGTAGTACTTAAGTTGTAAGCTTGATGACTTTGGCGGCTGTAACCCGTTAAGCACAGCTTTAAGAATATGTAAGTTAGATTTTGGATTGGAGCTTGTTATGTTATTGTAGTCCTCAAATCATCCTGAAAACTGTTCAATCGGATTAAAAATGTCATTTTTGGAATCCAGTGCATGTTTCTGTCCTGGTAAAATTTGGGTATCGATTGTTTGGGAAGGCATGGGCTGCAACTGCTTCTAACTAAACAGCACAAGTTGTTTGGCACACTGGTTCATTTCTCTGATTTGGATAGCCGGAAAGACTCCTCTTTTCTGATGATTTGGGTTTGCTTTTCCAACAGGTCTTGCGCCCGAAATTCCTGAGGATCTCTACCACCTCATCAAGAAGGCAGTGTCCATCAGGAAGCACTTGGAGAGGAATAGGAAGGACAAAGATTCCAAGTTTAGGCTCATTCTTGTCGAAAGCAGGATCCATAGGCTCGCGCGCTACTACAAGAAGACCAAGAAGCTTCCCCCTGTCTGGAAATAGTAAGCTCTCTTGCTGATGTTTGTTGAAATCTTTATGTTGCACGGTAGCAAGCGCAAAATCAAGTTCTGTTCTGCGTATTTAATGATTCTTTAATTTGTCACCATCTAGCAACTTCAACTGAAACTATGGGAAGTAGTCTTCAGTAGTTTTTGACCTGCACGTGGGCAGGGAAGTCCAAAAGACAACTCCCTTGCTAGACCAATCGACTCTTTCTTCCCTAATATGAATCTAAAGCCTTAATACCTGACTTGGAGTGCTAGCTCGACCTATGAGTCTGTTACATATGTCTGAGTCTTCCATGACTCGTGGTTGTAAATATAATAGATAAACCAATATGGTCTGCAGCTTAGCAGTGGTTAACTTATCTTGACATTGAACTTTTAAGTTTTGGATGTCTGAACAGAGTCATTACGGACTATTGTCTCATGCCTGGTTACTCTTTTTAGTGTAGATATACTTTCCTGCTGGTCTTGGTGTTTTCCAGTTTCTAGTTGTCTGCTGTTAGGGGCAGATTGGTTGAAAATATCCTTCAAACTTCATCTTTTGTCGAGTAATGTGCATTCTCCATTATCCTGTCTTTTATAGATTTATTGAATTTTATGATTTTATTTATCCCTTGTTTTTTGTCTGTGTTGCAGCGAGTCTACAACTGCTAGCACTCTTGTGGCTTAAGCAGCATTTTGGATCATAAACCAGTTTTGATGTAGCATTTGATTGCTGGTGGTCATTGATGCTCTCTCACTCACTATTGCTCTTGAGAATTTCATGTAGTTTGGATGAAAGTATATTTTTTATTGTACTCTAGGTGAGGATAGAGAGATGAGATTTGTTGTGTTTTGACTATCATTTTCATTTATTGATTTTGAAGTTGACCTATGTAGCGTCATCTTGGTGGTAACGGTTCAATTTGGAAATAGCTTACTTCCAATTGCTCCACAAGTTGGAGCTCTCCTCTCGGTTCATTTGAAAGAAAGATGAGGATATCCTCTTTTGAGGACATCTTAGTTTAGTGGTAATTCAATGAGGATCTCATGCTGGGGATCGAATACAAATTACCAGCCGAACATGATAAGGAGCGAGATGCTGTCGATGATAACGTATGACGTTGGTTGATGGAAAGTAACACAACTGCTTTCCATCTTTTTCCTTTGTTGGATTGAGGACATCTTGTTCCGAACGTGGCTTCTCTAGTTCGTGATTCATAGTTGAATGCGTGCTTGAGAGAGTCAATTCGAGGCAGGTCTGAAATGGTCTTCTCGCGGTTGTAAGTTCTAACTGCTGAAGTTGCGTGAATTTAGGTTTAGGTACGGTGTTGTCACTCAGCTGTAGAAGCAGCAAATCTAACAGATTTATTATCAAATTCTTGACCAGGAAAATGTTTGTTTGAAAGCAAGAACGACAGGGCTGATAGACTCAATCGGCTTTATTTGGTATTGGAAACCTTTTCCTTAATTTCCTTGACAGCAACTAAAGGTTCAGTCCTCGCACTCTTTTAAATGTTCCACTTGGCTTGCGGCTTCGAGTTGCCAATGCTTTGGTGTTGTCCTGCTTCACCTGGACGCTCGTCGTCAGAACAGTCCCCGTATAAAACAGGAGTGAGGTCCGACATCGTGGATTTGCAGTCATCTAGCTTGAAAAGGAGGCACTATTCTGTCTGAAGTGCTAAAGGTGAAAATGGTGCAAGTACACCGACCCATAATTCAAGGATGCCCGCGGAGTCAATCAAAGAGCGGTACCTCGTCACGACAGAATTTGCAGAATCGTTAGTTGCCTGATTTAAGCCCCTGACTAATGCAGCCGGTACCTGGAAACAAAAAACACCAAATGGCTTTTAGAGGAGAGGAATAACAGGGAATTCGATAAGAAAGATTATGAATCGGAGTTATTTGGTGTTGTCAAGTTCTTTCGATTTCTCTTGTCAGAGTTAGCTATCGGGGGAATGAGCTGGCGTTACTTTATTATGAGGGAGATTATAGTTAATAATTAGAACACCCTTTGATAACAGGTTGTAACTAATTCAATTAACAGATGATACAAGATGAATGCTTGCGCCTAAGCCTGTATTTCTCGTTCTCAAAAGAGTCAAAATTTTGACTAAGTTGTGCCTGATCTGTGTTTAGCACGGTATACTTATATAATGATACCTCAAAACTGGCAGATTCTTGAGGCAAAAGTTCGTTCCTTGATAATTTTGCACGCTGGTAAGCGAACAATCCCTGTTATTTCCAACGCCAATGTATATGTAAGAAAGAATGCGATGAATGAATACTCACTTTGAAATGTTCTATACGCTTGATAGCATCGTTAGGGAACCCTACGAGCATTCAACTTCTCAAACCTATCAAATTTCTCCCAGCGCTGGATTGTCAGATCTATTTCACTATGCATCACAGCAAAGTAAGCAAATTAGGTACATTCAAACTAAACCCACAACTGACTATACAACTCTGAGGACATGAGTAAACTTTACAAGCCTGATCTTATCCCTCGCTTCCGCTTGTTGCTGATTAAGCACCGCGAGTTCTTCCTCAGGAGCCTACAGAAAATATTAACATCAAAGTCGATAATCTTTTGATTGATTAGCAGGTCAACGGCAAGCAAGAGTAGCAGTCATAGATCAATTGATATACCTGCATTCGGAAGGCAGTTGGACCGTCGCCAATGAGTTTTATCATAATCAAATCAAGGATAGACAATTCGAGTTCTTCTGATTATTCTTGTCCGAGTAAGCTCATCGCAAGAATGGTATTTTCCCCTCCATTTTAGACCTCATTAAACTTGAAAAACTTGATTAAGAGAGCCTGAGAAAAAGAGGAGTGCCTATCCCTCTCAAGCCCATTCTGCATTTTCTTCTGGGCCCAAGCCCATTAGAGGGCTTCTGTAAGGAGTTCTAATACAGAACCCTAGATACTCCCCTGGATCCCCTCCCCGTCGTCGGAAGAAGAAGAAGAAGCACCTCCTCAGCAGGCGGCGAGTCGCAGCGGAAGCCGTCGTCCAGAAGCCTCTCGCCATGGGTCGCATGCACAGCCGCGGGTACGTCTCTTTCTGCATTCGATCGTTTCTCCGATTATCTGTTCGGATGAGCAAGTGGCCGATTCGTCATAGCTCGTGCGCGTGAATCTTTTTTGCAGTAAGGGCATCTCAGCCTCGGCGCTTCCTTACAAGAGGACTCCTCCGAGCTGGCTCAAGATCTCCTCTCAGGACGTGAGTGGAATCTCTCTTCATTTGGTTTTCGGTTTCGTGTGAGGCGGGCGTATCTCGTGGGATTGATGCGATTCGACTCGATTGCTGCTGTAGGTCGAGGAGAACATCTGCAAGTTCGCGAAGAAAGGCTTGACGCCGTCGCAGATTGGCGTGATTCTTCGTGACTCTCACGGGATTGCCCAGGTGAGGAGCGTCACCGGGAGCAAGATCTTGCGTATCCTCAAGGCACACGGTACGTTTTACTATCCATTTTCATTGTATTCGTGAAGTGAACTTTGCCTGTTAATATATGGATGCTGTCTATATGCTAGCTATGGAGTACTTAAAGTTGTAAGCTTGATGACTTTGGCGGCTGAAACCAGTTAAATCACTGCTTTAAGAGGAGATTAGTTAGTTTTTTGGAGCTTGTTATGTTGTTGTGGTCCCAAAATCATCCTGAAAACTGTTGGATCGGATTGAAAAGAAGTCATTTCCGGAATCCAATGCTTGTTTTTGTCTTGCGTAAAAGTCGGTATAGATTGTTGGAGAAAGCATCGGCTGCTACTGCTTCTAAGTAAACAGCGTGAGTTGTTTGGCACAGTAAAGTCTCCGCTTTTTCTGATGATTTTCGGTTTTGCTTTTCCAACAGCCCTTGCGCCCGAGATTCCTGAGGATCTCTACCACCTCATCAAGAAGGCGGTGTCCATCAGGAAGCATTTGGAGAGGAACAGGAAGGACAAAGATTCCAAGTTTAGGCTCATTCTTGTCGAGAGCAGGATCCATAGGCTCGCGCGCTACTACAAGAAGACCAAGAAGCTCCCTCCTGTCTGGAAATAGTAAGCTCGCTTGCTGATGTTTGGCTCTTTTTGTTGAAACCTTTATGTTGCATGATAGTAAGCATAATATCAAGTTCTGTTCTGTGTATTTAATGATTCTTTGTCACCACCTAGCAACTCTGACTGAAACAATGGGAGTTAGTCTTCAGTAGTTTTTGACCTGCATGTAGGCACGGGAGTTGAAATGACAACTCCCTTGCTAGACCAATTGACTCTTTTTTCCCTAATGTGAATCTAAGGCCTTAATAGCTTCGTGACTTGGAGTGCCAGCTCGCCCTATTAGTCTGTTACAGATGTCCGAGTGGTCAATGGCTCGTGGTTGTAAATAGAATAGAGAAACCAAAATGGTCTGCAACTTAACGATGGTTAATTTATCTTGACATTGAACTTTTAAGTTTTAGATGTCATCATGTCAGAACAGAGTCATTACCGACTATTGTTTCATGGCTGGTTACTCTTTTTAGTATAGATATACTTTCCTGCTGGTCTTGTTGTTTTCCAGTTTCTAGTTGTCTCTCGTTAAGGGCCAGATTGGTTGAAAATTTCTTTCAGACTTCGTCTTTTCTCTTGTGCATTCTCCATTATCATGTCTTCTATAAGTTTATATGATTTTAATTACCCCTTGGTTTATGTCTGTGTTGCAGCGAGTCTACAACTGCTAGCACTCTTGTGGCTTAGGCTGCGTCTTGGACCATGAACCAGTTTTGATGTAGCTTTTGATTGCTGATGGTCATTGATGCTCTCTGTCACTCACTCGCTCTTGCTCTTGAGAATTTCATTTAGTTTGGATGAAAGTATATTTTTTCTTGTACTTTGGGTGAGGATAGAGAGATGAGTTATGTTATGTTTTTGACTATCATCTTCATTTTTATCGATTTTGAAGTTGACCTGTAGCATCGTCTCGGTGGTATTGGTTTAATTTGGATATAGCTTACTTCCAACTGCTCCACAAGTTTGAGCTCTCCTCTTGGTTCATTTGAAAAAAAAGATGATGTTTAGTGGTAATTCAATGATGATCTCATGCTGGGGACTAATTACAAATTATCTGCCGAACAAAATAAGGAAATGAGATGCCGTCGATGATTATGTATTCTGTTGGCTAATGCAATGTAATGTAACACAACTGCTTTCCATCTCTTTCCTTCGTTGGATTGATGGTAGTTAGTGTTATAGCAGCATCTGAGACAGGATTAAACAGCTTTATTTGGTCTGAATGTTGCTTCTTTAGTTTGTGATTAATAGTTGAATGTATGCTTGAGAGAATCAAAGTCGAGGCAGATCCGAAATGGTCTTCTAGCGGTTGTAAGTTTTAACTGCTGAAGTTGGGTGAATTTAGGTTTAGGTGCGGTGTTGTCACTCGAGCTGTAGAAGAAGCAAATCAAACACCTCCATTATCAAATCCTTGACCAGGAAAATGTTTTCATTGAACCCAAGAACGACAAGGCTGATAGATAATCGGCTTTATTAAGCATTTGGAACCTTTTTCCTTTATTTCCTTGCGAGTACACCGAAGGTTCAGTTGTCGACAAGCCATCAAACGGGGGTGAGATCCAACATCTTCCAGACAAGCCCTCAAATGGACCATGCATGGTTTTAGCAGTGATCTAGCTTGAAAAGATGTCCCTAATCTATCTGGAGTGCCGGAAGTGCTTAAGGTGAAAATGGTCAGTATGTGTCGAGGAAAATGGAAGTGCACAGACGGATTCAATATTAAGGAACGCCTGTGGAATCAATCGAAGAGCAACTCCTCTTCAGGGTAAAATAAGTAGAATTGCTAGTTGCCCTGCTTGAACCCCTTACTAATGTAGCTGGTACATGGAAACAAAAAACACCAAAAGTGTTTAGCATTGTGTACTTGATTTATGATACCTCAAAACGGGCAGCTTCTTGAAGCTGAAGTTGGTTCTCGGACAATTTTGCTTGCTGGTAAATAAAACAATCACTGTCATTTCCAAGTCCAGTACATATGTAAGAACGAGTGCGACTAGTGAAGAAACTCACTTTTAGATGTTCCATATGCCTGATAGTATCATTAAGTAACTTCACGTGCACTTCAGCTTTGAACCAAATCTAATTTCTCCGGCTCTAGATTGTAAGATCTATATCACCATGCATCTCAGCAAAGTGGATTAGGTACATTCGATCAATTCATCCAAACCACAGCTGACTATACAACTTTGAGGACATGAGTGCACTTTATAAACTTGATCTTATCCTGTGCTTCAACTTGTTGCTGATTAATGCAAATAACGAAGCTAATATACGGCTCCCGAAGAGAGAACTTTTACTTGCCTCTTGGTTTTCGACCAATTTGCGATTCAAGATAAATATCATGAGGACAAATCAAATTTAAATTGATCATACAAGAAAGATAAGAGATCAAACATACTCTCCTTGTGATACATCAGGCAGACTGAGATATCGTAGAAAGACATCCCCGACACTATGAGAAACATCTTGTTTCGATATATTATGACGAAGAAGGAAGTTGAGGATGATAAGAGAAGAATTCTCCAAATGAAAGAACTTCATAATAATCGACCATTCGGAGAAAATATTATCAAACCGACATTCGTGCCACACAACTTTGATAACTCAGCGGCGTTCTGGACAAGTCCATCCTTGCACTTTCTATAGGTTACTAGCCGACCGGTAGGATTATCGATTTTCTGCACCGCCAACTTATCGCGGCCCATGGGCGACACGAGTAGGAGACGGAGGAATGCGAATCAATGAGGAAAAAGATTTGGCTGTGGCTAAGTAAGAGTTCAGTGGAGGGATTATATAAGCGGACAGATGAGACGATGCATTAACTCTCCAGGGCATGCAGAGTGAGAGTCATGCATTAACTCGGAAGGAAATTGAGGGCATCCGTTCATTGCATGATTAATTGCCAAAAACTGAACCTCAAGCATTAGTTAACACCATAGCATCTTGCTCACGGTACAGTACAGACCCCAAATGGCACAGTACCCAACACTGAGCTATTCGAAAGGCAAATAGTTAAGTGATCAAAGACAAGTCCACTAAAAATCATTCTTTAGCGCCTCATAGATCAAAATCGATAGTGATCATTGAAACGCTAGACCCGCTCGTCTATTGGTCAATTTGAAAAATGTCATTTAGTGGATCTAGCATTGTGAATTTTTTTTGCCGACAATAAAAGATAATTTGAATTTCCACGGAGGAAGAGCGTGTGGCAAAGTGAAGTCAAGAAGCATTCCATACCGGTGCAGTTGAGTCTTACGTGGTTTGCAGTGGGAAGTTGCCAAATTTCCACAATATAAATCTAAAAAAACCGAGGAGAGCGTCCGTCAGGGGGGATGTAGCTCAGCTGGTAGAGCGCTCGCTTAGCATGCGAGAGGTACGGGGATCGATACCCCGCATCTCCATCTCGAGATGTACTTTCCGTTTTCTCTTTTTACTTTCTTTTGCCTTGGCCAACTGCAATACGAAACTCTTTGGTATGCAGGAATCAAGGCGGATTATCAAGTGGGTCATTAAAGATGCATCGAGGGGATGTAGCTCAGATGGTAGAGCGCTCGCTTAGCATGCGAGAGGTACGGGGATCGATACCCCGCATCTCCATCCTGTGATATGCTTCTTGTTTTGTCTTTCTATTTTCTTTTGCCTTGGCCAACTGCAATACCAATATCTTTAGATGCAGAAAATCAATCTGGAGGATCAAGCGGGTCAGTTAAAGACTCATTGTTGGGTCGTTGGGTGGCCCGAATTCGGTTGAGTTAGTGCCTCACTAGCATCCATTCATTGCAGCTTTTACTTTTTCACGACCCGCTTCCGTCTGGACTTGCACTCATTCTTCTGGTAGGTTTGAACTTGCACTTAGGCACCAAGGTTTTCAGCAAAACAACTCCCTTGGATTTTAGTTAGTATTAGACTCTGTCACTTTCCTTTCCATTATATGAACCTAAAAAAGGTCGATCCTTTTGTAAGTAGGCCTGCTAGCTTGCGCTACAATACTCTTTTTATGCCGCTGGTAGATTCTCAATGTCGCAAAAACTTAGGCATTGCAGAAGTTTTAGTTCCAAGACTCATGGTCTACATTTTAATATTTACTTGAATGGTCTGTAACTTAAGCAATAAAATTTTCCTGATGTTGAAGAAGTTTTAATTCCGTCCCTTGTGACGCGACAGGGTTCATAATGTTGGATTGAATGACTCTACACGTAGGGTGGTAGATTTATAGTGTTCATGGCAGGTCACTCATACCCTTCAGTCGTTATCGTTTCCCTCTTACAGCAGACTGGTTGGAATTTTCTGTCAAGTCTGCCTTGTAATAGTAACATGCATATTGCTGGTATCCTGTCAATTATTCATGATGCTGCGTTTCTTTAGCTGATGCACATCTTGCTCCATATCTTTGTCGCAACGAGTCTTCCACCGCTAACTCTCTTGGGGCTTGAGCTGGGTATGGACCCTAGATCAGTTTTGATGTAGTTCTTGATCAGCGTTTGTCATCGATCCTATCTCTCTCCACGAGATTTTCCATTAGTCTGGATCAAAGAATTTTCTTTTATTGAACTCAGAGATGGGATAGACAGATGAGTTGATTATGTTTCGACTATAATTTACACTTACAGATTTTCGGGTTAACCATGTACCATCCGTGACAATCTCTCAACTGTGAAAGTAGTTTATGTCTTGAGTGCTCTGCAATTCTGAACCCTCCTCATGGTTCATGAAAAGCAAAATGGGGGAGGATATTCTTTTTCTGCCGAGGGTGCGTTGGTTTAGGGGTGATGAAACAATGACCTTGGCATTGCGTCGACTGGTTAAAGTCGGCCTCGGGGCATTTATCGGAACAGCAACGGAATCATCAATTTCTGGTGGTTCACAGTCATGAACAGGATGCTGCCAATTATTATGGACATTCTCGATAGGAGTTGTTATGGCAGCATTTGAGTCAAGGAACTGGGAGAACTGATTAGCCTTTTGACTATGGAGGGCAAGAAAATTTGAGGGTACAGAACCTTGCTTTTTTCCAAGATACTCGAGGGGCCTAAAGTAATGCTTATAATAATCAGAGTTTGATCTGTTGGGGGAACAATACACGTAATGTTCTATCCGAACATGTTCTATCCCATTATTTGCAGTTTCTGACCAAGGAGACAAGGGTAAGGCACCGAACATGTTCTATTTTCAACCTCCATCCATCACTAGTAATCTCAATTCACTTTTCCTAATCACTGCACGCTACAACTAGCAGCCCCCCTGGAAAAAGCTAGCGCGCTAGCTAGCTACAACTAAGTATAACCCCTATTTTATTGTATTGTCGGGATACTCGAAGAAACCTGCTGAAAAATCAGAAGTGCGCTGATGCACAAGGGCTGAAACGGCCAGCAACTTGTTAGGAGTAGTTTTGACTTGCCCATTTCCACTACTAGGTGGATAGGTTAGGAACCCTACAGGAGGTGCTTTAGCGTAGGGCCCTTATCTCTAAAAGGGCTTGTGGATTCCACTCGTTACCACTAAGGGGCTGTTTGTTTGTATTTCTTTTTTTTTGTTCATGAACAGATTTTTTGTTTTTTTGTTCTTGGGAACAAATTTAGAATAGAAACAAGAAAAAAAAAAAACTTATTTCTTGTTTCTGGAACAATTTGGAGAAACACTTCTTTCTTTTCTTTTTCGCAAGTGTTTGTTGCATTCATCAATGGAGAGCTAGGAACTCAAAGCTACATTCAATCTTTTCATCTACCACTTGTTGATGTTGTGATTCAAATTGTTGAGATTCACAGTCAAACACAGCTTCGATATATATAGGGACTCTCAAGGTTACAATCACCTCTAAGCTGCATTTGAGATTATGTGCTATGGAGGAGAGCTCCCTCATATTTATGGACCTCTAGAGTGGTTGCATCCATTATGTGGCAGCTATCATCCATGGTTTAGATTTTAAAAGGGTTTGGTGTATATGTTGAGTATGTAATGGTTGATCATAGTATTTTAGGTTTAATATTAAGTCAGTTAGGGAAAAGAAAACAACCAATGGATACTTCTCTGAATAATGAGAAGGATCCCTCTCCTGATGTTGACTAATGAGGGCTGCTCCATCTTTGGTATACATCGCGCGGCTGCAGCACAACGTTCCGGAAACCAAAACGAAGACGGAGCATCCATTCGGGACGCCGGCAAACCACCAAAATGAAGGAATCTGCACCTGATGAAGGACTTCCCCTTGGGGCCGGTCGTGATGTTGGGAGACGACGTCGTGGAGGAGGAAGGCGGGATCGCGGAGGCCCTCGCTGCCGCCGTGGAAGAAGAAGGCGTTGGAGCGGGAGGTGATGAAAACGAAATTGTTATTTTTTTTTGCTATTTCCAATTTGTTTTATATTAGACGAGGGATGATAACCGTTTGTTCATCCTCTCTTTAGTTCAACTAACGCCTTTTAAAAGTGGTGCCCTCTGGTCTCTCCCTCCCACAGATTCGTCGTCTCCGATAGTCTGTGGAAGGAAAAAAAGGTCTGTTGGGATCTGTGTATCGACGGTCTTGTCGTCAGTTCAAATGGGAATCCCGTAGATACTCTTGTCGCTTCCATCTCTCTCGAGCATTCCGTTCTGTCAAACGTATTCTTAAACGGGTTCCTGACACCCCCCGTCCTTTGTTCCTTCTGGAGTGGGAGGCTGCTTTGGGCAACGCAAGCATCCCTGGAGTGCGCGTCGTGGCCCGAAGTATCCGGTGAAGATCGACCACAACTCGACATCAAGAGTTTTCTACATTACAAAGTGCTCCTTCATCTCTGCTTCGCTTTATAACATCCGTAATATGCAGTTTCCTTCTTTCTCCATGATCTTGTTCGGGTAAAAGCCATGAAACTGAGATTAGGAATTGATGATATCGTGTAATGTAAGCGGCCATTTCCCTTTTCTGGGGCTTTCGATGATTTTTAGACAGGAGGCTGTTCAATTCTTCTGATAATGTAAACCAGGAAATGTGGCAATGAAACGTTGTGAAACAAAGGAACAGAAGTTGGGGAATTGTTTTGTCCCTTTTTTGTTGTTATTTTACCCTCAGAGAATGACATTAGTGTTGCAATTTATGATTTCTCAGGCACTGATTTGGATGGAGAAAGGCACGTAAAGCAATGGGAGATGTTCTAAGTAAAGCTGCTCATAGTGTTGGCTCTGTTGTTGGAAATGCTGTCGCCGCTCCGTTCAAGAACATTTTTGGCGGATCATGCGAGTAAGCACTTTCTTACTATAAACTTTGCTTCATTGAGGAAGTTTTGGTGTCTGCCAATTACAATCTATGTTGATATTTCCAGTTCTTGTCCGTGTTGTCATGTCCAAAAAATAAGTCCATTTCTAGTTTGGTTTGGCAAAAACCTCGAGAACAATCTGCGGCACAGAGCTTGTAACAATAAAATAAACGTTTCTGGCATTGCTTGATATCTTTTACAGGCGATTTATCTTGCGTCTACATTAAATTCTTGAGTTATCTTTCTGTTTCACCTCATTGATCCGGTCTCCCTATTTTCACCTAGTTTCCCATTGTTTTTCAATGATGCAGGGAACTATGCTCGGGACCGTGGGATGTAGTTTGTTTTATCGAGCATCTATGTGTCACGAATCTGATCAAACTCTTGCTGATATGTGTCCTCTGTTACATAGGTAATTACTCATTTCACTTATTATCTCTCCGTTCAGGAGGTCATTTCTCTTCTCTTGCCACTGAAATTCGCTTTACTATGCTAAAACATTTGATTTGCTGGCCAAAAATCAGTCCTTCAATTCTTGTCCTGTTGTACTTTTTGGTTGAGACTACGGTAAAGGATACATATTGATAGTCTCATTTTAGCATTCTACAAGAGAAGTAACATCAAAGATTTTTCCAGTGACGGCTTTCATCATTTGATATTCTCTCAGATTCCAGATAAGTCTGAGAAACTATCTGCTTTTAAGATATACTTATTGGTGGGATTTGGTGTTTAGAGAACCATCTGCCTTTTCGTTTGAAGCTTTCACGAGTAATTCTTGCATCATAGTCTTGTACATTCGATTAGAAAACCAGGATACAGTATTCCTACAATTTCATGATCAGCTGATGTGTCTTCGTGTGGGTGCGATGGTTTTCAGCTCTACTATTCCTGTATCTGTTGTTCAAGCTGGGGATTTGCCAGTGCATAGGGAGAAGCCTCTGTAACATGTGCTGGCTCGCGTGTGAGACATACTGGCGCGCACTCGGGCACATTTGCTGTTTCATGTGGTACAAGATAAGCAGCACTAAACGGGTATACCGCAGGCGACGCCACTTCCGAGACTTCGAAGCAGGACATAGCCTGAGTGACATAAGTTATGATTATTCGAGTCGTCATCTCAGCGCAAGTAGGAAAAGGAAACTACTCAGAGAGAGGACAGAAGGCCCTCTTGCTTCATATAGCAACTGTAGCCACCGGCGCCATGGTCATCACCACCACAGGCATGTGAAACTGAAGTCAAGGCGTGTTTCTTTCGCATCGGGGAGAGGTTCACGGAGATCAAGGATTTCGAGGCATCATCAGATAAGCACGGTACATACTGAAAGAAGAGTCGGAACTTTAAAGCGCCAGAGGGTCCGATGATAATCATATCAGGTGTACCGATGTTTCGTCTCTCTTCGGATGAAAAAGAAGGAAATTCATTGACCTGACTACTACAAAATTGCAGACAGCAGTCACCATACAGAAACACCAAGGCATCGTCTGCTGCTAGGTTTTTTCCAAGATACTCGAGGGGCTTAAAGTAATGCTTACGATAATCAGAGTTTGATCTGTTGGGGGAACAATACACGTAATGTTCTATCCGAACATGTTCTATCCCATTATTTGCAGTTTCCGACCAAGGAGACAAGGGTAAGGCACCGAACATGTTCTATTCTCAACCTCCATCCATCACTAGTAATCTCAATTCACTTTTCCTAATCACTAGTACACTGCACGCTACAACTTGCAGCCCCCCTAGAAAAAGCTAGCGCGCTAGCTAGCTACAACTAAGTATAACCCCTATTTTATTGTATTGTCGGGATACTTGAAGAAACCTGCTGAAAAATCGGAAGTGCGTTGATGCACAAGGGCTGAAAAGCCAGCAACTTGTTAGGAGTAGGTTTTGACTCTCCCATTTCCACTATTAGGTGGATAGGTTAGGAACCCTACAGGAGGTGCTTTAGGGCAGGGCCTTATCTTTAAAAGGGCTTGTGCACTCCACTCGTTACCACTAAGTGTCAAAGCCAGGAGTAAAAGGAGGGACTTGAATCCTCGACCTCAGCTCTACCATTAAGCTACTGTTGAGCATTTCATGTATCACTTGATATGGACAACTTATGTTTTTCCACTAGATCACACTCTTTCCCTTCGATCGAGCTAGGGGCACAAGTAGGTAGGTAGGGGGATAGGGGTTGTTCAATCATGCTATTCGGAGATTCTTTCTCTGCATGGCAATAATGATATCTTGAGGCTTCTAAGTGTTATGATGCGAAAACTCGTAGAATTTTGTAATTCAGTGAGTGAGTAATCTAATTGATGCTGTGAAATTTTGTGAGATCAAAAGCTTGACTTTCTAGATAAAAGTGTGATTTATTATTTAAATATTCTAATATTTACCCTCACATGTATAATTTTGTAAAACCACTACTAACTGTTATAAAAGTTTAAACTTTTTGATGAAGACATGATTTATTATTTAAATATTTTAACAAGCGCAATTATAGGTGCGTGTACTTGGAGCAACAATAGGACGAGGACCTTCGGAGATTGAAGATAGAGGAAGACAAGTAGGAATCAAATAAGATAGGAAGAGTATATGTTTTGAAGGCTGTACAAGGGACTTAGTTTTTCTTGTACGTGGGCGTGACCTTCAAGTGAAGTGGAGTTGGCTATTCATAGCCCTCTTTCACAGCCATACTCTTTGTACGAGAAGTAAAGATACAAGCAATGCTACGTGTCTTCCTTTTCAACGTACATTCTTGAATTTAATCTAAGCTCTAGACAACTACAATGTGAACACTTTATCTTTTTTAATATATTAATTATCTTTCACAAAAAAAAAAAAAAAAAAAACAACAACAACAACACAACGTGAACACTTTCGCCTATCTCTAATTTTACCAACTTCTCATATTCTTTATTAGCCATACAATAGAACTATCACTTGTACACCACCATCTATAACTGCCACTTATTTCTCTTGAACCTAGTTGATGTCTAGATTTTTCTAAACAAAAATTGATAAGGATTTCAACATTCCTCCTTGATCAATTTTTGTGACACTCCACGCATGTTTCTTAGCACCTCAAACTTGATTAGTGTCCCAGTGGCCACTCTTCCATCTTGGAAGAGGGAGGTTGGGGGTTCAAATCTCCACCTTCTCAGGGGGGATTGGGGTAGGGACGGATTTCATTTCAGGAGTGGGTTTTGACTCCCACGCCTTGCAAGGAGGCAGGGCAAAAGTCTGAGAGTGAGTGTTAGAGTAGGGTTAGCGTAGGACCGATAAAAAAAAAAACTTGATTAGTGGTAGTGTTTTCGTGAACATAGGTGAATCTTGCAATTTTTTAGCTCAATCTCTCCATTACTTTTGCACTTCTCGAATCGAATTGATATCAATATGTTTAGTTCTTCCATGAAAAAATTAGATTTCTCAAGATAGCGATCACGGACTTGTTATCACAAAAAATCGGTTTTGGTCCCGTCTATACTTCTCCAATGTCTTCTAAAATTCTCCAAAGCCAGTGTTTGAGAGGTGGTCATGTTAGCTGCGATGTACTCGGTTTCCACAATAGGCTGTGCCTCTAATCTTGTTTTTTAGATGCCCATGGGAATATTCTAAAGCCTAATGTGAATGTATTGGCAGTAGTACTCTTCATATCATCAGCTTTAACTCGCCCCATCACTTTTGGTGTGACCAATGAGTTTAGACATTGCACTCGGACAATTCCAAGTTTCTTGTAAGTGGCTTAAAATTCTCTTGGCAGCTTCAAAGAGAATTTGACGCAGAATTTGCATGAATTATGATAGTAGACTTGTCATACATGATATTTGGTCCTGTATCTATAAGATATAGTACACTAACAATCAGGCATTTTTTAGAGGGGGCGTTAGCTTTTTCTACTACATCTCTCTTTAGTAGCATTTTATTTGTCACAAGCGATGTGGCAATTGCTTTGTAATGATTCATCTTCAATTTACTCAAGATGACTCTTGGTGTATTTTTTCTGCGAGATACAACCTTCTTCGTATTGATCAATTTTGTCACCAAGGAAGTAGTGCATTCAAATGTTTTCATCATTTCCTCTTTGAAATCTTGAAGGCATAAATATACTAGAATTGCCAAAAGTTGTGTATGACGCTTACTTTAATACCAAAAGTTTTTGCCAGCTCACTTAAGTGTTAAATCAAAGGAAAAACAATCACTTTTGTGCCAACAGCAAGAAATTCTAGCCAAATTGATTTCGTGTAACTTATAATTAAAATTATAATATGACTTGGCAAAATTTTTAAAAAATCCATTCCACGTGGCATTTCCACATGGTATGCTTAGCACTAAAGTAATTTTTTTTTTAACAACAACTAGCACTGAAGTGATCACTTTAAATAAAATTTGGCACTCAAATGATCACTTTTAATAAAATTTGACACTTAAATTATTATTATTTACAACTTTTGGATGATGCCGTTCAAGAGTTATATGCTGACTAAGCATGTCGGCGAGCCACGTATGACTAAGAAATTAATAAAATATAACCACGTTAGACTTTTGGCAATTCGGACTGGAGTTGACATTTAAATGATCTTTTTTTTTTTTCTCGAAAAAGTAGCACGTAAGTGATCCAAAAAAAAAAAAACTTTTGGCATTAAAGTGCGTACTGTATATAACTTTTGACACTTGTAATGTTCTTACCCCAAATTTTGAATCATCTTTTCATTTTTTCTTGTATTTATGATATCATCCACATACAAAGAGACAACAACAATTACCCACTTACCTTGGGTTTTGATTTAGAGCGTTGGCTTGCTCATACTCCTCCTCAATCTTTGCTTGACAAAGTTCTCGTCAATTCCACTATGCCTTGCTTTAGGAGCTTGCTTTAGTCAGTAGAGGATTTTCTTGCGTTTTAGCACTTTTTCTTCTTGGTATTTGCTAATAAAGCCACGTGGTTGTTACACATATATTTTATTTTTTGAAGATTTTTATTTAGAAATTTTGTCTTCACATCTAGTTGATATATCTTCCATTTTTTTTTTATATTTTATTTTATTTTTTATTTTGTGTGTGTTGCTAAGGACACCAATCAAGCACTATGATTTTGACGAGCACTAGAAGACATTAAAGAAGCATAGCCAAAACCAACATCGATACTTTGTGACAATATGTCTACAATCGCTATATCAAGAAATCCAGTTTTTTTATGGAAGAAATAAACTTATTAAAATCAGGCTAAAATATTGCAAGACGAATGATTAAGTTGCAAACCTTCACACACAATCACTACCGTCAACCAAGTTCGAGACGCTATAAAGCATGATTGAAGTTTCACAAAAATTGATCAAGGAGGAGTGGCAAAATCCCGATCAATATTTGTCTAGAAAAATCTAGACACCAACTAAAGGAATAGGTGGTAGTTATGGATTGTGATGGACAAGTGATAGTTGTATTGTATTACTTATAGAAAGTATGAGGAGTTAGGTAGAATTAGAGACAGATGGGAGTGTCCACGTTGAAGTTGTCTAGAGCATAGACAATAGTCAAAGAGTGTATGTTGAAAAGGAAGACACGTTGCATAGCTTGTATCTTTACTTTTTGTACAAAGAGTATGGCAGTGATAGAGGGCTATAAATTAGCAACCCCTCTTCATTGAAGGTCACGCCCAAGCACATGAAAAACTAGGTCCCTTGTACAGTCTTCATATTATGATACTGTTCTTAGAATTTGAAGTCAAACCGTACCTTTTCCGATACTTGGAATCTTTCTCATTCTGTTCGCAGTCTTCGCTCCAATTATTAAGTGATTGTTAAATAACACATAGCGCCCTTGCATTCTTTTGCAGTTGTTCCTTTGGGACACTCACTTACACCTTCTTACGGAGGCGCATAACCCTTTCTTATGACGTTCCATAAATCTTGGGCTATCAGTAGCCATTCTAATGCTCCAATAATCATAGTCATTCCCATTGAAAATAGGACTAGGAAATGAGGATGAGGTAGTTTCAGCCATGAATGTGGTGTTGAAAAATTTGGATGGGTGATTTTCGAAGAGGAAAATTAAGATAAACGCCCAGGATCAACCGGACAAGGCTCTGATACCACTGTTAAGATACGGGGCAATTTTGAAAGTGAGTGGGTGAGTAATTCAGTTGGCGCAAGTATAGGTGCGTGGACTTGAAGCAACAATAGGACGACGACTTTTGGGGATGGAAGATAGAGGAAGACAAGTAGGGAGCAAAGAAAGGAAGAGTAACAAGGGACTTAGTTTTTCTTGTGCTTGGACGTGACCTTCAAGTGAAGAAGGGTTGGCTTTTTATAGCCCTCTTTCTCCGCCATACTCTTTGTATAAGAGGTATAGATACATGCTACGTGCCTTCCTTTTCAACCTATACTCTTCGACTTTCATCTATGCTCTAGACGACTTCAACTTCAACATGGACTTTAATCTATCTCTGATTCTACCAATTTCTCATACTTTCTATTAGCCAAACACTACGACTCTCCCTTGTACACCACAATCCATAACTACCACCTATTTCTCTAGAACCTAGTTAATGTCTAGATTTTCCTAGTCAAAAGTTGATGGGGATTCTAACGCTATGATTAAAGTCAGTGACGCTAAAGTCATTCCACGTCAGTTTACATATATCCTCCACTTCATAAAGCTTTTAAAGGATTACACGTTCTGGAGCAACTTCTAAGGCTCAAAAGAGAAAAGAACGTTATCCATAGGAATCATAGGAATCGTAAAGCAAGACCCATCCATGGTAACGCCTACCTACGCCTACCTGATGCACATGAGAAATTTGATAAACATCAACGCTAAGCTCTTTTTAAAAGAGTGCAGAGATCATTTTCCGATCAAGAAGAGGTATCGAGAAGATCACGAGGTCGATGGAGCAACTGCCGGCGACACTGGTTTGGATTGAGTCACGGACTGTGGAGGAAATGGCCGGAAAGAAACGGAGAACGTTAGAAGCAGTCCCGGTCCAGTCGAGACACGAGGAAGATAGCCCTCACGTGTTCTCGATCCTAAAAAGCGCTGTCGTACACGTACTCTCGTCCCTTTATTTGCGTTTGGTTTTGGGATGTGATGTTGACCTCGATCCTTACCCGTTTCTCTTCTTCGGATGGGGGCAAGCTCAAAGGGTGGACATCTCTATCAGACCGTGGAGAATGCACCTTCACCCGACGGCCGACATGCGGATTGGTTTATCCGACGGGTACCCCACACGAGCGCAGAAGCGCCTATCAAGATGTTGTGTTTTCCATTATGGGGATGGACCATAAGATGCGCTCTTCACATTCCCTACGAAGTCGCAGTTATTACGCTACAATCGTATGGTGTACTCCACATGTTTCGAATCTCGGTTGGTATCGAAACTAAATGGAACTGACCCTTTTGTTGCGATACTTTAAATTGAAATTAATCAAGGGCATCAAGCGGGAAAGACATGAGCGAGAAAAAGAAAGAAAATCATCTGTCTACCTTCATCTTCATAATCTAAAAAGCTACAGGTGAACATCCGGCGAATTCACAAAAGAAGAGAGAGTATAAAAGAGAGTGAAGGGAAAGTGAATCACTCGAATACCAATCTCCATTTCCAACTTTCTTTTTCGTCCTTTTATCTTATCTTACAGTCCTTCTCGTTTTTTCTCTTTGGAACCCCTGAACCGTCCGTTTCTTTACTTTCACTAACGCTAAAGTCTAAATCAACCACTAGTTAACCCACCACTCTAATGGGGAATTGGGCTCGGACTGCAGAAGAGCGCAATGATTAGTAGCCTCGTCCTCGAGCTCCCACACCAACCCCTCCCACAGATCGATCGACCCTTGGCCTCCACCAACGCTACCGCACAGCCCATCGTCGCCTTCTTCGGTGCCAACACCGTCTCCAACTTCGCTGCTATCTCTGCTGGGCAGCCCGAGCTCGTCGTCGGAGGCCTCGAGCAAGCGCCTCATCACCCTCTCCCTCTCGTCTCCTCCTTCGCCTCCACCTTCGCCCGCAGGCGAAGCAGACGAAGCCGACGAGGAAGTGGCTTCCGGGCCGGCTTCCTCGGCGGAGGCAGCCAAAGGGTCGGAGGAGACGGAGGCGAGCTCTTGCTGGAGACTTGTGATGAGGGATGACAGGTCCTGGCCCGGCACGTCTTCCTCTTCCTCGAGGAGGGAAAGAATGTCCTTGTACGACTTCTGCCGCTTCTCCTCCTCTTCTTCATCGGGGGTCGCCTCTCTCTGGCGCTTCAGTGGGGACGTTTCCGCCATTGGAGAAGGCTCCTTCTTCCTTTTTCCTTTGAGCTTCTTCTGTGGACGAGCGAGAGAGGATAAGAGGGAGAGAGATAAGGTGGTGAAAGTGCATGTCAGGGCTGGAGTGAAAGACAGTTATATAGACGAGGAACAGGAGGAGGAGGATCGGTCAAAATTGAGGGAAAAGAGGAGGCAAAGAGTATTTTTAATTTAACTTGAACCGGTAAAGAAAGAGAATATTTAGTTCAATTTAATATAAATTTAGTGCAGGGGTGGTGGAAAAGAAAAAGGAAAAAGCGAAGGAGCAAAAGGTGCAGTGCTCGAAATCTCATTGGTCGAGTCACGCCATACGTTGGTCTGCACCGTTGGATACGAAATCTTCTGGAGATTTGAGAAATCAACGGCTAACGATCGATGGAGATGGTGCCAAGATGGTGCCACGGAAGGAAGGAAGATATCTGATGCTTGGGAGATGTTGACAAAGTAGATATAAATATAAAGAAATAATTTAGATTTCTAACGCATGACACAGACTATACGTTAAGAATAAGAACCCTTCTTCCTTTGGTGTTTAACAATAAAGAAATCTTAAATAGTTACATAATTATGTTGGATATATTCAAAGTAGTCATTATAGTCGGCTCATTAAAATGACAAATTGTAAATAGCACGTCTGAACCTATCAAAACGCGATGTCGCGTGACTGGATACATTGATCCTATTTAACAAAATTAACATACATGGCATCATTCAAATTGAATATAGCGAATAAGAAAGGGATAATGACAAATTGTAAATAAAATATGTGAGCCTGTCAAAACGCGATGTCGCGTGACTGGATACATTGATCTTGTATTAGAAACTTAGCATACATGGCATCATTCAAATTGAATATAGCGAATAAGAAAGGGACAAAAGATTAGCTTACAGGAGATGATACCGATGAATCTCTCAAAAGTATTTGTTTAACAGTGCCCAATAAGAATTGTTCGACATTATACATCATTTAGACATATAAAAAAGAAATTTTAACCTAATGTTATTATTTATTTAGAGTGTGTTTGGTTCGCATAAAATGACAGTGATGTAAAGAATATTTTCTTAAAAAATATCATTTATATTGGGGTTCAGTATAGTTCTAAGATATAATTTGGAACTAAAGAATCGGACCGGTGGAAACTTATCCGATTCCAGGTTCCAAAATATGTAGGGTAAGTTTTAGGTTCCAAAAATTAATGAACTTATTTCAATAAGTAGGTTTCAGGTTTTTGATATATGGAACTTGGAACCTAGAACTCTAAACAAATTTTTGTCTCTTTCTTGGACTATTTCTTCATGTGATCCTATTCTATGGCGTCCCATGATGAGTGTATAATGTGAAACCACTAACCTAAGCTTCAACTACTTTGTTAATGTTTTATATTTGTCGTGTATTTAAATATAAGTTGTAATCAGTAGATTGTAGGAATAAGTAGTGATCATTAAATATAATAATTAATAGGAGGAACCTAAGTAGACTATGATAACCTATGCTATGATAGATTCCGGATTTTAGAGCATGCATGGCAAGTTTTAAGTTCCAGAAAATGATGAATTCATTTCAATTGGTAGGTTCCAAATTCGAAGTGGAACCTAGAACCGCTCACTCTAGTTTATATCACTAAAAAAAAAAAAAAAATCAACGAATAAAAAATATTTCCATTTTTTGCAAAATTGTTTAATTATTATTGATAATAAAAAAAATTTAGTTGATTAATTATTTCAAAAGATACAAATAAAGGGAGTTTTAGTCACAACCGAGCGCAAGGAATCCGACATCTTTGAATGGCGGTTTGCATCGAAGATGAAAGGGTTTCCAAATCTCCAAGGCAACTCGATTCCTTGCCCACTCCATGCGTTTATCCTGGAGATGTGAAAGGGCTCGAGGCAAAAGGGAGTACATGAAAAGACTTCAACCGACTTTGGATTAAATTTTCTCTCTTTTTTTCGGCCGACGACTTTCGACAAGAATCAATATTTGATGTTCGAATCTCCAACGAGAATAACTAGTATGATCATGAGGAATTTCGACCCTTTTTCACATAACTGATCTACTTTAATAAATAATCTACCGTGAGACGATGGTCGCAATTTTTATAAGGTATTTTCATTTTCGCATTTGCACCAATATTCAAAAAAAGATGTGTCGTGTATCTTTGAGGTGCTGCAATTTTGAAACAGGCGCTTCTTTTACCAATGATTGTTCCATAGCCAAAACTATGGAGTGGCCATTCCCTTCTAAGCTTTAATAATTACCAACAAACGATTACATTGTTAATTAAAGTTGATTAAATTATTGACAAGACTTTTTTGGTTAGAATCATTAATAACATTTACTAGTAACTAGATTGATAGTTAAAATGAGTTAGTTACTAATGGTTATCATGCACATTAAATTAATTAGTTAATTTATTGAATCACGTATATTTATATTTGTGCATAATATTGGTTATTTCTTAATGGAATTCAATATTAATTTGTTCCTAGAGATATTATGGACACCGATTTATAACAACATTTAATGTTTTTAATAAGTTTTCCATAAATTTTTGTTTGATTAAATTAAATTTCTTGAAATTTCCATTTCATTCCCTTCTTACAACCGAAAATTTGTTCCGTTGCATTTTGTTACTTGAATCAAATGAAAGAATCAAGACTCACATTCCATTCTATTCCATTCTGTTTTGCCATACCAAACGTAACTTTAATAGTTTGGCGAGAGAAAGGCCGAGAATAAGTAACCACCTTGGCAATCTTTGTGAGTTTTATCACAATGATTACACTTTTTATCATGGAACATTTGAATTGAGTTATAATATTCCCTCCACTGTGCAAGGGCTTGTTACTTAGTACCGCAAAAGCTTTTGAAGTCCGGAAGTCCATACACCCAATATGAAAAATCGTGCACTACTGCCATAAGCAAGTTCGAATTCTTAACATCTTTGATTGGATTATTGATCTCGTACTGCTAGGGCTACGCCATCGATGGGAGCTGTGTGTACATGTTGAAGAAGTCATGTATAAGAAAAAGTGGTTTATCTAACTATATAAAGTTAGATTTTGAATTTAGTGTCCAACACCCAAATTATCCTATATACCCTTGACGTATGATATTCTCTTAATGATTAAGGGTAGGGTAAAATTGTAACTTAATAGACAAGATGGGGGGCAATAAGTGCACTCCCTAGGGTTACTCCATCGATGGGAGCTATGTGTAGATGTTGAAGAAATCATATAAAACAAAGTGGTTTATCTAACTATATAAAGTCAGATTTCGAACTTAGTGTCCACCACCCGAATTGTAACTATATATCCTTAGACATATAATTTTGTCTTAATGATTAAGGGTAGGTAAACTTGTAACTTAACAGACTAGATGGGGGGCAATATGTGCGCCACCATCATTGAAAATGGAGATGAAATAAGAGAAAGTGATGGGGCGGCAACACTTATAAACGTGGAAGAGAATATTATTGATGGGAACTTATGAGTAATTACCCATTAACAATAAAAATGAGACTTTTAAACCTCGTTGAAAAGGAAAGTTCCCAAAAAGGTAAGCTCGTTTTCCTCTAGCAGGAAATGAAGTCGATTTTTCTTTTTCTTTTTTTTGCGAGAGCTTATTCATTTATTTTTAAAGGACACCATAGGATAAACCATCTTACAAGGATTAGATTCGAAAAAAGAGTATGTCATTATTGTCGGGCGACAAACGGAGTGGAGTCAGATTATGGTACAGGTTGAGATGCACGCAAGCCATGTTCGAGATTGGTCGGCTCATCAATAATCTCTCGGAAGGAAATGTTCGAGAGAATTTATTAAGAAAAGAAAGAAAATCCAAGATGAGCTCCTCGAACAAAGGAAAAAATCTTCCAGCGACAGGCTAATTAAGCGTGTCGTATATTGTAATTTACAGGGAAGTGATTATGTTATGATTTCCATTTTTTTCACTTTTCTAGGTGCTCTCGAGATTGACCAAAGGACTAGGCTGACCGGGAATTTGACTTTTCCTGCCATTATTTTTCTTTTCTTAATTTCGCTTAAGACCGTTTTAAGTGATTGAACTCCCTAGGAAGTAGGAACTGCGTCATTAGGGCAACAGCCCACGCCCATTGAACCCCACAAAGCTAGACTAACGAAAAGAACAGAAAAATTTTAAAAATATGCTACACTTATTAACCATACCTAATAAAGAAACATATACATCTTCGATGCACGTATTTGGCACGACAACGAGAAAAATAATGTTTTGAGGAAGACAAACTCTCTGTATTTGGATGCTTAAGAAGTATCTTCAAGACAATCCATCATTTTAAAACACATTTTTGCACCTCAAACTTTGGCTATACATACCACTTCATACTGCACCTCTACTAAGGTTTCTTAATTTACAAAATTGTCATTATCTTTTCAAGAATATCGCTATGTGAATCCCAAATTCCTCAACCTACTCAAAATCAATGGACGCAACTCAAACCCTAATCAGTCACAGCAGGTTACACGCCGGCCACTGTGACCATTTGACCTTCCTTTGAGGTCATAACATCATTAGTGATGGATTGAGGTCGCTGAGGCCATGGCCAACCTCAACAAGGTCATGATGCCATGGCTGAACTCGGATCAAGGCCGGGGAGATGCAGCAATGCGCCATCTTTTATGGTGGTCCCTTGTGCCGGCGGTGGGTCCATCCCCCACAGGGAGAGCAAACCGGAGGCCGTGGCCATGGGTAATGGCGGTGATGGCGGGTTTGTGAGAGTTTATATAATTGTAATGATGAGGTAATCTTTTCAGTATGTGATTTTATATAGAAGTATGAAAGTAGAGCATTTTTATAAATAGTCATATAAGTGGTATTTCGGTGAAAATTTATGTGCATTTCTGATGCGTTGCCTAAAAAAGTATTGGCTTTCTTGCAAACGACTCACTGATTTTTTTAATTTTTGGCTTTTTGTTATTTTACTTGATTGAAGATATCTTCTCGGTCCGATAAGTGCTTCCCGAATCCTGATCGTATCTAAAGAAAATATTTATGAAATAGCATGGAATAGCTTCTCAACGAACTATCTAGTGCTGGCATCATAAGGGAAATTTTTCCACTGATGGAATAAACAATAGTATATAACTTTGATTACAGCATATTCGGCATTGATTCAAGGATCTAGTCACATGCAATGTCAAAAAATATGTGCCCAAGACCATTAACCGTATAATTTACTATTGGCATCATAAGTGGCTTGTGACTTATACCAATCGTCGTGCAAAAGGAACCCGTGTTAAGCCTCATTCCAAGACGCATTAATCATAGATTAACCAACATTAGGGTTTCCACTGTCATCATAACCAAAGTAACGGCATATGATTAAAAGAATTGTAAATGCGAGGATGGAGATGTCTGTGGTGTCGAGCCACAAGAAAACTACAAAAAAAAAAAGTTATAAACTTATTGCACTTATGCTAAATCAGCCTAAAACTTTTCAATTTGACCATATTAGTTTTAAAACTTTTAACAATTTATCAATATTGTTCATCTAGACAATTTTGGCCAAAAATTAATGACATGGAAGCTGATAATCCTACATGGCACAAATGACACCAATGTGGAAAATTTCTAATTTTTTATTTTATTTTTTATTAATTTATTTTTTATTGTTAGTGGTCCAAGGCCTGGCGACCCTCACCGGCCACTAGGCCACTAGGTGAAGGCCAACTCTTAACATTAAAATAAAGAAAATAAAAGAATTGAAAAGTTAAAAAATTTTCAAAATTTCCACATCAGCGTTGCCATGCCATATATGATAGCCAATGTCAATGACATCAATTTCCTTCTAAAAGTGGTCGAATGGACTATATTGACAATTTGTTGAAAGGTTTAGAATTAAATTAGTTAAATTAAAAAGTTTAAAACCGAATTAGCATCAATACAGTATGTTTATGATTTAATTGATAATTTTTCCAAATTCTCAAGCTCAAATGCAAAATTTTTCATTTTTCAATTTTCAATTGGAGAAAGTTGGCATTTAAACGAGAGTTGATTGCAGAACAAGCTGAAGAAATTGCACAAAGTTCACCTTTCTTTTATTGTGATGATATTGGCAAGATGTTCATTGATCAACGCTATTTTAAAAAGTAATCCCTCATAAGCAAATGCCCAAGTTTGGATTCGAAGAGTGGTGACCCACTTGAATTTCAAGTTCTTGTAAAAATATGGATGATAAAAGGTTATGAGCGAACAATCAAAGTTTTTTTTTTACCTTTTTCGAATTCTTCAAGCTTTCTTCGCTTTAAGCAGAAACCATATCTTGCATAGGGAATATCTAACAATGGAGGCAACTTCGCCCCCACCTTATCAGCTAGGGCTTTGCTTGTAATGTGCTCCCTCTTATATTTTATGTATCAAATGCATTAAGGACATTTAGATAGAACAAATCAATCGCTGATAAGATTCTTTGAGATATAGAAGGTAAAAGGTCGATTAAAATACACATTATCTCAAGTCTTGCTGGCTGCTCTCTTTTTCCAATCCTGATACATCGAAGCATGTCAATCAAGTCTGAAATGCATTGTCTTGTCAGATGGACTTCGCAGGCCAGGATTGTCACCTAAAAGTAACAAGGAGCGAAAAAACAAACGAGAAAGAGAGCGGGGGCTTTTCTATCATGGGCTGCCCACTCCACGGTTAGTGGGGGAAGCGTCGCTTTATGCTCCATCGTCAAGCTGAAGGAAGCAATGGCGAGTCTCACATCGGACAGCAGAATCCACGCAGAGTTCATAAATCAAGAAAAGGGTCAGGTGCCGGACACGGTTCTGCCATTTGGACTCGAAAAGAAGCAGGACAGGCAGACAGACAGAGACAGAGATGGGAATGAAGCTAGTGGGTGACTAGGAGAGATTTCGCAGGTAAGATATCACTTCAGAACCAACTATGATGACACGGGGTCGGAGAAAAAGGGAGCCAAAAGGGATGGTGAAGCTTCACGTGGCGAGAATAAGTAAGCAGTGGAGGCCACGTTCGATCACTGACACTTTCTGGTAACAACACTGTTTGCCTGTTCCTCCTTGATTTGAGAGAGAGAGAGAGAGAGAGGAGGGAGAGAGATTTTGCGATCTTCTTTTCGGGCAACCAAGTGGATATTGGGCCCAAAGGACACACGGAGGAAAAAATTAAATGACAAGTGGATCTAATTTAGGAAAAGATACGCCTGTCAGTTTCTTGTTGGCTGGCAAACTTTTTTTTGGCAACCAAGTGGATATTGGGCCCAAAAATCCAACTTTAAGAACACTATCATTTGGTAAAGAGAAAGAAAACAAAAGAAAAACAGAGGTTTTACCGAATCGAACATTAGCGAATAAGGCTGCGTTTGATAACGTTTCTGTTAAAAAAATATTTCAAGAAATAGAAATAAAAAAAGCTATTTATGTTCTGAAGAACAATTTTTTATCAAAAGAACGTGTTTGAATCGCTACAAAAATTTTTATTCCTGGAATGAAAAAAACAAAAATACATTTTGTAAACTTGTATAATTTTTTTTTTTTGTTTCTTTTAAATTTTTAATATTTTTATTTTCTTTTATTTTCTTTTTCTTTTTTCTTTTTTTTTTCTTTCTTCCTTTTGGCTGGTTCTTGGCTGGCGCGAGGTCCGCCTCGCTGGGGGTCGGCGACGCTTCGGCGAGGTCGCTGGCCCTCAACGGCCGGTCGCTGGCCATGGCTGAGGCCGGTGACCGGCCAAAGAAAAAAGAAGCTGAAAAGAAAGAGAAGGAAAAAATAGAAGAGAAAAAATCGTTTCTCGAAAGTGTTCCCGAGAACAAGAATTATGTTTTTCTTTGTTTCTTTTGTTTAAATTCTAAATTTGTTCTCGGGAATGGAGCAAAAGTGTAAATAAATGCGTTTTTGTTCTTTTTTTGTTCCCTAGAACAAAAGAACAAAAATTGTGTTTCGGGGAACAGAAACAAAACCCAAACAAATAGGCCCTAAGTTTCCTCACAATAGTACGACAGATGTTGTACCAAAGTATAGTACCAAAGCGTAGACTCTCGTGAAAAATTTTAGTATTGATTTACCTAATCAATGAAATTCATCTAATTTTAAAGTGGAACTTTGACGAGATGCAGCGATTACAGACAAGTTGGGCTCGCAACAAAACTCATGGAAGATGCAGTCACTCGACACTAAGTAAAATGATAACTTTCTATTGTTAACCGATCAACCTGGTATTTGACCATCCAATTTCTAAAGCATTCTTTAGATAAGACTTACCCTAAGCAGACCACGGCGAGATGTAAACATCGCAACAACGTAATCCTCTCCAAATGTGTATGACACTTGTAGCCAAGCTATCAAATGCGGTTTCGCTGTCAAAGTGACGAACTTAGTAACCATAAGAACGAAATACAGCGTCGTTTTGGCTTCGCGTGGTTCAGTCCGACCTATGTACAAATGTTGACCAGGAGCAATTCATTCGAGCCAACGAAACATTCTTGAACGTACTTTAGAATGAATTCACTAGTGAGTTTCAAACTCAACATCTAGTAGTTTTTTTTTTTTTTTTTGTCGGTCTTACTCTATTCTTACTCTAACTCTCACTTTCAAACTTTTTTCTTGTCTCCTTGCAGGGCGTGGGAGTCGAAACCCACTCTTGAAACTATATCGTTCCCATCCTAACCCCTCCTGAGAATATGAGGATTCAAACCCTCCACCTTCCCCTTCCATGTTGAAAGGGTAGCGCAAACTCGACATTTAGGAGTTCGATTGTCAAGTTTTTACCTACATAACTTCATTATGATGGGAATCTAGTCTTTTCAAATTACGAACTCTTCTTGAAGTTTTGTTTCCCCGCATCTGTCAATTTCCCTGTCTCGCGTGATAAGGTGAAGAGAGCTCCATTACCCTCTCGGCGCTTAGATCCTTCTCTAAAACGAAACCTATCGAAGAACACGAAACCATTTGGAACCCCACTATTCGAGAGCCCTTTCATACGGGGTTCCGGGGTCGCTAGCTCTGGCCAACTGAATCGGATCGATGTCATGAATAACCGAGCATCCTTTCTAAAACGCTTAAAAGGAATTGGCTCTGCTTCGGGGCAGACGTGGAATTTTCAGGGAATGTACCAACTCTGCACCGAAGTGACTTCAAGCCCATCATTCGTTACAGCTTTACATGGTTAAGAAAACCCGTAAAAGCTCAGCCGAAAGGGCCCATGACCGGCCCCAGAAAACAAAAGGATCGGCTCAGACAGGACCGCAGGTTTTAAGAGCTGAACCCATCCTGGTCAATTTAAGTCGAAGCCAGCCTATGAGAACTTCCAGTTTCAAGATTGAATCAGATCATTTGAAGAAAAACAGACGAGAATATAAAGGATTAGATCCGGACGACTGGCTTTGGATATCAGATAAAAGAGAAGAAAATGCAGGCATCGCCCCGAGTGGAGCAATTGGTACTTTGTATTATTAACTCCATCGATGTGAGAGACCATTCCCTGGAATACTGGACGTCACTGCAAAGGGAGGAGGAGGCACTAGGCGCCAACTCCAAATTTGCAAAAGCATTGTGATTAAAAAAGCCTGTGAAAGACAATCAAGACCCCTTGTTAAGAGAACATCTATAAAATCAAGAAAAACCAGAAACTCCTAGCTTCTTCTCTCCCAATCCAGACTGAAAGAAGGGGATAGTGCCGCCACAAGCAACTCTTGCAACGAACCTTTACCCTTGCTCAACTCATCGTGTAAGGAAGCGCTACAGGCGTGGCATAGGACCATCCGGCGACTCAGCATCCCATGACAGCACAATTATAGACAAAGTTACTTGATCGCTTCCTGGCAAGCAAGTTCCACCTTGGAGGGCCTTCGCTTGGAACCCAAGAGTTGAGCTCGATGAAATTTTGAGGTCCACCGATGACAATGAGGCTGTCTCCACAAGCTCGGAAAGCAAGGCCCCATCCATATGTTGAGGCTGCGCTTTCAGGAAGTCTGCCCACCGGAAACCACATCCGTCGCACCTTATCGTACTTTCTCACTTCCATGTTTGCATAATCAGCGGAATACAGTTCGTTGTTCACGACCGCAACCAAAGGAGGTGCTTCGGCTGTAGCAGGTATGTCAGTCTCTCTTCCGGGGGACATATCAGGGATTTCGGTCCAACGTCTGGTCTTTAAATCATATTCCTCCCCACATGTGAGAACCTTCCCTTCACTACCACCAATCCCACCAATTACGTAGAACTTGCCATCCATAAATACCCCAGAACACTTCTTCCTTGGTTTGTGCATGCTTGGAAGGGGATGCCATTCATGAGCTTCGGAGTCGTACATCTCCGCGGAGCTCAGTATGTTATTATCAGGATCCTGCCCACCAGCTACGATTGCTATCTCTCCAAGACTGGCGGATCCAAACAGGCATCTTGGAGCATTCATCCTGCCTCCAGAGGACCAAGAATTTGTTAGAATGCTGTATCTGTATATCATGTACGTAGTAAATACAAGAAGCTCGGTGCCCACTGCCAAGGACTCTTTGTCAGAGAAAATGCACAATTCATCTGACATCATTCTCGGAAGGTGCATCCATCGACTACGAATTGGGTCGAAAGCATCCCATTCGAGCAAGTTGCAAGAAAAATAAATCCAGTGCTCGACAATACCATTCTGTCTCCTCATTTTATAGAGCTCACCGGTTTTAATCAATGATTGAAAACTCTTATTCAATGAGGCAATGGAACCATAATCAGATCTCGCGCAACGAATAAGACAGTTAATTGACATATCCCTGCCAATGGAGTTGATAAGGGAATTTGAATGTGAAGAATCCCCAGCATGACGTTGATTATCGGATTCTTCACACAAAAAAGCCTGATGTACACTGCCTTCCTCTTGTCCGAGATCTTCTTTTGTGTCATCATATAGGACACCCTCTTCCACATTACCAGTGTCGAAAACACTCCTATCATCGGACTTTCCATCTTCTTGTCTGCAATCTTCTTTCATATCATCATACGGGAGACTCTCTTCAACATCAACAATGTCGGAAACACTCCTAACATCAGACTTTCCTTCTTCTTTTCCATGATCTTCTTCCATATCATCATTTAGGAGATCCTTTCCATGCCAATCCCAAGAAGTTCCGTCTGGCAAATCGAACCGCTTGAACGACCGCGGGTGATCCTCCATGTCAGCATCGCGCCGGCGCTTGCCGCTGCAGATTTCTACCTCGAGCCTACAAGTCTGGCGAGACCAGTTGGTCTCCGGCTGGCAGGAGCCCGAGAACATCCTCGGAACCAGACAGGAACGCCCCTCCAACATGTCTCCTTGTATCTATCAACAAGCAGGGTAACCGAAGTCACTCACAGAACCCCAGTCAATCCAAAGGCTACTCTATCCGTTACAGTCGCAACCGGCAAGCGAAAAAAACGACCCGACCCTGCGCAGACTCCGAATTAACTCGACAGTCAACTCTACCTTCGAGGCAGGAGAAACCGCAAATGTCCTCGAAACAGCGAGCATTCAAGAATCGATTTTTCGTCCATCTACCTCAGATTAACTCCCGAAAAAACCGCCCTTTTAATTAAGAAATCAATCGATTCATCGCCCCCGAACCAAACGAGTAATCTAAAACAAACCGCAAACAAACCCCGCAAAAAAAAAAAAAAAAAAAAATAGAGAACGGTGCAAAGAATTCACCAAGCTTCGATACCAAAACACCACCGCAAAACTAGTAGAAGCCCTCGCCGCAGACCGGTAATCCGAGCCGAGAAATCGAGCGCGCGACCGGGAGATCCAGCCGATTCGATCGAACCCGCTCGCAACCGCGAATCGGAGATCCGACGGCCGAGCACGACGGCTCCCGGAAGCACGAGGGGGAGAGCGGGAGGGAGAAGACGAAGACGGGAGAGACGGAGGGATCGACAAGGAGAGACTCGGCGGCTTACTGATTGGATGCGGGAGAGATGAAGGGAGGGGCTCGATTGGATCGCCTTCAAAACCCTCCTAACCCTTCCTCCTCCTCCTCCTCCTCCTCCAGCTATCTCTCCTTCCCCTCTTCGCTGCGCAGCTTCTGTTCTTCGCGTTCTCTCTCTCTCTCTCTCTCTACTCTCTCTCTACTTTCTCTTTCCAGTCGTCCTCTAGATTTCCTCTGCAAATCAGAGCAGCTTCAGATGCGGCCGTGGAGCTCCGGATTTTGTCCAAAGACGGAAAAACGATTAAAAAGAAAAGGAAAAAGGAAAAAAAGAAGGATATCGAGCTTTCTGTTTTATTTACACGTCGACAGGTGTATCGATTCATTGTTATTAGCGAAATGGATTGCGCCCCTCGACTTTCGCCTAATTGCGTTTTACCCCCCTCGAGCGGGTCGTGTTCAGTCCCTCGCCTGAGAAAAAATGGAGAACGACGGGGTCTGATCCATAAATAAATCAAAATCGAGAGAGCAAGACGAGTCAAGGTTAAATTCGAGTGGCGATATCTTTAATTTCGATAGTGAAAAACTTACATAAATGCACATTCTGCACATTAACCTAATTACAAACATATAGTTTGACTCAATTGACTTTAAAAATAAAAAAAATCGATATAATTTTTAAACTTAAATTAGGTTGGATCATAGAGCTAAGCCAAACCCTCCTCGAGTCCATCGTTTATTCACTTTGCAATCTTTTATCTTATTATTATTATATGATATTGGGCTCTCTATTTCAAAGCTACCCACTATCAATATATTATATTATTATTGCAACTTGATCGATATATGCTTTTGATATCATGAGATTATTTGTGTAGAGGTTTAGAAAATCAACAGTAAACCAACGTGAAACTATATCGACGTCGCCAACTAGCTCGAGAATTAAAAAAAAAAAAAAAAAAAAAGACCGGGTCGGACCGAAAGTAACCTCAAGTCAAATCAAAGGATCCACCAATAGCACATCTCTTTACAACGAAAATGATCTCTCCTCCCCTTCTCTCTCTCTCTCTCTCTCTCTCTCTCTCTATCTCTAAAAGATAACGAGCTTTTTCCATAATTAATGTCTCATAGTTGTCACTTGACTCGTGATTTGGCCCTTTCTTTGCCTCCATCAAGAAGTACTTAGACCATAAGAAACCTTAATTCTTTTTCGAAAAAGTAAAAAAGGAACTTTTACGTGAACGGTCCACTATTTATCCCCGAAGGTTTTAACCGCACATTTCATTTTTCGGATAATTATTGGATCGACGGCGGACGAAGCGGCTCGTTAAAATTATATTTTATCCATGGTCGACGAAAGTCGTGATTTCCTTTTTTTTTTTTTTTGGTCGAGAGTCATAATTCAGTCGGCGTTTTCTAAATACCCCGAAAGCGGGCCCCACCTCCCGCGAAGGAAAAGATAAGAGAGCGCCGCGTTTCTAACGATGCCCTCCACCACCCCCAGCTAAGCACGCGGCCCCCACTCTCTAATCAGAGTGCGCGATCGACCGATTCTAATTTTTAATTAAATCTCCCCGGTGGACCTCCAATGAGGCTTTGGGCATACCGTCGGTCCTGACCATATCTAGTTCACATAAAAAAAAGACTCGAAAAAAATAATTAGAATCGACGGGTCTCTTCGGACTCGGGGATTGCATCATTCTGCAATTACCAATCATACAAAAAAAAGTGAGAATAATACTGCAAAAGAACCTTCAATTGTGATATAGATGTTCCATTTTTTATTTTATTTTTTGTGTTGCAAAAGAATCTAAACTTACCTATTATGATACGAGTAAGTTTGAAGTATTTTTATCGCAGTGTATATAATTTTGGTTTTTTTTTTTTAACTTATTAGTGACATTTGCTTGAAAAGTATAATGTTTTTGGCTGAGCTCTCTTATTTAATACCTATAAATTTTTACCCTACATTATGGCAATTATATGAATTTGCTACTGTTTTGTTGTTTTCATTTTGGTTTACTTTTTTATAGAATGTAGGAGGATTCTCTTTGAATTATATCTTTCTTTTTTAGTTTTTCAATTTTCAATTTCAACTCTTTTCGGATTCGCTTTGAATTATATTTTTCTTCTTTAGTTTTACAATTTTCGTTTTCAACTCTTTTATTTTTTTAGCTGTCTCCGTGGTCCAAAGAAGGCCATATGGGGGAAAAAGCTACAGTTAAGCACGCATGACCATTTTGTAAAATGCTTTTTCCGTATTTCAAACAAGCATATTGATTCTGCACAATAGAAGCCAATTTCTTTTAACACCGCAACTTAAATAATTTTTCAACTTTTTTTTTTCCCAAACGATCTCCTCAATTTTATTTTTTTTTTTTTTTAAGTGTATTGATTCTGCACAATGCACGAGCTTTCGTCATGGGTTAACATAAAATCAAAGTGGCAAAAAGGAGACTTTCATTTATTTTTAAATGATGGTTGTACTTATATTCTGAAATAGAACAGTTCGACATCGATTTTTATCGCGAAATTCCACTGTACTTGTCCATTAAGAATCGAATTCTTTTTTTTTTCTTTTTTTGGTTTTATGTATTAAACTAATCGAGCGTCCTCACATGATTCATGTAATATTCCTCCTCAAAGAGCGAGTCAACGCCCCCTCCAATGGCGCGAGCCCACGTGGCGATCGCTCGTGTAAAGACGTGTCGTCATGTGGAGCGTTATTGGACGGCGCAAAAGGTGTAGAAAAGAAAAATGGCGGAATTCGCAACTGGTGCACCGCACCACCCGGCATTTCTCTTTTGGCACGATACGATTAGAATAATCGCTACAATAAAAAAAGCAAAAAAGAATAAAGAATTATTTTTAAAGCTGATAATTGAAGGGAGATTCGACGCTAAAACTGACGGGTAGATGAATATTACGGCTCCATTTATTTTATAAAAAATGAATTTGAAATTGATCGTCTCTATCATTAAGATAATTGGTTAATGACAATTTTTCTTTACTCTTGTAGATAATAAAATATTTTCTAATAAACAATATAAAAAATAATTAATTTTTCATCTTTCAGCGAAACAAATGGAGTCAATGTGTATAGAGAACATCTGAACACCGTAGACAAGGCGATGTGCTATGTTTACTGCTCCGAAACCCCTCGTATTTCTATCTCTTTTTTTTTTTTTTTTAATTTTCCAAAAGGGAAAGGGTTTATTTAATAAGTGCCTGAGAAGGGACTAAGAATAAGAGTACACTTGAAAGTGCAAACTTTATAGGGATGCTGATTCTCCACCAAAATAAAAAAATAATAATAAAAAAAATGGGGGTGGGGGTGATAATCAAGTGTTTTTTGGAGCATCGAAAGCAAAGCTGGAGACATCTCGGGCCCACATATTGAGCGAAAGCTCTCTACTCCATAAAAAAGAAAAGAGGGTCTGACCAAAAAAAATAAAAATAAAAAAAGTATTAAGAAAAGGAGAGTAGGAAAAGGACAGAGGAGAGGAAATGATTTCAATTAATACTAATAAAATTATTCAAATGATAGTTTTGCACTAGTGGTTTTCCAAATCTGCGCGCTGAGAGGAGGAGGATTGGCAGGTTTCAACCTCGCACCCATGTGACATGTCCGATCATGCGTGTGGGGTCGGCTATTTAATCGAATAAAAAATTTAAAAAGTTATGGACTTTCATTCCCAAATAAATGTCTTTTTTTTTTTTTTTTTTTTTTAATTCCGAAAATACGTCGCTCCGTCGGCTAATTTACTTAATTAGGCTCGCCATTGCCGTGCCACTTTTGGAAATTGGGTTAGCAATCGCTTGGCAGCCGAGATGGCCAATCCACCGAGCCATGCCAGCCAAAGTGCCTGGCCCTAGCCAGCCGTTTCTCGAGCCCGGCATCTTCAAGAATTACATTAATTTTTAATGGAAAAACTCAGGAAAAGAAATCGATTCTCAAGTATTAAAAGTAGATATGTTAAATGGATGGGTCGGTCAAGTTTATATCGAGTCATAAATGATCCGACCAAAATCAACCAATTTAACCAGTTTATGATCAATTTATCTTTGTGCAAATTTTTTTACCAATACTTGACCTAATACATACTTTAACTCATTTAAGTAAACCTAAGAAAACTTATTTCTTATATATTTTTTAATGTTATTGCTAAAATGCTTTTATGCAATACAAATTTAATGGACAATTTTTATAATTTTTTAAAAGCTTATTTTTAAAAATTTGATTTTTTTAAATCGAATTTTTAATTTTTAAGAATATAATTTTTCTCTGTTCTTTTTTCTTTTTTTCTTTTTCTTCTTCTTCGCCGACGACCGGCCATAGGCGAGCTTAGCTCGCCAAGCTTGCTCGACACAAGCGAGCTTGAGCCTCGCCGACTGTCATCATGCCGGCCACCGACGAGGAAGGAGGAAGAAGAAAGAAAAAAAAAAAAGGAAAGAAAAAAAAAAAGAAAAGAAAATTGAAATATGAAAAATAATTATAATTATAATTTTATAAAGTTAAAGAGGGAAGAGAGAGATTGTGAGGCTTTAATTGAAAATGGGTTCTAAGTCCAACCCATTTAAGATCCATTTATCTTAAATATTCAATTTTAAAACTCATTTAACTAATTTCTTTAAAAAATAAGTGATTTATAAATGACCAATTTATGTTTTAAATGGGTTATATATGGGTTTAAGACCTATTTTGCCACCTCTAATTAAAAGTAGTGCAAATTAATCTTTTTATTTTCAAAATATGAAAAAAGCGTAAATTTTAAGATTGACACCATAAAAATTTTAAATTAGCATACCTGTAACAAATTTACCTAAAACTAATTTTTTTTATCATAAAAGCTCCAAATCGGTACACCTTTAAATAAATTTATCCTCTAACATTTTACCGTTAAGTTATTAAGTTGAATGACATATGATAGTTAATTGGTGTATCGGTTGTCATTGTTGTAACAATTTCATGGTTTTTTATGGTATCAATTCAATTTACAGAAAATATATTTGTCACAAAGTATCGATTTGGGTTTTGGATTAGTTTGGTATAAATTTATCAAATCTGTATCAGTTTGGAGGGTTTTTTTTTTTAATAATTATTTGAGGTAAATTTGTCATAAAAGTATCGGTTTAGAGTTTTCCGTAATAAAAAAATTAGTTTGGAATAAATTTATTATATATATTAATTTGGGATTTTTCGTAGTCTTAACCCTAAATCTTAAAATGAAAGACAAAATTACAAACGCCTTAATAGCAACGAAGAATTGCGCCGAGAGAATGCCCGATAAATTCAGTACTGTTTTCCCGGAAGACCTAAAAATACGAGAATTATATTCCAAGTCCGAGTGAGTGGCGCATTGACAAGAGTGGCTACAGCGTTTACCACCATCACTTTTGACCGTCAACAGGGCCTCGAAGTCGGAGCCCGAAATGTTAGGCCCGATCCAGTTCATTTAAAGCCCGGCCCAAAACGGCCCATCCCGGCCCGGCCCGTTGCAGACCTCCTCGGCGTCCCAATTCGGTCCAGGCAAGCCGGCGGATCTCGTCGTCGTCGTCGTCGTCGTCGACTCGCGGGATTCAGTTCCGGAGCGCCAGACCGAGCAGCGAGCATGAGGCCTTTCAATGGCGGATCCTCCATCGCTTGCCTCGTCCTGGCGATCGCCGCCGGCGCGCTCGCCGAGTCGCAAGGGCCCCACCTCGGATCGGCTCGCGTCGTTTTCCAGGTTTCTCGTTCCCCGTTCCTCGATCGATTCGCCGGATGTCCGGGCAGGTTTTCGGTTCCGGAATTTGACGGTGACCGCTTTCGTTCTGTCCTCCTGTAGACTAATTACGGGGACATCGAGTTCGGGTTCTTCCCGCGCGTCGCTCCGAGGACGGTGGATCACATCTTCAAGCTCGTCCGCCTCGGGGGCTATAACACCAATCACTTCTTCCGGGTATGCTCTCCGAAAGCTCGCAGGCTGCGACCCTTTCTTTTGTTTTTTTTTTTGTCGGGATGTCTTGGGCTCGATGCAGTTCGTGGTACTGATGAAGATGATGCGCGTGATGGAAATGAAATAGGTGGATAAAGGTTTTGTTGCCCAAGTGGCTGATGTTGCCAACGGGAGAACCGCGCCCATGAATGATGGACAGAGAATGGAAGCCGAGAAAACTATCGTTGGGGAGTTCAGTGATGTCAAGCATGTTAGGGGCATTCTTTCCATGGGGAGGTAAATGAAAATGTTTCCTTTTTGATGGGTACGGTGCACTTTACTCTCCAATGAGGATTACGGTCAAATGACTTGCCATTGCTTAAGAAATTCTTCAGTGTGGGACTTGTGTACTGTAACAGTGCAGTAAAATTGAGTTCTCTGATTAAGTTTTTCTGCTGTGGTAGCTATAGACGCATGGAATGTGCTTTTGCGAAGTGTTTATGGTTCTTGGTACATTGGCATTCTGGGTTTCAACGGGGTCTGCTGCTATGTGATTTTGAGATCGCCCAATGGATGTTGAACTCCACCAATATGAGACATCTCATGCTTCTACGTATTTTGTTTCTGTAGAAACTGATAAAGTCCCTTGAAGGTGTAGAGTGGTGGACATACATTTAACTAAGAGTAATATATGACTAGGTTTTGTGAAGCTTAAAGTATAATTTGCTGAACGTATGAGATCCTCCAAATCAAATGATATAGATGAAATCTCTGATTGCTGTATTCAGCCCAATAAATTTATCAATTGAATATGTTTAAGAACAAAAAGGCGTCAAATTGAGCTGTGTGAGTATGTCATTTTTCCTTGGGATATTTTGTATTGGCCAAGAACTCAGGATGAGGGTCTTAAGAAGCTCAGATGGTTTAGAAATGAGCTAATTATCTAAGAGCTGAGATTTAGATTAACAAGGTTCTTGGAGAATCGAGAGGTCAGATATCTAAAGACATGGATTTATCTTCTCTACAACGGACAATCTAATTGCTGGATCGCATCAACGTTCATTGTTTGCTCCCATGAATCCTTTGCTCGCAGGGTGAATTACCAGAAGTTTGGGAGAAACTTAGGTTGACCCTGACTAATTCCTGTTGAGGTTGATAGTTTCTTCTCTTGGCTATGTCCATATTTTGATGCATGAACTTTCCTAGTGACAAATTCTGACATTTTCTTTTTGTTATCTTCCGGGGGTTACATTCAACTTAAAACCTTATGAAAACTTCCTCTCTTAACTCATATTAAAGTCCACATTTTTTGTGGTGGACTTTCTTGGTACTTTCACGGATGATTTTTGTTTGATGTTTAAAACACAAGAAGCTTGATAAACTTGTATCAAAGGTTGTTAAGTCAAATTTGTTTGTAGACATGACGATCCAGACAGCGCACAATCCTCTTTCTCAATACTTCTTGGAGACGCCCCGCATCTTGATGGCAAGGTATGCCAATGCTAGTTCAGATGATTAACCTTATTGCATGAGAATTTTTGCAAATTGACTAAGGATCATTTCTGTTATGCTGGTGTGGATGAACTTCAGTATGCTATATTTGGTAGAGTTACCAAAGGTGACGAGACATTGAAAAAGCTTGAGCAGCTACCTACTCGCCGTGAAGGGATGTTTGTAATGGTATCTTCCTAATCTTCTTGCTTACTATTCAACTATAAACTTTGCATTTACTAATTGAGAGGTCATATTCCATACAATGAATATGTTGGAACAGGACACTAGGAAATGTCCTGAAGATGTAATGGAAGTTATGGCCGTAAAAAGCACATATTCAATTACTTGGCACATCCATTTCAACACTCCTTCCCTTGCATAGTCTCTTTCACCGTTTCAATTGCAATAGAGCATGCTAATGTAGAGCCAAATAATTTCTTAGAGTGCATTTGTTTGCAAACAGTGTATCACACCATACTGATTCTGTTCTTGGAGACATTTAACAGCTTTTTAGCAGAATAGGTGCGGTAATCTCATGGTAGAGCTGGGCCTCTATCAAGTGTCACATGCATATATGAATCATAGCCAGAGCATTTTGTGCACCACCATTTTAAAATTCTATCTTTATGCCTCCAATATAAATTTTTGGTAAAGTAGTGAACTTCATTTCATAGATGACTTTTGGTATTATACTTCTTTACTGGAACCTTGTGTAATTGTCAATTTATTCTCTTTGTATTATGATGCCCCCTAGAGATACATAGTAATTGCTCTCTATAATATAATTGTTGTCAAGCTGTCTGAGATGTTCTTATTGTTTTCCTTTTCCAGCCAACTGAACGCATCACAATTCTATCATCATATTATTATGGTAAGAGCAATAAATTTGTGACTGTTCCCTTAATTTTGCTAATTATGAATACTCCCTGCTTTTACATCACTCACTTTCATTAAGTTTCACTTATCTTTGTATAGGAAGAAAGATGAGTGATATGCTATTGAGTTTTGGTTGCAGAAAGAGCCATATGGCTTTGTGTTTGTGCAAACATGTATTTAGGTGGCAATCTCTGCATATGATACCATCATAACAATTGGATGTGGTTTGGTCGTGGCAATTTGTGATTTTCATGGTCAATGTGTACCTACTACCTATGCAGAGATTGTTTTTTCGTCTCTCGCCTTTACATTCTCATGGTAGAACTTCATTTGGGCCTCGATCTATGCTAGGTGGAATGGTTAATTTATTTCTTTTGATTTGCTGGGTTTGATCTCAGTCCCAACTAAACTTTGTCCTGCTATTTCTGCTCACGTGGGGATAGCTATCACGTGATCTAGGTTGCATCATTTCTACCATCTTTACTCTTACATACGCCTTTGAATGGTCTTAGAATTTTATTTTGATGCTCCTTCAGTGTGTAGCCCTTGCAGTATTTCTGTGAACAAAATTATATATGTACAGTTTATTTGCTTTTTTTTTTTTTTTTGGATTTAAGTAAGAAGTATTCTTTTGCTTTCCTGCCAAAACTAAAAATATTATCCAAATTAAAAAAAAAAAATGAAAAAAATATATGTGAATATAAGTGTCAACATTTGTATAGTGTGACACTTTAAGGTATTTAGGGTTAAAAAAGGTCAAAGTATGTCTGCCGCAAGATTTAAATTATGCAACAAGCGAAAAGCAAAACTCTATCCAGACATGCTTTATATCGTCATAGCTATTCTCCTTCCCTTTAAGGCTTTTTATATCCAGTTAGCCAAGATAATCACAATGTCCAGTTATGTTGCTTATTGGTCTTCCATATAGGTGCTTCTAATGTATGAAAGAGAAGGTGGCATTATCTCAACCACCTAAATAGCACTTTGCACATAAGAGCAAGCAAATGATCTTTGCGTTTTATAAGCAATGGTTTATCAGTGAAGTTTGCTATCTGTTAGAATAAGTATTTCAGACCAATGTCAGAAGCTCACTGGTTTTGCTGGTAATCACTACAACCATAAGACGCTCAGCAGTTTCTGATTGACCAGTCTAATATACTCTGTGCATATATTTCCATTCAGATACTGGGGCTGAGAGTTGTGAAGAGGAGAATTCAACTTTGAGGCGCAGGCTTGCTGCTTCAGCTGTTGAGGTAGAGAGACAGGTAAACAAAAGTCTAAATGCAGCTTCCATGACATTTTTGTTTGATCTTTGCGGTAATGTGGACCCTGTGTTTCATTTTCCAGAGGATGAAATGCTTCCCGTGATGCTTTCTAGATCATTGGAAGGAAGTGGTCTGATTTCTTTATCATTCATCCATTGTACTTTGATATGTATCCTCAGTGTACCGCTTTTAGCTATGTATAGATCAAGTCAACTCATTGAAGATATGAGGAAGGAAGATTCAAGTGTTCCATTCATTCTGTAAGTTTAACAAAAAGCATGAACATGAAGGTTACTTTGTGAGAACATTCTCGTCCACTAAGCTGATATTGTTAGTGGATTCACTTGAGAGGTGAGAAATGAAAGATCATAGACATTTTCACTTCCAAAATTGGGAACTCAAGCCATTTATCCATATATATATATATTTTTTTTTTTATTTTTTTTTTTTCTGAATGCTGTTTTTCAGCGTCTACGAAGCATTGTTATAATGCTTGAGTGTTTCGTTTGGTATTGTTTCTTTAGAAGAAATCTATATCAAATTTTTAATGGAAAGTCTCAGTGTCCATCTCCTTGATGATTGATTAATGGATTTACTTGGGAAGAGCAAGGTAAACAGATCACGCGCAGTATGTTCCATGTCCTTACTTTGGTCTGAACACTCTCTTTGTGGTGGCAACTCTGATATGAAGTTGTCGTTAGGATAGCAAAACAAACATCTATTATATAAGAGATGTACAATAGAGCTAAGGATTTTGTAAAACCAAGCTATTGTTGTTCTGACATATCTGTTCTCTTTTTAATATGGTTATGCACTTAAGATTTTCTAGTATTCACATAATGCTTTATCACAAGCTTGGAACTGGAGGACTCCGCCAGAGAATGGAAAAACACAAAGACAAGAAACTACAGCGAAAGATGCTTCAGCATCACATGCTGTCTTCAATCTTCCATGACCAATGCCTATGTTACTCAGAGACGCACCCTAATCAGCAAGGGCTTCAAGAGGCATATCCATCGTCAGCTTTTCAAGAACATGACAAGTGAGATGTGTGCTGCCTGTTAGGGAGACCTCACTTGTGTGCTGCCTGTTGTTAGGGGAACCGGCATGAGGATTTCGTGTACAAGGTTGGTCATTCAACCTCATAACAGGCCAAACCACTGGCAAGAGCACGGACGATTACAAGGCTATGCATAAATCTAAGTTTTGCATCACAGTAGCCACTTTTTCCTAGGGTGGAAATTAGCAGGCTGAGTAGCGTACCCGGTTAATGTTTGAGGCTCTTGAGCCTTTTCTCAAGGGGGCCATGGCTGTACTTGTGGCCGGCTTTTACGACAAGGCGAGGACAACCCACTGGGGTCGATGTGGATTCGACATGGGCATCTTGTATATGTGTGTGCAGTTTTGATTCCCTATCCTATGAGACTTGAGTATATACATGTTGGACCTACCTCAAGAGCGTTCTCCCATTCACACCGCGTGTGGATTTAATCGGTTTGGGCATGCGCTTAGGAGGGGTGAGCACGGTCCTAGTCCAACCTAGAACTGGACTGGACCAGCTGGTTTGATTTCCCAAAATTGAGGACCGGCAATAATTGATTTAGTTTCGAGTTCCGTGCAAGGATGGCTGAATTGCCCGGATTGGATTGGTACGGCTGAATTTTCTTTTTCTTATATATATATATATATTTTCTTTTCATATTTTCTAAAGTAAAGCTGAAGCTGCATCAGTGGTGTGGTCAAAAAAAAACCCCAGCAAGGTGCCTTCAAGTCAAAGGGAAACTAATAGTCCATGTAATTGTCATATGGTCCATGTGGTATGGATAAGGTCATGTAATTTTTATTTCGATTGAGAGCAACAAAAGGGCATAAGGGATTGATTTGTTGGGACATATGGGCCTTTCGGACCTTGTTATAGAAAACATAAAAGTAACACGAAGAGACCTAAGGAATGTATGAGATTCCATTCCAACATCGCTAGGTTGATTGGGTTAAATTGATTTAAGCCAAAGAAAAACAGGAAAGAAGACACTACCGGTTCTCGGGTGGACAAGTTTAGTTTCTAGTTCCACAAACTGAAGACCGACCCTGTCTAGTCCGGTTCTTGATTGTGGGGTGTGTTCTAGGGTGGAAACCGACACATCCTGAAACTGATTACTCCTAGTGCTTGAATAAAATTCACCATGCCATCAACTATGAATAAACCTAGCATCAATAGGGTAAACGACAGATCCCGCAAGTGTCTCATCAGTGAATTGGATTGGGATAATGACTAATCTACCGACTTCTACCATGCTGCCACAGGACTTCAAGGTTATGTCCAAAACGAGGCATCAAGTGGGGATCATCAAATTCAATTCCAAACCCCACATGCTGTCCGAATCTTGTAGAGATCAATGCTTCGCCCGAAGCCTCGCGTGGTTGTACTCACATAAGAACAAAACATGTACTCAAGCTGACTTTGTGGTGACGGTGTTCCCATGTTCATCCAAAGAGTCAGCTGTAGCATCAACAGGGACGAGAACTGACCGACGAAACCGAACGCATTGTCCTTACACATTTATTCAATTTTGAACTAAAGCACATCTTCCTGTTGTTAATTCCAGCTTACGATATAACGAGACAAGATTAAGAAACCGACCAAAAAAAAAAAAAAAAAAAAAACCTTCAACGCGGCATCGCCGTTGCAAAAGATACCTTCTCATAGGCATCGAGTGTCGGCATTGCAAATAAATCCTATCATTTACGGTTCTCTAACGAGGTCTACGGTCCAACTACTTCAAAACTACAATAGAGGATTAGCGTTTTTTCATTTTTGGCCACACAGGCGCATGGGCTAACCTATCCGTTGGTTTGTCTTTGCCAACGGCAGCTCAGAAACTTCAAGACATGGTGGTTGCCGAGAAGATTCGAGATGATGTGGCTCTTCTTGTCTACATTGAAGCAAATTTGCTCGAATGGATTCCCAACGAGCCAAGTCTCTGCTAAGAACGAACGATGTTCTCCATGTCACCAATGACATCTACCAAATGATTCTATAAAGGTCATCTTTATTAATGTACATTGCGGTTTGGATCTAGGCCGGGATGAATCTCACTAGGCCATGGGACTTCGATGTCGGGTTCGGGAAGGCATCTTAAGACTCGCATGGGTTGAAACTATAATAGCATCTCATTGTTTGGTCGTTTTCAACCGAGCTTCTTTAGATTTGAATGTCACCTCAAGACCACGCTTACAAAATCTTTCTTCTCATCATTGGTCACGTTCCTGTTCCCAATTCACGAGCCTTGTCTTTAAGTTCTCCCCGTTTGGTTATGTAGCCAGGGAATATGACTTTTCGGCGAGGTTAAAGACAAATCTCGAACAAAATCTTGGACAAGATCTCGAACTTGTTCGCTCGAGGCAAGGATGGAGAGAGGCTCTTGTTGGGTTTACGCGTCTTTGTTTCCATGTTCAGGAAATAACATGAGTTGACGGTCGAAATCGATCGAGGGAAAAGAGTGTGACCGACTTGAACTTTCAAATCGAGCTCCGATATCACGTATAAATGGCAATTTATCGACATTGCTCGTGAAAAATAAAATCAGTAAATTAGAAACTCTTCCATGACATTGCTAGGTCAGAAACGCGTGGTCCAGAGAGACCTAAGCCTCCATATGGTACTCTCTGTGCATGCATTAAAAGAGCTTGTTGGGGTCACGACGGGGGGTCGTGCCTTACTCCCTTCGTGTATTTAACCTACGAAGCTTCCGGAATTCATTCCTTTTACTCAGTAAGTCTCTGTAAATTTCTTTGCTCGTATTCCTCGTCTTCAATCTTCGGTTAACCTTGAAAAAGAATTCTCTCTTCGACTGATGGACCGGGAGCTTGAAGACTAGCCAACGGATTTCAATGTCTAATCGTTTGCTTACGAAGCACCGACATTTTTTGGGAGTTTTCATATCGTGTTTGACATGAGATCAACAGGCGTTGGAGAATCAGATGCGCGGTCAATAGGGGTCGGAGAATCAAACATGTGTTCAACTCTCCCGACACGCAAATGAAAAAATAAAATATAATAACAATAATAAAAAAGGAAAAAAGAAAAATTCAGTTTTCTCTTCTCTTCTAACTCTCACTTTTTGAGATAATTTATCATTAATATACATTTAACATACAACGTGTTCCAATGTGTCGGAATTCTCTTCTTTTTTCAAAATAACATGTTGGTATGTCGTGCCTTGTTATGCATCGCATGTTGATGTTGGTGTCGGTGCTACTTAGTTTTTAGGATAGTTTGAAGATGAGCCACATATCGGGGGGTTTTAGGTGAAAGAAGTTCTACATTGGGGATGTGGTACAACGTGGAGTAGTAAATACCTCGTAATCGACACTAAACTCATCATCTTAAGTTTTTTAAGTGAACATTTAATTGCATATATTGATAGGCTTAGACTTGGATTCCCTTTCGGTGATCTTCTCGTGTAAAGGTATTGAATTTTTGCTATGTCAACCCAACAAGTGGTATTAGAGTCAATAGCAAATTAATAATGGGGGCCGGTGATCGGTGAATGCCTCGAGGAAGGAATCTCGTGTGAGAATCCATAATCGAGGTGGTAGATGATTTCCTCCTTCTGGCCACACTTGGCTTTTGGCCAAGGCGATTGACATAAAATCCGAAGCACGGATGTCGTTCCTTTTCTCAACGTCTCTGCCAAACTAGGCCGGGCAAAGATGGAGATTTCAAACATATTTCTCGATACTTATCCTCACATATTAGCTTAAGCCCTACACAGAAATATAGCCTATCATGTTGACATGATCATAGGACAGTGCAAACGATCAATTAACAATAGTAGACATGCTCATCAACATGTGAAATACCAACAAGAGAGAATGCTGGGTGTAGAACTCCCGACCAATTCGTCGATGCTATATTAAATGACAGTTTGTCCAAAAGCTGAAGTGGTTGGGGAATGCAAATACACATGTCCTACAAGAATCTTGCGCAACGACTGGGAAAGCTTCCGTGCGCTCTTAGCCTCTTACTTCCTGTCCCCTTGTGTGAGGAAATATGATTGAATGTTCGGGAAATTATTCAAAAAGTCTTAAAATCTATTATACTATGGTCAATTTAATTTTAAACTTTTTGCCAACTAAATTTGTAAGGTTCAGCTTGGGTACATTTAATCCTGTCTTCCAATTCTAGGAGTCTAAATAGGTTGAATTCTAATAGTTACTCCAAAAGTACAAATATTGACTTTTTAAAAGTGTAAAACCTACTATCGCATAGAACTCGATTTCTTTCTACAACAACCCACTTTATAAACTAACTATTTGCGGTCCCACAAACGGTAGTTCCCACATCTTTTACACATAGTACATAAGATGCTCTTCCTACATTGTAAATCACCTTTAAGTGTAAATAAGAGTCCCCTGGCACACTTTGCCTCTCACTAGACCAATCCCTTGACTCTAAGTACAACCACTTCTCTCGTGTGTTTATAAATGTGTTTGTCACTTTCACAAAGGAAGAATTGTCCAACCAGTTTTAAATTTTTGTATGGATGTCAAATCAATCCTAAAATCAATTGAGTCATAATTTTTTATGTGAAATTTCAATTAATCCCTTGGGCCAATTTCAAGTTTAAATAGAGACGGACTCAAAAACCCCTTTAGAATGTGCAATTTCTCTTCTTGTTGCCCTTTTTGACTCTACAAGTTTTGGCTTAGTTTTCTACAACTTTTTGGCTTAGTTTTCTACAACTTAAAGACCCAAATGTACACATGGATCATGTAGTTGTGATATCCATCTAATCTTATAAAAAGATCTTGGCAAATTCCTTTAAAAACCCGAGTGCAACCTTTTCTCAATCTGGGTTGTCACTGAAATTTTCTTTTGATGGCAAGTAATCTTTTATTAATGGCAGGTTTGTTCACCTTATCTCACCTCACCTTATCTCACCTTATCTCACCAGTCTCTTTCTCTTGAGCCAATTGGTCCGTGTTTTTGACATATACAATCATGGAATGTCATCCTTTAATGCTATAAGCTGCGTCTTTATTTATATATATATAGAGAGAGAGAGAGAGAGAGAGAGAGAGATTACTCCGCGATCAAATCTGACTGTTTTGCAGAACCTAACATGTTGGTTCTACGTCCCTTTTTTCACCAACTTCTAGACATAGTGAAATTTTCTTGAAGTGCTTGTAGAATCAGAACGTACCTCTGCATGGTTTAAATGCACGAGCCTCTGCACAGCAGAAATTTTGCATTCTTGAAAATGCTCTCGCATATTTTCCAAAAGATAAAAAAAATATACATATTTTTCTTATAGAGATCACACACCAAAATGCACAGATTTTCTCTCTCTCTCTCTCCCCACCGCGCATGACTTTCATTTCTTAGCGCGAATGCGACTACTCATTGTAAGGTTCCCTATTCATTGCCAGATTTTCAGAAACACGTGTTTATTCAATTACTCTTGTTTCTTTCTTTGCTTGTACTGTATATTAAAGACTACCATCCAATCTTTTTCCTGTTACTATTGTCCATACGTTTACCTAATCAATCAATGCCCTAGGTCTCAAAAGAAAGTGAATATGCCTCACGATTTTAATATAAAGAAGCTAGATTTATTACAGGAAATTTTTTCAAAAAATCCTAAACCTATTATGCTTTTATCAATTTATTACTAAACCTTTCAATTTTATAAATTGAGTCTTAAACCTTTTCATATCTTACCGATTAAGTTAATCAGGCCAATTTTGATCAGAATTCGTTGACGTGGATGTCGGTTATGACATGTGACACGGCCAGTATTGACGTGAACATTTTAAAATAATTTTTTGAATTTTTTTCTATTCTTTGCTGCCTTTTTTTGGGGGGGGGAGGGTTGGTGGTCGGCAGACCCACTTTGGCCATGGATAAGGAGCCGCAATGACTTTGCTTGGGATCAGCGAGGTTCAAGCCCTTGCTTGGCTAGATCTGGTGAGGGCATTGCGGCCCTCACCGATTTTGGGCAAGCCCTTGCTTTGGCTGGCGAGGGCGTCGCCACCCTTGCCTAGAGCTGGCGAGTAGCATGACGCCTTGGCCTAGAGTTGGCGAGCGGCGTGACACCCTTGCTGGTCCTCTCCAAACACCCCCCCCAAAAAAAAAAAGAAAAGGAAAATAAAAGAAAAAACCATAAAAATTAAAAAAAAAAAAAAGAAAATATTTTAAAATGACAATGCCAGCAAATTACGGTCAAAATTAGCCTAATTGACTTAATTGGTAAGAAGTGAAAATATTTATGACTCAATTGATAAAATTAAAAATTTTAGGATTGAATTGATAAAAGTACAATAGATTTAGAACATTTTGATTTTCTTGATTTATTGCTCCTTCGCCTGCTTAAAAGTACAAAAAGTAAAAGCATGACAGATTCGTCACCTTGCTAGAGTCCATGAATTTCGTGAAACTGGTAGACGTCTCATGGTACATCGCTCTGATCAAGTGGTAGCGTCTTCTTGAAATTTCCCACGGAAGCCATAGTTGGACGAGCAGATTCATGGCTAGTATTGATGCCAATAATCATATGTTCCGCAGAAAATTATCAAGTAGACTCCCTCCCTCGATCTGGAAACTCCATGTGCTTTCCTCTAAATTTTACTATGCACTTTATAATATAAAAAGCGCAAAGTGTCCTATTTTCGAACAAGAGGTAAATATCTGGCTGATGAGTCTCTTTCCATTACAAAACAAGAGAAGACTCCTATATAAAGAACGACCCTAGATATAGCTGCTTATTATTTGCTTGCCTTCTTACAACCCCAAATCCTCCTTCACTACTCTCTCTCTCTCCTCCTTTTGCTCGAAGCTTCTACTTTCTACCATTTGCTTCTTGATTGCTAGAGTCCGTCCTTCCATTTGTTCCTTCACAAAGCTGCTTCTCGTCTTTGCTTCGACTGTTTTGTACAATGTCCACCAGGAGAGCATCGCGTTCTTCGCGGCCAAGGCCATCAAGTGTTGCCAATATGAGCGATGAACAGATATCTGACCTGTTGTCCAAGTTACGACAGCTCATTCCTCAGCTCCGCACCAACCACGCAGATAAGGTATCGATATCCAGAAAGATTATTGTCACAGACAATCATGTATTAAGATACACAGATACCTAAATTTTCGACCCGATCACATATGAAGTTCATTAGCTTCGTCGGCCACATCCTCCATAAAGTCAGGGGTTGCCATCTGGTTTCCTTGTATGCACCTAGCTTAGGCAAATGGATAATATTTGCACGTTGTCGTACTATCTTTCGTCATCTTCTTTTTGGTCCATGCAATATGCATAGCCTTCGACTCGAGCCACTATGTGGCCTAATGTTTTTGAAGTTCTCTTACCAAGTAAAGTGGTAATTTTTCTTGAACTTTTATGACATATTCATTAAATTCATCTGGATATCGTATTACAAGTAGGTTATATAGATGAATACGTCAATAATCGACACCGTTACATTACCGCACATCACGTAGATGAAATTTAGAGAGGATTTTGCATCTGTCTTTTTCTGGTATGGCGTATATAAACTCTTAATGCATCCTTTTCTCCTACATAGCGTCACTTCAGTTTATGACTTACAAGCCGCTTGAAGGAATGTTCATCCATACAATCATCCATACACGTTAAGCTTTCAAAATTAAAGATATTATCATTGCAAACTCTAATATTATCATTGCAAACTCTACTCTATCAAATTTGTGAGACTCTTTGAGTTTTACATCCCTACCCACATTTTGCTAGGTTAGCGCACGCACGCACGCACGCATGCATGCGAGATACGCGACGTTGGTTAGGTGTCGTCTTCATGTCAGAACCTGTTGTGACACAGTTCCTTATACTTCCGTTATTTCATTAGGTTTTTTTTTTTTTTTTTTTTGGTCGGGTATTTTATTAGGGTTAAGAAGCACACATTTCATAAGCATCGCGTACTTATATAACAGGTGTCGGCATCAAAGCTGCTGCAAGAGACATGCAACTACATCAGAAGCTTGCACAGAGAAGTGGATGATCTGAGCGACCAGCTCTCGCAGCTTTTGGCTTCGACCGACAGAGACAGCGATCAAGCGGCCATCATCAGGAGTCTACTTCTATGATACATCAATTATAAACACCAGCCTCGCCGTTCCATTACTATCGTTAGTTGCGTCTCGCCCTAGTCGATCGGTATATATAGCTAAAGGTTCGGTCGCTTGCTGCGATGCTATACGAACCAAGACATCCAATAAAAGGGTTGCTGGTTCTATCTGTATACTTTCGGGCAGCATTTGATGTTATATGTCTATGTTTTGGGCATCTGCCAGAAGGCATAATAATTCACTTTTCTGCAAATTTCTTGAAGAGACAAGGTTCGAGATTATCGTCTACCGCCGATGGTGACAACTCTAGGAATCCATATCTGCATGGAGGTGACGTTTCTTCTAGATTTGTAAATCTTCTTTAAATCTCTCGCGATACGCAGAGATGTGGGGCCTTTCTTAAGCATGAAATTTGATACGTGAACGATCTCCAATCTCCAAGTCAAATTGGTCCTATGCACGGTGATGGAATCTAACATCATTCGATGAAAGGATTTTCTGATAAATTTGACGTGGCGCAGCAAGCTGGTTGGTGGGAGAAAAATAAAGAAATAGGAGAAAATTTGTCTAAAAAATTCTATACCTATTACATTTTTACCAATTCAATTAAAAACATTTTAATTGTGTCAATTGAATCTTAAATATTTTCACATATTGATAATTGAGTTTATTTGATTAATTTTAATAGGAAATTACTAACATGGATGCTGATCATCTTTCGTGGCATAACTAGTGCTAATGTGGACAATTTTTAACAATAACTTTAATATCTTTTCCAATTTTTTATTTTCTTTATTATTTTTTATTATATGTTTCCTTTTTACAACTGTAGAAGGTTGCGGCTACAGACAAGGGTGTCGTGACCCATGCCAGCCGATAGGCAAGAGGGTGTGCAGGCCCTCACATATGACTAGCAAGGACCCCAACATCCTTGCCTAGAACAAATTGGGAACATATGGGAGCTAAACGTGTCATCGGAGAATGACATACCAATCTACTTAAGTTAAATGATCCAAATTTTATCTATTTCTCTAACCATGCCAATTTTTCTTCATGATGGCATTGATCTCTTCACTTTCAGGAAACATTGCCCGATCAGTTCTAGACTTATATATAGGTGTCGGTTCAATCTTGAACTTTTCAAATTTTACTAATTTAATCTATAACTTTTTTCGCGAAGTCTCAATATAATCTTTTCGGCTTGATTTTCACGAAAGATTGCCGACGTAATGATGTGTCATGTGGGACGGTTGGAGGCGTTCGATTTGCCATGCATGATTAGGATGGCCGGCTGGTCGGCCAATTCATGCCTTAGACATTTGTTTTCACACCCTCGGGTGCAGAATCTATGGGATCCCCGACCCAATGACTCCGGCGACGACACGCGCGACGCGAGGCATAAATCTCGTGCACGGTTCTTGCGTACGAGGATGGATGGATGGAAATGAATGATAGGACCTCGACTCTTTGCTATTTTCTAGTCAAATTCAACGCATTCTTGTCGCCATTTTCCATGATTGGACCGTTGGATGGCACTTTTTCAGGTTTCAGAGCTTCCCTGCGGACCATAATTTCCACTCTCCACTTGAAGATGCCTCCTGCCTCCTCTTCGCGGACAGGATTGTGCGTCCATTTCGCAAAAGTTCAAACGGTTCAAGTTTTATGTTTTTGGAGATTAGCGCGGCGAAAGACATTTTCATTATCAGTATTATTAATATCTGTCAATGAAAATAGCTTGTTGTCGATTCATTTTTATAAGGTGATAATCTTAAACTTATTATACGTATGCTAATTTGATTTTAAATTTTCAATTTTACCGATTAAGTTCTAAATCTTTTAACGATTTGTCAATACAATTATTTTAGTTAATTATGGACAGAAAAATTGATGACGTCAACACTGACTGTCCTATACAGCACGACTAATGTTAACGTAAATAATTTCTATAAAATTTTAATTTCCTTTAAATTTTATATTTTCTTTATTCTTTTCTTGGTTTTGTTTCCTTTTTTCTTCTACTAAGTTCAGTTGCTAGTACTAGGGGGAAAAGGGAAAAAAGAAAGAAAGAAAAAAAAGTAAAAAGTTATAAAAAAATTATAAAAATTGTCTATATTAGTACTGATTATGCTAGGTAGGACAATCAGTATCTTTGTTAGCAATTATTAGCAAAAATTGGTTGAATGGGCTAAATTGATAAATCGTCAAAATATTTATGTATTAATTGGCATTCGCACAATAAATTTATGAATTTTTCGGTAATTTTCTCTTTTTGTGAACAATACAAGCGATCATTTTATAGAAATATAGTGTCAGTGTTGGTGATTTTTCACGAAACAATTTTATGAATGCTTTAAAATCAGTTTTCATCTATTTCTAAACAGGTAAAAAGAACTTTCGTCCTTTCAATATCCGATAAACGCTATTTTTTCATCAGTAGTCTTTTTTATTATTACTAATAGTATCTGTCCCAAATCGAATTGGACTGTGGAAATTATAGTCGGTCCACGATTCGTACATTCGAGCCATACACGATTGCCAATGAATCTGTCATTGTTAGGCGTGTACCTGATCACATCTCACTCTAGTTTCAAAATTTATACTTTGCAGCCATTAATCTTGAAGTTCTATACTTTGACCCTAAAGCTTGAAAAATAGGTACACTTTGCACTTTCTTAACTTTCTATAGCTTCTTTAGAGTCCATGGGGTAAATCGCAAAATTCTTTTTAAGCTTGGGATGAAAAGTGCATTCTCAAACTATAGATCACGATGGTCGCGAAGTGTGTAATAAGAGAAAGTTGGAGATGATATACATTATTAATTTATGTGGGATTGTAGATATTATATTTTTACCCCACTTGAAAAATTATCGGGCAAGGTGGAAATTAAATTTTTTATGTTCGAGTTCAAACCTCTGGAACTGAAACCCTTTTTTGTTTTTTTTCCCTTTTTTCTGTTGGGCCTAAAATCAACAACTGGAACTGGAAGCCCGCCAATCACGGCCCAGTACAAGTCTCTCTATCACTTATCCATGCTTAATCCCTTTTTTTTAGCCACATTAATCGATGCTAAAGAGCTCATCAATGAGATGGTTTAGGCCCAAAAACCAAAGTGTGCATAATTAGAGTTATCTCATCTCAACTGCAGAGTACGATTTTATGTTGCGTGACCATCCGTCAAATGTAGATATTACTTTCTTTGCAAACGAGAGCACTACGCAGTTGATGACTCATTCGGATGTATGATTATATGGGGCTAAGTACATTAGAAGTGTTAAAAGTTATATACGACGTTCACTTTAGTGTCAAAAGTTTTTGTCGACTCACTTAAGTACTAAATCGGAGGAAAAACGATTACTTTAATGCCAATGGTGAAAAATTCCGGCTAAATTGATTACGTGTCATTTATAATTAAAATTATAATATAACTTGGCAAATTTTTTTAAAAATCTAGTTTGTGTGATATTTCCACGTAGCATGTTTGGCACTGAAGTGATCGTTTTTTAACAAGTGACTGACATTGAAGTGATACTTTAAATAAAATTTGGCACTCAAATGATTACTTTTAATAAAATTTGATACTTAATTGATCACTATTTTCAACTTTTGGATGATGTCGTTTAGGGATTATATGCTGACTAAGCATGTTGGTGAGTCATGTAGAACTGAAAAATTAATAAAATATAGCGACATCGGACTTCCGACAATTTGGACCAGAGTTGGCATTTAAATGATCGTTTTTTAAAAAAAAGTAGCATTTAAGTGATAAAAAAAACTTTTGACATTAAAGTAAGCGCCGTACACAACTTTTGGCACTTTAGTGTTTTTACCCCCACATTATATGAGAACGTTGTGCTAATATTTCAGAGCACTTAAAACTCCCTTCATCCCTAAATAGTTTCTGTATTCGATAAGCCGATGTTGTGAAAGGCATAGCAAGCAAGATCAAAGCAGGGCGCTTCTAAGGATCTTTAGGAACAGATCCCTAACCCTCCAACGACCGCCGGATAGAAAAAGAGTAAATCTTGTCCGTGGATTGTAAAGCCTTTTAGGTTTTAGTGTTTTACGTCATTTTGTTTAGGGATTAATGAAAAAGAAGAAGAAGTAAGGATTCGTCGTTCGATGGATCATGGAGCTGCCTGAACAGATCGCGAAATTCGGCAAATTAACCAACCCATGAACGACGGAACGAGATCGATTGGGCCGTCGAAGTTAATTGCGGGAACCGATGGAATTTGTGCAGACATGAGAAGGTGACGAGACGAAGACATTCACCTCATTTTCCTCAATGGGATCCAACAGCATCGCCTCCGATCTTTGTCCATCATCGTAAATTAGAGATAGGAATATGGGGTCTTGTTTTTTTATGTTAGCTACCCGATTCTTGCAACTTGGGCAATCTGTCCTTTGATTTAACTTTTGTAATGTCGGGTCACCTGATGAGGTATGCAACCTGTGACACTTCATTGCCGTGTTGCTATGTCCTGAACCCGGATTGATTCGCTTTAATATAAATTAAGCTCTAGAAGAAACAAGACAAGTATGATTTCGAAATTGAGATATTACCGGATAAAGAAAAGAACATGTAGGAAGCTGTTTTGTAATGAGCTAGTTCTAATCAAGTTCCTTCAACACTAGATCCGACTAAATCCAGCTGAGGTGGCTGTCCAACAACGTCATCGTATGACTTGGATAAAATGTGTCCAATGTGGATGTCTTCGTGGGCGTTTGAATCGGCTAAATTTTGCGCACATTGCACTTCAAGGTTATCTCCATTAACAGAATTTTTCCATACACGTCCATGTGGGGAATTGAATATTTGGTTCATATTGTACTTTGGCGCTACCGACGGTTATAATAGCTGAATTTGGTTGGATTGTATGTTGGAGGGACTTGATTAGAAAATTTGTGAAAGTATTAGGATTTGATTAAACTAATTAAAAGTGAAGGGACCTTATTATGAAAAATGTGAAACCCCACATTGTTTTGATACCATTTGTAATAGCCTAACTTATTTCATTTGCGCTAATGTCCCATAAATGAGTATTTTGAGTAATCATACAAGTTGGTATGAAAGCATAGCTTCCTTTAATATATGTATGGTTTGTGGAAAGACTAGACCTATAATTGATCTGACAATGGTAGTGAGCGATCGTTGGGGTGAGATGGCTTAGACAATTTGGTGCTCTTGGCAATCTTTCAGGATTGTAGAGAGGAGAAGAATGCATGGGATCACACATCGAATGGGGGAAGTGTTGTTGAACGATACGGGCTAACATTGATGAGGACATTGGTTCTTTAAGTGGGGGAGTTTGTGACATCCCAAATCTTACATCGACTTTAAGAGGCCCTATTGAGTGATTTATAAATCAACGTCTACACTCAAATGGTCGTCACCTTTTGTGGTTACTCGGAGCACTCCTTTTGAGAGCTTAGTCCACGCATATTGGGCCGGGTCGCTACAACTTAAGTAGGGATCCTCCCCAATCCACAAGATTATCACATCAGTGTTCCTTCTAGGGGTCCAATCCACATCGATCAGGCTGGATTGTCTCCGATGAATATCCCAAAAGCACATACCAGCTCCGAATTGCGGGTTATATATGTTGATTCAACTTGTCTAGACAAAAAATTTCGGCTCTCTGGACTCGGCTTCATGACTCGTATCAACGATGAGGCTCATTTATAAGTGAAGGACTTTGTAGCTCCCCTACTCCCAATTGCCCATTCGAGAACTCAATTCAAGTACTCGGACCGTCACAATAAGATAGCGGAGCACCTTTGGTGAGTTTAATAGTGACTAAAGTTCTCCTGTGCCTGAAGCACGTACATACTCTGTGTGTGTGTGTGTGTACACAGTTCAAAACTTGCTGAGCCAACGCAGAGGATGGAGCCCAGTTGATTGGAAAGGGTTCCGATCGCGGGGCCACCGCTCTCGAGGTAAACAACCAAAGAGACCCCCGAAGAAAAGCATTCCTAAATCGAGCAGAGAGAAAAAAAAAAAAAAAGGAAAGGAAAAGAGCCAACAGGACACCCAGTAGTTGGCAAATCACTGTCAACGCATCCTTTTCAAAATCCCAGCCGAGGAAATAGTATTTAAAAAAGCCTGAAAGAAAGGAGGGCGTGACGACAACGAGCGGCACGCACATGGGTTCAGCGTTCAGCTGAGCGCGCCAGAAGCAAAGAGGGCGCATGTGGAAGAGAAGATTCAGCAACTTCTCCTCCTCCTCCTTTTCTCTCCAATTTCTTAAATGGCAGCTTGTGGGGATTTTCACTTGTTAAATAAGGCTTTGGAAGATGGGGAAAGAACCTAAAACGAACATGGCTCCACCCCATTCCCATGGGGTACCCCTTCATCTTCCAACTAATGAATTCATGTGATGGTGTTCAGGTCAGCTCTTCTCGGAGCGACATGTAATTGTCCGGGCCACTCTTATCATACCCACTTTGTCCCATATAAATTGACTAATAAATAAGAAAGACTTAGAAGCTTGTTTGATTGAGTGAAAGGATTTTTCGCGAATTGGTTTTCGAGACTTTCACATAAAAGCAAATTTTCCTATATCGTGAAAGTTTTCCTTAAAGCAAACATACCCTTAGTTACGTATAGCGTGAAATCTCATGTTATGTCTCATGGGAAGACCCGAATTTTTGTTACGATTTTTACCCCACCATGGATCATCTCCGCCACAGCATGTACAAAATGAGTTCGGATAACTTGTGGGCATGTGTATTGTTTTATTTCTGTGGCCAAATTAGTACTTGCTGGGTCCTCCTTTTGCTTATTTTCAGACAGGCGGGTCCGTCGGCTCCTGAATTGATTACTTGGGAGATGCTCTCTCTCCGTGCATGTCCAAGATTTTCTCGAGTCACATTTCGAATTCGGGGGTTTCATCTGCGACCACGAAAGTCGGGCCGAATCTCGTGCCTTTTCCCGGAGGGATTTGATTGAAGAGAGGGCAAAGTCTTTCCGTGCAACGGAACCGTTTCCACCATATTTAAGAAGCTTGGCGGGTGAAATGTTGTTTCCAAAAAGTTGCCTAGAATCAAGGTCAAAATTAATTATGAGTCCTCCTTTCTCCCTCCTAATAATCAAACTTTTTGTTAGATTTGGGACCTTGTGGGTGATTAGAGTTTGACTATGGAAGTTTCAAATGACGTATGTTTTAGCCCTATATTGGCAGATAATGAGAATATATTCAGGTGGAAGAAGGTGGTGGCGGCAGCGGTGGAGGATGCAAGATGGTTGCTGGTGCTCCTACTGGACAAGCGACGGCGGTGGCCATAAGGGTGATACTGATGCCGGCTAATTGACAACGACAAACGAATATTTTGACATAAGACCTTAATCTATTCTATAATTCAAATATAGTCTTACTTTAACCTTAGGAGAGCTATTTAGGTTTGGCCATGCACGTAGCGCAGCCCAAAAGCAAAGAAAACTCTGTCAAGAATGGTATGCCGTTGAATAATTTCCTAGTTACTACAGACATGTCCGACAAAGTTCGTGTTCCAAATCTCTCTCAACAGGGCTTCGAATCGTCCGTCGGCACAGTACGGAAAACTGTTCCGGCTGTCGATTCCGGGGTGGTCTCTCCTTCCCCATGTGTGTCCAACTCTGATGTCTCGAGCGTGAACATGGTCGCTAAAAGTGACGGCCGGACACACAAAGTATGCGTGGGGCGATTCCAACAGTAGCTTCTCTCCCGGGGGGGCGGTCAAAGTCGCGCTTTCAAATCGAACGATCTCATCGGCTCGATGCGTCTGTTGAGGGCAAAAGAAAAGAAAAAGGGGGACGCCGTTAAATCAGCCCCGCAAACTTTTGGCTAATGTTAGAATTTCCGGGACCATGTGTTGGGTTGGGTGTTTCGATTCCACCGATGGGTCCAATGTGTTTGAATATGGTAAAAAAACAGTGTGGAAAGCCAATTAGGAAAGATGGACTGGTGACTGGTGAGTGTTCGGTCAATTGCCATGACGAGTTTACGGCGATAGTCTAGTGGAGGACATATATACCAGCACCATACTTTCCCTTAAGACTTGCCGGGGAAGACGTACTATTCTTCGCAGGCGAAACTTGACTTGATCGCTCAAATCTTTGAAGTAGATTAGATGAAAGAATGCATGCGTGAAGCTAATTAAGAGGTCAAAAACCAAACATATAAAGAGATTGCAAGAAGCTCATCTATGCAGTTAAGGTGGTTGATGTTTATGTTATCGATTGCCGGCCAAAATCGATCGGAAGTGTTATATTGATAGAACATCCAAAGGTTTAGAGCTGAATTATTCAAATTGAAAGATTTATGATTGAATTGGCATCCGTGTAACATGTATATAACTTTTTTTTTGATAATTATCCCCCTCAAATGTCTTATACTTTTCTCGAGCGTTATGCTATGTTGCTCTTTTAGGTATGCGGTTTATACCCAACATGAAACCGAGAGTCCTAGTAGGGAATAGATAGAAAATTCATGAGGGTTTCAATAAACTTGAGAGAGCTATTTAATTTGTCTTCGGCCAAAAAGTCAAGATTATAAAGATTCACGGGGTTAATTATTTAATGAGTATGAAATTAGTTGCCCTCTCCATATTTAAACTCAAAGAGTGCTTTTTTGGCGGTTCCTTTTCTTCTGGGACCTCATCGTCTGACAACCCAATTCCACAAGTAAAAAGGAGAGCTTCAACTAAAACCCAATTTTCAAAGGTCTGCGGGTGCAACTCCATGAATTAAAGAAAGAGGCTGATTGACGAAAACGCGAACTAGGGTTTTGCTTTACATTTTCACTTTTTTTTTGGGGGTGCTTTTAATGTGTCTAGACCATTTTCAGCATGAGAAGCCTAAATTTATGCGGGATTAGGAATTTCATCATAACCACTAGGGTTAGAGTTCGATGCATTTTCGTGGAGATAATCAATTAAGGTAAATGTATCGGCTCTTGACAAATCATGCAATTGCAAAAATGCACCTTATTTCATTCACCTGTCGATCCACAAAGGATGATGGAGGGTGTAAAACGAACCGATCTATCTCATTCGAATTGAGAGGATCCCAATTCAATAATGAAAAAATGGATCGAAAAGTCTAGGATGTGAGAATATGTGTGATCGCGTGTGTGGTATTGAGCCAGGGGGGTAGGGCGGAGGGAGAGGAGAGAGAGAGAGAGGGACACATTTAACCCATACGTAGGCTGCTCCGAGACAAAAACGAACAGCTCCAATGGTCAAATATTATAATCTCCTTTCCCTTCCACTCCATCACTCGCATATTTTGGCTGTAGACACGCACAGAGAGAGAAGAGAGAGAGAGAGAGAGAGAGAGAGAGAAAGAGGAGAGAGAGAGAGGGTTTATCTAGGAGGAGGAGGAAGGAAAAGGATAAAAGGGGGAGGATGATGGGAAAGAGGGTCCGTCCGATTGCACATTGCTTGTTGGTGGTTTAGGTAGCAAAACCTGCCCTTCCATTGGACCCCATTCTCTCCTCCCCCTCCTTAGATTCCTCTCTCTCTCTCCCCCCCTTTTCAACTCCTAAAGGCGGAAAAATATTAGGGGGCCAACTCATCTCTCCTTTCTCAAGCAATCTCTCTCTCTCTCTCTCTCTCTCTCTCTCTCTCTCTGCCTAAAATATCACACACATACATATTCACGTTTGCCTTTTGTTCATGATAGAACCCAAGCCCCTCCCCCTCCCCTGAAGAGGTACTTCTTTCACCTGCTGCACAACAATGAAGATTAATAATCTTTAACGGCATGTTTATGTCGGGAGAAACTTCGTGGTAAAGAAAATGCTTGTCAGAAATTTATTTTCCCGACTTTAAGCAGGCATGTTTTCTTCGACTGTCGATGGATTTTCCCATTAACCGATCAAAGCCTAGAGAATTAATTCATGGGAAATTCCATTCGCTCGAACACTCGCACCCTAAAAATTGAAAAGAGGGTTGTGACGCTCTAATGAAATCTGCTTGCTGGATCGAAGAAGCTCCAAGGGAAGTAGAGTACAACTGTCCATTGGCAACAAAAGTGGCACTGTTTGACTCCTGAATGCCCCAGATGGTGTGCTCTTTCTTTCTCTGCCCCTTTCTGTTCCTTTACACTCGGGAACAGGAACCAACGTAAATTGATTTTTCCTGCCTAGCCAGTACAGGGAATTCTCTCTCGCTGGATGAGATTGACATTGTTTTCACTTCACATTCCCATCAGTCTAATTAAAGAGAGATGATGAACATGACCGTTCGCCCACTAAGGTTACCCCCCCTTAATTTCCTCGCCAGACGACCTCCTTTTTTTCTTTCTCTATCATCTGAAATATTAAAATAGAATAAAGAAGTATAGGTATCAAGTGTTATTAAAAAAATTAAAACGAACGAGGAAATTCACATAAAAATTAAATTTAGGAGGACACGAACTCTTCTTCGCGTTGCTAGTACCGCCTTTTCTTATTCTTATTCTTTTTAATTTCTTTTTTCCTAATTCCTTATTATTGTTAGTTTTTGGGAAGAACAACTCATCGCAGGAGCTTGCAAGATATATAAGCTGCCAACATTTCACCAATTTGTGCATCTTCCCTTCGTACCTCAAGAGAATTTATTCCCTCTCAAATTTAGCTTCTAGCGTTTTTTCCCCATTTTATCAAATATAGTCATCATCACCATCGCCCTTCCTTTTCCTCTCTCTATTTCTCTCTCTCTCTCTCTGTGTCTCTCTCTCGGAGCTTCAGCAAGACTGTCAGGCTAAAGTGTGGAGTCTCAAAGATTCCAACAAGAGGAGTGCGTGCATAAGGCTCGGGAAATGACTTGCAACTAGCGAGGGATTGGACTGATGGCCTTCTTTTCACCAAATTTCATGCTTCAAAGCCCGCACGATCAAGATCATGAACACACTCATCACCAGCATCAGCACCAGATCCTCTCCTCTTGCACGCCTCAGGACTTCCATGGTACTTAAGAAGACCCTAAAGGGCGTCGTTCTTTTTCTTCATTCTTGCCACTTTTATGTTTGTCAAGTTTGCTTGAAATTCTTTCCTTTTGTTTTCTTTTTCCCGCTGGTGCACCCACAGGTGTTGCCTCCCTACTGGGCAAGAGATCCATGTCCTTCACGGGCATTGACGTGAGCGACGACCTCAACAACAACAATAACGGCAACGTTAATGGGGAGGAAGATCTGTCCGAAGATGATGGGTCGCAGCCAGGGGGAGAGAAGAAGAGGAGGCTCAACATGGAACAGGTGAAGACATTGGAGAAGAACTTTGAGCTTGGCAACAAGCTTGAGCCCGAAAGGAAAATGCAGCTCGCGAGAGCACTTAATCTGCAACCCAGACAGATCGCCATTTGGTTCCAGAACAGGAGGGCGAGGTGGAAGACGAAGCAGCTGGAGAAGGACTATGATCTGCTCAAGAGACAGTTCGATGCCGTGAAGGCTGACAACGAAGCCCTCCAAGCTCAGAACCAGAAGCTTCAGGCTGAGGTATGTATGAAAACTTTATTGCAGAAACTGAAGTACTAAACTTGAGCTAAGAGTTGCTTGTGGTTAGTTTATATACGTTTGAAATTGTCGGAATTTTCATGGGGATCGAATTGTGGGTAGTGTACTGCTTTTTCTCCTTTATGCTTTTATGATCTGGCCAAAGGATGAATGCTCTTATTGTTGACTTTTCTCTGAAAATGGGTTTTCATTTTTGTTCTGTTTGAGCAAAGGAAAAGGAGGGTTCTCATTGAATGACTTCATAAACTAATGCATAACCTTCTTACAAAGAAGCAAAAGAATAAAAGACCCTGTTGCTACTAGTTTGTGCTCTTGTTCAAAGTGACTTCTGCTCAAATTCGTATATAATCTGTGGGAGCAAAGCATAGTTCGACGTTGTTTTCTCAATCCAAATTGAGAAGTCTGGCCAGCGTTTCATGGCATTAATCTTGATTTTATTTTTTAGTCTTTTCCTTTTTTCATGGAATATGCAATATGCAGATTCTGGCACTCAAGAATACCAGAGAACCAGCCGAATCCATCAACCTCAACAAAGAAACCGACCAGGGCTCTTGCAGCAACCGGAGTGAGAACAGCTCCGAGATCAGGCTCGACATGACGCGGACGCCGCCGGTTGAGAGCCCGGTCTCAGGCCACGCGCCGCTGGCAGCTGGCCGGCAGCTGTTCCCTGCCTCGATAAGGCCCGCCGCCTCGGGAGGATCGGTGGCGCATCTGTTCCAAAACCCTTCGAGGCCTGATCTTCCGCTGATAGTCAAGGAAGAAAGCAGCATCACCAACATGTTCTGTGGCATCGAGGATCACTCTGGGTTTTGGCCATGGTTGGAGCAACAGCATTATTGAAAGGAAATCAAGGAGCCAAATCGAAATCAATTCCTACTTGGAGCCAAGCTGTGGGAGTACATTAATATATTATTCTCCACGAGATAACTTATAAGAAGGAAGGGAAGAGGAGAATCCCCATTTTTCTTGCTTAAATTTTGGTGTATAAAAATAGCAACGCATATGATAATTTGGGAATTTTGAGGTCAATCTCTCGAGATCTTCTCCTCCTTCCTTCCTTCCTTCCTTTCTTCTTTCCTTCTGCTTAGAAATAAAAGGACACTTCATGTTTCGTAGCGGCCTGCCTAGAGCATAGTTAGAGAACGCGTGAAGCTAAAGTTTGGATCATGGGATTTGATTGATTCTTAAAAGAGTATCGAAACTTGAGACCTGTATGAGTTGATAGCTAACAATTGCGGTCCTCGCATGGGACATAAAATAACAGCAGTTCCATCATTTTTTTTTTCCTTACTATATTTCACCCGCTTAATCAAATGAGATCTTGTGGGTAGATGTCAGTACTAAAGGGAGGAGAGAGAGAGAGAGAGAGAGAGAGGGGAAAGGGTGGGACTGGAAGAAAGCGGTAATGATTTGTGCCGATGATTTCATCAATCAATCGCCACTACAAATTATTTTAACCGAATAAAATCTACTCGGAGTTAGCGAAAGCACACAGCTTTTTATCAGAAGGATGATAAAGAAACCATTGTTTTTTGGGGGTGTACATCCTCTGTGTGTGTGTATGAGAGAGAGAGAGAGATCAAAGCACAAATTCCGAGAAGGGAAGAAGACAAGGAGATGGAAGCGTGGAAGAAAACAAAAGCACGAAAGTTGGGGGAAAGGGGTCGTTCTCTCGTGAAAGAGACTTTGAGGGAGAAAAAACCCCTGTAAAAACACAACAAGACGCACCAGCCACTCGCTTACCCGACCGCCTTTGGCACTCACTCGACTCGGTGCTTGACTCCTCTGCAATCTGTTTTGCCAAAAGCAAGACTTTCATGTGACCCCATTGTCACCTCGCTATCCCCTCTCTCTCCCCTCTCTCTCTCTTCTCATGTGTTGGAAGAGAAGGAAATGTCCTCGTTCATGCACGAGGCTCGCATCAGTGGAGTACTAGACAAAGCTAGTTGCATCGTCCTTTCTCATGAATGAGGCTCGCATCGGTGGTGAAGTTGTTATAGACAAAGCTAATCACGATGTATGAGATATGTGAAGTTTACATTAATTGTATAGATTGTTACCGCGTATGTAACGCGACAAAGTTTGATTTTCACCGACCAATGAGTACTAGAAACTCCGAATTCCATCGCTTCCTTATCTGACGATGAAACTCACTTGCATATCATTTCGAGAGAACACATAGTTGTTGTGCACAGTAGGCACGGCCGGGTTGTAAAATTTCCGATGATGCACAGCATCTTCACATCTAAATTTGAAGACGGATGACCATGTAGACCCGTCCGTGTAAACGAAATTTTTTTACGCAGGTCGAATATGTCCGAAGAAAATGAATCCCTTCCTTCAAAGGGAACCTCACATGTGTACAAAAAATCTACTGTTGCACTACACGTTCGTCAGACGCTACGTCCGTTTTCACAGTATCTCACTGTTCACTAATTTATCAGCATGCTGACATTGCTCTCTTTTGATGCATCCACCGGCGCTGACACCAGCCAAGCCATCAATGCCAGCCGTGGAGAACGCCGACATTACTAAGATATAATTGAATCCGAAGCAAATTGAATTCCCTCCTTGTCCGCATCCATTCATTGCAGACCGAACGTGGAGTGAATGGTTGTATATCCCTCTCCGGTTTGTATCCACATTTTGCCAACCACTCGAAATGGAAGTGCGCTCATGATCATAACAGTATTTAGAGCGTAATTAGCGTCGCTTAAACATCCACTAATTCCTTGCCCACTTTGCAGTTCTCGACCGACGTAAACAAGACGGGAAAACATAAAAAAATATATAAAAAAACACGCCCTATCTTTCGAAAAATGCCCGTGCACAACTTCTCACGCCTGCCCTATATCCGAACGCTAATCAGCAGGACACACAAACCTCGACCCCCGCCCACTCGGCGGCCACGGCACCTGCCGTTCAAAACCTAAAAGCAGACGTTTTGGCAGGCACACAGATCACTAGATTCTACTGCCCACGCCCTCACAAGACAAGCTAGGAAATAAACCCGACACGACAAACCTTAAAACGATTAATCTAAACTGGGCAGTTGCAAGCGTTATCTTGTTCATGGGATCATGTGCCGGGTGAATAAGCAATCTCTGGCATCAAGGCTGGAACCATGGCGCAAGATCGCATTCTCCTCAGATCCCAACGCATGTTGTTCTTCCACCTAACGTCTTTCTTTTTCGCAAGTCTCCCCCATAAACTAATGACGAATCGAGATTAATTAACGAGGAGAGCTCGCAGAGTGGCCACGTGCATGGCGGCATAAACAAAGCGCAACATGCACTGACAAAGAATCCCCCCCGGAAATCGCCCAACACGTTTGTCATCGGTTGCTGCGACCCTATGATGAAGAAATCATGTGACGGGCAATATCGGAAATGATTGCTTCGTCATTTGCCCTTTCGTACCTCGATAAACTAATGATTTAATTTCCCCTTTGCTTTTTGCAATTCGTTGGCGATCCCTAGAAGATGCTAAGAGATTATCTAGAATAGGAAAGTTGATTTGATTTTTTTTTAGAGATGGGTCCATGTCTCATGCATTTGTGCGGTGGCCGTGTTCGAGGTTGATTCAGATGAATTATTGTTTCTTGGGCGCATGGTTTTCTTTTGTTTTTGGTTCGGTCGCTGGCGTAGAGTCTCACTGACATGGAAAGTTCTCGATGACAAAGATGGAAGAATTTTCTTGATGTGATGAAGGTCTTGATGCTAGACAAGAAAATCAAGTTTATAACCATCGAGCAAATGATGGATGATGGGGACTTCCCCCTTGACCTTTGAAGTGGATCTCTCGGTAATAAAGTCCGATTATTATGAAATCGAACGGAGTTTGAAATACGCGCCATGCTCTGATCCCTTGGTGATAGGTCTTATGATCAATTATCGAATCGGAAATGGTGACATCTGATACGATGTCCAAGATCATGTCGTCCTCTTATGCGGCATGAAGGAACATTGCACAGCGTAAGTTTTACTTGTCTTATTGAAAATCATCTTTGCTTCTGTGGCCTACTATCCACTAAAAGAATCTGAACATGTCTTCTAGTTCAATATTCAAATTATACCCTACTTAAAAAATACCTCACCCTTTAATTTGAATTCAATTTTAGCTAGCCGTTAACTTGTTGTTTAAAACATTTATTTGTTTATATAAACTAATGAACCGAACCATTTATACCCCTGAGTTTCAATCTGCTCTTCGCTGGACTCACCACATATTTGTGGACTCGAAGCTGGGCCTGGTTTTGGCCCACAGAAGCCAATCCAGAATCTTAACCCTTGCTCCTTCTCGGCCCATATGCATATTTTGCAGCTGAGATGATGACACGTGGCGAGATCTGGACGGCTAAGGGGAAGCGCAATCTCTGGGTCCCACACTTCCGCGCTCCAACCAATAGAAACACAGAAAAATCCGCACCACAAAAAAAGTCCTCCAAGAAAAATTCAAAATTAAATTCACTTATCCACCGCCACATTTTCTCTCCCTTTGCTCGATCGAATCCCACTTCGGATAATCCAATGGCCACCACTCCTCTCTCCCCTTCCACCGCCGCCACCGCCGCAGGCCGCCACCTACCCTCCGCCAAGCCCCCTCCCTGCAGCCTTCCCGTCACGGTTACGCCGCCGAGGACCAGCTCCAACAGGCCAGTGACTAAGCTCCACGTTTCCTCCTCCTCCGAAACCACTGCAGCCGCAGCCGCCGCCCAGCCGAAGGAGGAGACCGTCTTCTTCGACGGCGGGGCCCACTACGGCGACCTGGCGGTGAACCTCCTGCTGGGGTTCACGCTGCTGTGGCTGCCGCTGACGCTGGCGGCGGTGTCGCGGGCGTTCTACCTCCGGTACCGGTTCACGAACCTGCGGGTGACGGTGGTGTCGGGGCTGACGGGGCAGGACCGGAGCGACTTCTCGTACAAGGTGATCAAGGACGTCCAGGTGGTGCCGCGGTTCATCGGCGAGTGGGGCGACATCGTCATCACGCTGAAGGACGGCACCAAGGTCGACCTCCGGAGCGTGCCCAAGTTCCGGGAGATCGCCAAGTACTGCTTGGCCATGGCCGAGAAGGCCGTCGTCTTGAAGGTGGAGGGCTCTAAGGGCTTTTGAGGTTTAACTCGATATATATAAATTGACCTTTTATCTCGTTTCATTCGAAGTATGTAGAATTTTTTGGCCATTATGATTCGTAGATAAAAGGAATTTCTTCCTATTTTTTTCATTGTCTAGTCCGGCTGATGATCATGTGAATTGCTACCTTATGTGTGACCAAATTGTTTTTCCCTCCCTTTCTTGTAAATCGACATGTAACATTCGTGTTGGCTTGGTCTTTGCACCGAGATGGCTTTAGCTATTGTTACAGCGGGAAGAAGTTAGAATTCGATTATCGGAGGAACAAATTTATTTCCATGGAGTTTCAAGAAACTTGTCGACTCTAGTCAGAGAATTTACAATCTTATTGAACTAATCGTATCGTTTGAGTAAGAATTAGGGGTCGCAAAATGGAACAAAGACCTGTATTTTAAGTCACATTGAATGAACTGGATGGAAAACAGGTTAGTTGAAGGTCTAATATAGGGTTGAAATTGCGATTTATTGTTGTGTTCGATTTTGGTGAGTTGGGTTTTGATTAGTGAATTGGATTGATAAATTTTGTTTGGTGTTGGGTTAGTTCACGACCTCTCGCATTGCTCGAAAACCATCACGAGGCGATGACATTTAGCGAGATGCAGCAAAGCGAAGCGACTAGCGATTTTTAAAAGCTTGAGCTGCAGCGGCGATGTTGAGCATTGGTAAGGCAGCAGGGGAAGACACCAGCATTGACTCGCTCGTGATGCGTTTCGTGAGATGAGCAAGCCAGATTACAGGGAGCTCAATTTAAGCTCACCTAACTATAGAGTAAGTGAGAAGAAGACGAATGAAAAATTAGAAATAAAGAGGATAAAATAATGTGGGTCGGGTTGGATATGAGCCATGAGAATGATATTATATGAAAATATGTTAATATGAACCGGATTGTTTTCGACTTGATCCAAACTCGACTTGACCTAATCATGACAAATCTAGTAAGAACTGGTTATGAATAATCACTTAAGTATGACATGTTCCTAGTTCACCCCAACTTGTGTCAAACAACGATGGCCACGAAACAAAAGCTAAAAGCCATTCCTAACATGGGCCTAGGTTGTCGTGTGCAATTCTCTTCTATTAGTTAACTTGCTTGCCTTTTCTACCTGCTAGAGGCGTATGCTTATTTTCCATTAATCATAAAATTGGCAATCGATTAATGAAAACATATTCCTTTTATCCGAGATTGGGGAACCGACCTTAGTTTAATGGCGCTTGTAGGATGAATTTTTTTAAGGTGAAAGAATTTTTTGCAAATTAAATTTCCAAATTTTTACATGTTTGGTTTGCTGATAATGATCGGTTAATGAAAAACTGTTTATAGTCAAATAAAATATTCATACTTGAACTTAGGAAAATTAATTTCCTAACCCGGAAAGTGGAAATCATTGTCTTCCTAGAAAGCATTTTCTTTTATTATGAATTTTTTCCCCAAAATAAACACATCTTCAACCTTTTCTAAGGAAAATGATAAGATTTAAAGATAGCATATCGATAAGACTGCATGTTAAATACATTTTCTAGATCAATATCGATAAAATGGGCTTCTCAAGCCCAGTGAGTCATTTGACCTGTTCTTCAACTAAGTCACTATTTCTCTCTTAGTTACTGGATAAATGAATCGATATTCATCTTTACACAAGCATATTGGGTCCTTTCTCATCTTCCAATTTGTCAATAGAGAATTCATGTTTTTCTTGGGTTCCCCTTCCTTTATTTCTATGATTGGAGCTGCTTAAGTGGAGAAAATTACTAAAAAATTCCTAAATTTATTATAATTATACTAATTTAGTCATAAACATTTTGCGTTTGTGCCAATTAAGTTCATTTGACTAGTTTTGGTTGGCCGTTTGACATGGACATCAATTATTGGCACAAATGTAAAATGTTTAGAACTGAATTGACAAAAAATAAAGTTTATGATTGAATTAGCACAATTGCAATAAGTTTAGAACTTTTTAGAGATGGAGTTCTTGCAATTGACATTCTTTTCCGCTTCTTGTTCATATATTGAAGTTTTGCTAAGTAACATGGAAACGTGCATGCATAAATTCCTAATTATTCTGAGGAACTTGGGGTTCCATTGACAATTTTAGAAATCAACAATTAATTTGATGGAATTAGTCCATCGTTGTCGGAAGGAGCGAATGGTCTGGAAACGCGGACCAAGTTGAAATTCACTAAATTTATGTATGCATGTTGGTCGGGAAGAATACCAAAAAATTCCTAAACCTATTGCGTTGATACCAATTCAATCCTAAACTTTTTAATTGAACCAATTTGGTCCTAAACCATTTTACATTTATATCAATTTAGTTTATTCGGCCTTTTTCGCTGGCCAGCATTGATGTGGACACGGCTAGTGGCTGGACACTGATGTGGCATCTAATGATTTTTTATTAATTTTTTCTTTTTTTCCTTTTTCTTTTCTTTTCTCCCTTCTTCTTCCTTAGATTGTCCTTGCGGTGGGTGGTGAGGCTGGGTGAGGGTGGCCTCGCCTAGATTTGGGAGAAGTCGCCTTGCCCGCGGCCCTAGGCGAGGCTCGGGGGGAGGGCCGCGACCCTTGTTGGCAGCTAGTGAGGGCTTCGTGGTCCTTGCCTAGTGGTTGAGCTTCCGACTTGGCGATGGCTTCGCTAGTCTCGGGTGAGGCCGCCTTCGCCAGCGACCCATGGCAAGGCCAGGGCGAGGCTAGCCTCACCTAGATTTGGGCGAAGCCGCCTTGCCTGCGGCCTTGGGCAAGGCTAGGTGAAGGCTGCAACCCTCGCTGACGGTCGGTGAGGCCTTCATGACCCTTGCCCATTGGCCGGTAAGCCTTGCCGGCCACTGTGGGGACAGTCCAAGGAGGAAGAAGGGAGAACAAAAAAGAAAAAAGAAAAGAAAAAGGGAAAAAAGAAAAAGAAAAGAAAAGAAAAGATTAATAAAAAAATTCGAAAAATAAAAAAAGTTAATAAAAAAATTGTCACGTCATCGCTCGGTCACTGACCAATATCCACATCAGTGTTGGACCATAGCTGGTGTCTACATTAGCACCGACCGGCTAAAATTAATCTGATGGATTAAATTGGTACTAATATGAAAACGTTTTAAGGATTAAATTGATTCAATTGAAAAGTTTATGACTGAATTGGTACCAATGTAATATGTTAAAGATTTTTTTTGTACTTTTCTCCAGGTTGGTCTGATCTTTCGTTCAGCCTAGATTTAGGAAAATGGGGGAGAAGACATTTCGATGTGTGAATGCCAATTCTGTCGGTTTACAAGAATTTGGTATACTTGCCAAATTGGACCATCAAACCGCCTTGTTTTCATACTCGAAATTCCTCAAGATTCGCACCTCATAGGACGATAAGGACATATGAGCACAATCTTGTTTCTCGACAAGCTGGATTGCAGCCATCACCTTCCTCGAAGTTTCTCATTTGCGAAAAGGGAAGGTTTTCAGGAGAACAGATGAAGTCACAGTTTGCAGCCGGTTCCTTATCACAGCATTAGCAGATGTGTACGTCTGTCTTTAGCGAAACTCTTCATAACTGAGCTCATTCGATGACTTGTACAACAGCTGCATGATCACATTCAAATCAGAAATTGAAAAAAAAATAAAATATGGAATCAGAGAAGTTACATCTCATCACTCTCTTCGGGTCTTGTTGTGATTGGCGCTAGCATAGACGGTGCATAAACGGTGTGAAGCCTACATATTCTTTTGACGATGCTATAGATTTTAAGACCGGTATACAATTTTTACTAAATGATATGTCACTAGGTATATAATAAGATGACAATATTCGACCGTTTTAAAAGAAGTAGGTTACCTCACTGAGTGTCTCTTGTTGGACTTGAAGAGGTCTAAACCATTTTATGTGGTTTATTAGGTCTAATATATAATATTTGACATGAGCCCAATTTAATAAAATATGTTATGGGTCGTATATTTATGACATCCAATTAAGCATGTAGAATCTATATATTAAACCAAAGGTTGAGATTTAGCGGCTCTAGTATTGATCCCATCACTCCCTCTATATAAGGTTTATCTTTTATGGAGAATGTTTGTAGTCAATTATCACGGTTCCACTATTTTTCACAAAATTGTTGAGAGAAAAATACATTCATACCCACATGAACACATCTCCTTTCATTGGATCAATAATGGCTTTTTTGATTTGAGTACGATATATTTATTAATTTGATCTCATGTTCATATGATTGAAAGATCCTATCAATTTGATATCTCTTACATAAACCCTAATTTTTTTGGGAGACCCACCGTAGATCCCACATAATTTGTGAAATTTGCGTTCGAAAATCCACTTTGACATTAGACTAGACCATGTTAATCTACTAATCTCGTGAACTTGTGAAATTCAAAGTCTTTCATACATTAGTTCGATTTTGGTGGTCTAATTGTAATGTCAGTCCATTCAGTCTATGCAGGAAAACCTGGCTCTCAAAAACAATGCGTGGACCTAAACAGACCAATATGAAGCAGAAACAAAGTAAAAGGAGCATAGGATTCCTAGTTTGTAGGCAAGGAAATAGGACGGGAAAAAGGGAACAGTGAAAATGCAAGATCCACCACTATACTCAATAGGATCTGAGAAAGAGGAACCAAAGGCATGTGAGAATCCCAAGCAGCACAAACCCAACATTCGCATAAATCTAAAGAGATCGATACAACGTTACCACATATGGTCCAAATTGTTGTACCATGAAATGGGTCCTATATGTTCCTTTTCCCCTTTCTTTCCCATTGGATTGGAGAATATGTTCGATGTCACGAGCCAGTGTAAGAGGGCTTGCAAAAGAACGTCATGTGGCGTTGGGTCGACAGCCCCTTTCCGTGCCTCATGAAATCTCTAGTGTTCACGATGAATAAAATTTCCATATGCATCATCTTTTTGTAAACAATTTTCCGGATCCCTAACTTCTCATCTCCAAATTTTTTGCTCATCACACGTTCTCTCAAGCTCTCTTCCTCACTCATCATCGAGGGAAAATGGTATATGGCACAAGCTTTCGACACGGGACAGTAGTAAAGCTGTCACAAAACCTTGGGACAAAATCAATGATCTAAAAGGAGATGAGGCGGAGCTTAAAGCATCAGGTCCCGAATTGATTTTTGTATCACGTGTCGCACATCAAATATCAAACTTTCTTTGTGGGGTAAAAAAATCAAACTCTCCTTTTCCTCCTCTTTTCGACCTAGCTCGCTCTTGTCATGTCCCCACTCCATTTTCAGTCCTTCATCTAAGTGAAATGGAAATCATTATGGAGCGTCAACACATTTTTTAAGTTGGGGGGGACACCTCGCAACCGAATGGAGCACCTGGATTTTGTAACTAGTATGGAAAGAGGACGTGCACAAACAACAAGACAAAAGAATGATGATCATGGGTTCTTAGTGAGCATCAAATTGAGCAGGCTTTTGCATCGTATGCTATGGAAAAGGCGGTCCAACACATAAAGTTGTCCTATCCAAAGTTGTTTCTTCTTTCCCACAGAGAGAGCGAGGGAGACGTTTGACATAAAGTGGGTGGTTGTGAAAAGATATTTGGCTTGAATATATTCATTTTTGCATCACGAGCGTCTTCACTATTTCAACTTCGCTATATCCACTCCAGCTCCGCCAAACAATTGAAATTCAATTTCTTGATTCGTATCCCGGACTATAAATATTCAACCATACTAAGTTTAAGACCGATACTCTCTCTTTTCTGTGGTGAGATTAATTTTTGCGTTTTGTCGACCCTAATTTCCATCCTTTTTTTGGAGTGAGTTCACATATGTTATTCCAAAATTGCAAAAATTCATCAGAATTCACCCCTTTAGTCCCGCGACATGTGAATTCTCTAAAGAAACAACTTTTGGCGGTCGAAGGGGATTAAAAAGGCATATATGGCTATATTGCCGGTTCAATCATGAGTTTTGAAATTCTAGGGAGACCGGGAGCTACTTATAGAGACTTGTCTTTTGATAGCTTCTAATAATTAGTCTTTAGTCGGTGTAGACGACCATGTAATTTTGAACGGGGAAGTAGTAGTTGATCATTGGATCTCATCTTCAAGATCACCAAGATGAGTCAAAGTGACCCCCGCATCAGATTGACCATCGGTCAATCAGGGTACCCTAGGAAAAAGGTACTCCTTGCTTAAACCAAAAAAGAAGAAAAAATAAAATGTGGTTGATCTTAATTATAGATTAATCCCTTTGAAGGTACACTGATGTAAATAGAATGAATGCTCATGGAAATTAGTCTCTTTACCCAAGAGATTGAGATGGACTACATATTTTAGGTACGTCGTGACTAATCAAAGAATTCATAGACCAAAATAAGATTCCTCATCAAGACCGAGCTCGGAGTACCAAAAATATTTATTATGACCCGGCGACCCGGCACACTTGATCGGCTCCTCACAACCAGGTCAACCTTGATAAGCGTCCTCTCCAATATGCTTGATTTACAAATCACCTTCTACATCTATTCTATATATTTAAGCTGAATGCGAGTCACTTTTGACTTTCAAAAAACTTACCTTCACATTATCTGTTATCTTTTCAAAAGAAATATCTCTTTTCCGTTGTCCTCTTTACTTTATTTTTTCTCATCAAAAGGCTTTTTTCAAAGACTAAAATTATAAAACCGTAAAAAACGGAAGACTACCCACTACCTGAAAACAATAAAGTCAACTTCATCTAAGAGCGTCCGTTCGAGTATACGATTACTTATGGTTTTCCAGGCACGTAGATGGTTTCATACACGAGTAAGCTTGTAACAGATGGAAACAATCATAACAGGAGGAGGAGTTAATACAAATCGATGAAGTCCCAGAGCCCCAGCATTTTCTTGAAAGTACAAAGTTTGAAATGGAAATTTCCCAGTCTTACCCTATGATGAGGTCGTTGAACGTGTTTACGACACACTAATTATAATCACTCTCTAATTTAGAGCTCTTTCTCGAGACTAAAAAGCCCAAAAAAGGGCCATGTTTTCTTTTCCTTCCTTTAGTCTTTCTTGCTTTGGACTTAAATTCCTTTTGTCCTTAAAGCGAAGAAAGATTGAGAGAGAGAGAGAGAGAGAGTGCAAAAAGGCTAAAGAGACATGGCGCCTGGTAATCGATTGAGAGGACGCTCTGCTCAGGCATGATTCTGAGTTCATGAAAAGAAGACGCGCTATGATTTAAATAGTCCCACTCCCACCTCATCAATCCATCTATCTCTTTTGGAACTTGGGCCTCAGCTATAATGCTCCGATATCAAGTGTCTTGCCTATCATTTCTAATTAAAAAGATACCCTTTAAGCCTGAGGATATGCAAGTGCCGGACCAATCGATTTGCATCATGTTATATGATTTGAAATTGCACCAATGGAACTTAATTACTAATCATGCATATCGCTTTGTATGAGCCTAAGCCAAAACACATAAATCCTTAGATGATGTGAAATCCATGCGAAAAGCAAAATGGTTTGAGGATTTCATACAAAGTGCATAAGATGGCTTTCTCCTCTTGCATGGAAGAATAGGCAGTTAGATCTGAATGCAGCGTACGTTCACCTAGCCCTTTTTGTTCCCCTTCTCTTTCGGATTCGTTTTATGGCCTATTATAAAACTAAGGGATAAATCCCTCCACATTGACTTTGATTTTGATGGCTAATCTTCAATAAGTCCAAAATGATTCGATCTGAAGTGCAATGCTTGGGATTGGGACTTCGTGGAAAGTTCCTTCGTGATGTTTCGTCTGTCCAATTGATCAACTTTAAGTCACTATCCTCATATCTCTTTATATCAACACGGTCTAATCTAACCCTGTTCGTCAGCTAAAGTTGGTCCGTGAAAACGCAAAATTTAAGGAAAGTTGGAAATCGAGGACCGCGTTCGAGCGCATCATGAACCCATTTTTCCAACCGATGGAACGTCTCTAAGGATTACTTAAATATATCATGGACTCAGTTTTCCACATCATTTAATTAATGCTCCTATTCATTTATGAGCTCAAGCATATAATTACCCCTATGTTTGAGGGGGCAGCACCATCATCTTTATCTTATTTTATTTTTGAAAGCATATCGTCTATCAACAATGTTCAAAAGCTAGACGAAACGTGACAAGAATTGAGGCAAATGAATGGGTGGTGGGAGAGAGAGAGAGAGAGAGAGAGAGAGGAGGGAGGGAGGGAGGGAGGGAGGGAGGACATATTTCTTGCTTTTGAAAATTAGGGTACGTGGGGATTCCTTTGATTTATTTCTGTCTCTTGAAACTTTTAAAAGCTTTGATGGTAACGTGTATCGTGTAAACTTTTGTTCAGGGTTCCACAAGATCGGCCTTTTTAGAGGGTCGGCTTGCTTTGATGGCTTATGGTGGGACAAATATTACCAAACCCTCCGTAAGTCCTCACCTAATCTCCACCATTCCTCCATTCCATGCCTTTCTAAGTCCTCTCTTTTACTTCATAAGAAAGTTTTGATTGGGGTGGAGAATTTTCTTGTTGAAAGTGGGAATTCGTGTTTCTTCCATCTATCGCGTGGGATATCCCCTTCGCAGTCAACATCATGATATCTCGAATGAGATATGATCTGCTGTTGAGCAGTGGCTAGTTGTTGCTGTCCATTGTGTGGCACTGCTTATAGGTAATTTTAAGGTGTATGAATAAGCTGCTGCCATGCAACAATGGCAATGACAGTTGTGATGTGTTGATGAGGCTTACGGGCTATCAATCTTGACCCTTATATTAATAACTATGTTTAAAAATTCATAAATCTGATAAATATTTTCACCATTAAATCAAACCTTTCCTCAGGTCTAGAGTAGCTTGATGGAAAGATAGGTAATTCCACTTTTGTTAATTAGTAACTTATCCAAACTTAAGGCAAACTCATGAAGTCTCGTTTTTTTTTTTTTTTTTTTTTTTTTTTTTTTTTTTTTTTTTAATCTTAAAAAGTCCTCAGCTTACCTAAAATCTTGAGGAAAAGAACTAAAAAATTCTAAATTTATTGTGTTTGTATAAATCCAATTATAAACTTTTTCATTGTGCTAATTTAATTCTAAACCTATTCATATTTTGTCAGTTGCGTCCATTTGGCCAATTTAGACTGGAAATTGCTAACGTGAATGTAGACTGTCCTACGTTGCACTACTAACATTAACGTAGATATTTTTTAATATAAATTTTAATATTTTTTGAATTTTTTCTTTTTTTCCCTTTCTTTCTTTTTCTTTCTCTTTTTGCTAGTGGCTAATGAGGGTGAGGGCAAGTGCCAGCAAGGGTCCCCCTTGCCTAAGTGATGCTTGGCGATAGGGGTGATCAATTCCCGATCCGGTGCGATTCCTATGTGGAACTGGAAACCCAACAGAGAGGATTGGTTCCCATTTGTTGGGATTGGGGATCAAATTAGATGGTCCTAGGTTTGGGAACTAGACTAGACCAATTAGTGTAGTCCTGTTCGGTCCAGTTCAATGGAATCGATCACTTAGCAAAAAAAATAAAAAATAAAAAAATATTAGGAGTTATTATTATTGTAGGGTTTATTGCTATTTTTAAGAAATTTAAAAATATATATTTTTTAAGAAAAAAAGAGTTAGTTCAGTTCAGTTTGATTCCCCCTTTGGAACTAGGAATTGGACCCAAAATTACCGATTCTATTTTTATGGAACAACGAACTAGACTGACGCCTTTGGGAATCAAACCAAACTGGTCGGTGTAGTTTGGTTAGAGTGATTCTCGGTCCGATTGGTCCGATATGCTCACTCCTACTTGGCAAGGCTACCTTGGTCCAAGCGAGGGTCAGCCTTGCCAAATCTAACAAGGGGGCTTTCACCCAAGTAGTGATCGGTCATTGGCAAAAAGAAAAGGGAAGAAAAAGAAAAATATAAAAAAATGCCCATGTCAGTACTAGCTGTGCCACATAGGATGGCTGACGACATCGGCAATTTCTAGCTTAAATTGGTCAAATAGACTCAATTGACATAACGTAACAATGTTTAGGATGTGTGTAGTAACATTTATGTTTCGAAGAACAATTTTTTTTCGGAAATAATTTTTTTCTATTTTTATTTCTTTGATCAATTTTTGAGTAAAAAAAGTATTTGTAACTATACAAATTTTCTATTCTTAGAATAGAAAAATAATAAGAAAATAAGAATGCGTTTTGTATGACCCATAATTTTTTTGTAATGCAAAAATTTCTTTTTGTTTGTTAATACATTTTTTAGATTTTTTTCCTCTCTTGCTCTTCCTCTAGTTGGCGGAGGGTCGCGGTGATAGTGGTGACGGCGGGTGGCGATAGGTGGGGGGTGAGGGGGTGGGGGGAGGTGGAGAGGAAGAAGAAGAAAAAAATAACTTATTTCTTGAAATTGTTCTCAAGAACAAAAACTACTTTTGTTTACTTCTTTGTTTATATTCAAAATTTATTCTCCGGCGAGTTTTCCATTGCAGAGAATAAAAAAAAATTAGTTGATGTTATCAAATGGATTTTCGTTTTTTTTTTTTTTTTTTTTTTTTTTTTTTTTTTTTTTTTTTTTTCTGGAGAAAAAGAACAAAAGAACGGAGAAATTGACAAGTTATCGTGCATAACCTAAATTGATACAATTGAAATGTTTATAACCAAATTGGTACAAGTGCAATAAGTTTATGATCATTTTGGTACTTTTCCTAAGGCCTCGTGTCCTAAGGCATGTGACGATATATCAGGTATAGAAATTAACTCAATATGTTGCACGATTTTCTTAATGTGTGTACTTACATAGTGTTCAAATTATGTATCATCGAATTAATGACATTTTTCTGAATACAAAGGTTAAAAATCGTGGACCACAAGGTCGGTCCAAGTTTTTTCATGAGGGCAATAATTAAGAGAAATTATCTACACGAATATTCCCAAGCACTTGCGGCCAATTGTTTGGGAAGGTGAAGATAAACCCAATACGAGAGAAGACAAAAGGAAAGCATCACGCCACTAGCAACGCATGCACCAAACAAGAGCTTTCATTTAGCAGAAACCAAAAAAAGAAAGAAGAAAATGGCAATCGATTCATTCCGTTATAGAAACTTTTGATCCAACAATATTTGATTCATGTCCGAACCGGATCTACAACAGTTAGATCGTGTCGCTCATGAGACCGACTCTGTTTTTCGAATAAAACTTGCTCATTGATCGTAATTATGTAATGCTAATTGGTTAGTCGAGAGACACGAGCCAAAACATAAATAGGATTTCAAAAAGGCAAAATGCATCTGGAAGAAGACAAGTGGCTATCTGCACACGAGATGTAAATCTCATTCCCTCTCCAATTAGATTCAACTTCGAATGCGGTTGGCAGGAGCCGCTTAGCATCGGCCTCCAATGGCGAACCGACGTTCTCCTCACGCGCCGAGTGCAAGCGAGATAATAATGGAGCTTGCTCATCCGGCATGAACAGCAATTGTGCCCCAGAAGAAGAAGCAGACTAGCGATTTTTTCAAAATGTCCCAAAAGTTCAAAAAAAATGTAAGTGCATGAGAGGGTTTAGGTCATGAAGAACATCATGCCCCCATTAAAGATAGCAGCACATCGATGAATATATAAAAATAAAGATGAATTCTTGGCAAGTGAAATTGACCCATCACTTTTATACCCAATATATATCACATCTCTCTCTCTCTCTGCTCTGCTCTGTACAAGTAGATATATTCTCATTATACAAAGGTGCATGCTTGGCGTTATTCTATACCACCATTCATTAATATTCTCTCGTGGGTTTCAGAGCTTTTTTTCAAACACCCTCTCATGCCCGCGCACCAGAGCAAGAATCCCTTGATTTGTATTAATATAGTTTTCCTCTCTGCAGAGAAAGCTAGTCATCCTCAAAGAGCTGGAGAATGTGTATTCGAGCACTTCGAAAATAAACAATGAGTGTATATAAGCGATCTCAAGATCCATTCAATGCAGCTCACCAGGTAAAGCGCTACGCGTTTGTGCTCTTACTAATGGTAACATTCAGTCGGACAGAAAACGCGCATAAGCACGCGGAGTATTCGCGAATCCCAAAGAATATAAGCGATCCGACGCACTGTGGTTAAGTGAGCTCTTCCAGTGTCGAGACTTTGTGGCAAAGCCTTTGTCCTTCCCACTTTTTGTTGGAAATCCTTATTTTTATGATGACTTTTTGGTTGAATGCAGAGGAGTGTCTTTGATCAAAGCGAGCTCGGAAAGACAAAGAATCCGAGGCGTCTGCGAGTTGGGATGAAGAAAGGGCATAGTGAACCTTTTGATTTCGTCTACAAAGTCCCGTTTGAACCAAACAGTGAGAAGTGACTGTGGGGAGAGAGAGAGAGAGAGAGAGAGAGAGAGAGAAGGGAGAGTTGGTTCCCTTTTGTGGGTGCAGCTTCTTATTTATTATAAGACTGCTCGGTGAGGGCTCGGCTTCTGTACCACAAGCTGAATTGGGTCAGCTTTTTCATAGTCGAAAGGAGCAAGAGAGGAAAGACATAGAAGTGGAGGATAAAGATATGCAGGAAATGAAGAGGAAGGTTGATGGTAGTGGCAACAATGGAGATGTTAAGAAGGAGAGGCATATTGTCACATGGTCTCAACAGGTTCCATTTCTTGCCTCTCTTCGCACCTACTCATTTAGCTTCAAGGAACGTGATATTATCATTTCCTTCTCTAGAGTTTGATTTCTTTTTTAAAATTTGATTAAATGGAATTGATATGTAGGAGGATGATATACTACGTGAACAGATTACAATTCATGGAACAGACAAGTATGAGCCCTCTCTCTCTCTCTCTCTCTCAACCCAGCAAACGTAGTCAGTTGCGTTTAAGTTCTTAAAATGTGCTCTCATTTGCAGCTGGGTGATTATTGCGTCTAAGTTCAAGGATAAGACAGCGAGGCAATGCAGGAGAAGGTTCGTTTTTCCTGCTACTAATCGAACTATTCGTCTTACGTGATACTCTGTCTCTTCCAGCAATTCTCAGTGTTGTGTATGGTTTGATGTTGATGAAAAGTAAAATATGTGTTGCAGATGGTATACATACTTGAATTCTGATTTCAAAAAGGGTGGATGGTCGCCGGAGGAGGACATGCTCTTATGTGAGGTAGTCGTTGCCCTTTGCTCTTCTGTGCAGCGAGAGAGAGAGAGAGAGAGAGAGAAATCTTTTGATATATCTTATATCCACAAATTACTTATGGTTTCAAACAATTAAAAATTTGGTGGCGGCAGGCTCAGAAGATATTCGGAAATAGATGGACAGAAATATCAAAGGTGGTTTCAGGCAGGTATATTTAACTCTTGCTCTGCATCTTCCCCTTCCGAAAACGACTCGTGCACCATATGACTCATCATCACTTGCAGGACGGACAATGCTGTGAAGAATCGGTTCACTACCTTATGCAAGAAGAGAGCAAAATATGAAGCCTTGACGAAAGAAAATAACTTTGCATTCATCAACACCAATAACAAAAGGGTCATCTCCTACAATACATCCATCTTGGAGGAAACATCAGAAAGCGCAGTACATACAAAAAGGCTGAGGTAACCTGCAAGAAGTGTCTCTCCGAAGAAACTTCCATGAAGTAACTGTTCTACATAGTAAGACCACTTCTTTTGTATAGCAGGACTCAAGTTCCTGATCTTGTAGAAGCCTGCAACTTTGGAGAGAGATCGTACGGGAAATGCAGAGTAGCATTTCCTCAGCAGCCAAGAACTCCCTTCTCTGTAGTGGTTTCGAACATCCACAACAACTATGGTAAGTTTGCCTGAAAAAAATGTATTTTGTCAGTTAGATATAGCTCTGATGGTGCATTGTCAGACTGCATGGTCATATGTAGCATAATTAATCAACAAAAGAGCAGTCCTGTTGATGAAATTATCAAAACTTTAGTCGTCCTAATTCAGAAAACAGAAATATTTAGCTGCTCACATGCAGTCTACTTTTGTTTTGACAAATCAGCAGCCAAGGATAGCAAAAATGAAAGAACATTTCTCAGTAAAGATGATCCCAAAGCCACTGCCTTGATGCAGCAAGCAGAATTGCTCGGTTCACTTGCACTAAAAGTGAACACAGAAAGCACATGCCAGAGTCTAGAAAATGCTTGGAAGGTACATGTTCAATGCTTGCTCATAAGTTTCTCCATTTAGCACAAACAACATGAACGCAACAGAGCCCTCCTCCTACAATATCAGTAAGGCTTTTGTTATTTCTTTTTATTTTGCTTCATGAGTGGAGGGTCAAAAGGGTATTGGCCAGAACTTCCGTAAACCTCCCAAACCCCAGTTCAGGTGGCAAAGACCAATGTACTTTCAGTTATGGGTAAATCCTGCATATTAAAGGTTACACTATATATGTTAAAGCATACACATTGGCAATATCAAGTGCTTCAGGCAATAATTAAGATGCTGCAATCAGCTGTGGCACATATATATTCACTCTAATACTGGAGAAATCTCTCAGGTTCTTGAGGATTTTCTGAGTCAAGCCAAAGGAGGTGAACTCCATGAACATAAGATCTCCAATATTGACTTTCAGCAGGAGAATTTCAAAGACTTACTCAAGGAGTTGGAAAGTAGCATTGATGGAAGTCAATCGTCAAGGTAATAGATCACTATGAGATGAGACTAGACAATAGATAAGCTTCACCACATGTGCAAGTATTAATAGATCATTCGCAATTCAGGGAACCTGATCTATGTGAAATGTCTCCAGTCAGCTCCGAGTATAGCACAGGTTCCACAATATTGCTCCATGGAACTACAGATGGAACAGAACCCACTCGACAAAGAGGAGGCATACTAGATGAATATATTGAAACTGAAACTGCAGCTCCACCAATCCATACTGAACAACTTGTCAATGACCAGAATGTGGCACCACTATTTCATGCAACGACTGATCAAGGTTATGAATTTCTTACTCACAAGAAAGGCATACAGAATACTTCTATATTTTATAAAAGTAAATCAGCAAAGTAGATCGAACTGACAAAAGTTAGATCTCTTGGCAGCAGAAAATCTCCAATCCATCGATGAACAAATAAATGAAAGCGGAGTTGGTCCTGCCCCATCACATACAGAGTTTGGCTCGCCTCTTGAAGTAACCCCACTTTTCGGATCATTAGCAGCAGGAATTCCCAGCCCAAAGTTTTCAGAGAGTGTAAGTAATCTCATCAACCTAATTATGTTAAAGGCATGAACTTAGCAGTCCCATCTTTTTTTACTTTCTAAAAGAACAATGAGCATCATACATCTACATACATGTCATACTGATGTACAAATCCCGATCCAGAAAGAGTAAGTGATGGTTTTGAGTTTTCCAACCTAGCCAAGAAAACAATGAATTTCTTAAAGCCGTACCAATTGGCCAGACTATCTCGCTAATCATTGAACCAATGGCAATTTGCTAATTCCAGCCTTCCATCGTCAAACTTCAGCTCTTAGGAGAAATTTAATAGGAAATTATCATTATCTCTCTGTAGAGGTTGTGATTATACTTAGCTGTTTATAACAGACACCCCCGGTAAAATCCTTGTAAGACAGCTCTTAGGCCACATTACTAGTGTCAAACCGAAAAAGGGGAAAAAAAGAGGGAAAAAAAGAATTGTCCATTCTATTAGCAATGTTGATGCAGTAATGGCATCATCTGCCAGCATCTCTGGCTATGTTAGCAAGAGCAAAATCCTTTATTCGTTCAAAACATAGCTTAGATTTCAAGAAATAATTGACACATGCTAATATGAAAGGGTCCCACTGACCAACTTCAGGTGATGATAAGATTTGCTGTATAACTTGTTGAACCCTCTAAGAGCAGAGCATACATTATAGACATAAATGGGACTTCTGCAATCTTCATAGACTAATTGCATCTATCTAGGACTGTCAGAAGCAAAGGATAAACTTTTGCTTCTAGATGGCAAATGTAAAGAGAATTGGGGGTTTCTTTCATCATAATTAAACATTTGCAATGACTCTTAATAAGTAGCAGTGACAAAATGATATGCACAACTGACTGGAATTTCCTTTTTTGTTTTTTTGTTCAGGAAAAGAACTTCTTAATGAAAACACTGGGAATGGAGTCCCCTTGTCTAATCCCCAGCATCAATCCTTCTCATCCCCCAGCATGCAAAAGAGCCCTCCTCCAAAACCCCTAAACCACCAACCTAAAATCCACAATCCATAAATCACAAGGTCAACAAATTCTAGTCTTTATTCTAAAAGATCTAGCATGTATCTAGCCCTTCCTTTCTCCGGCCCTTCAACATGTTCCGCATTCTTCTTCCCTTCCATTTTATTGTTCTAAACTGCCAGTATTGAATCTGGATCTGCCGTTCGGTAAATCCAGCTTTGGAGCATTACGGAACACTAGCTCATCCATAAATCATGATTCCATCTCCTTCCGTCCTAAATGAGTCACAAGCCCATCACTCAAACTGAAATTCAATACACCTATTCCGGGTTCCATTCTTTTGTTCGTCTTACTCTTCCCCGATTTTCATCTTCGGTGTTTTCTACTCCAATGCAAATTTTGGTGTGTCGTGTCTGTACAGAAACTGCGGCTTCTCGCCGACAGTGTAGTTATACGTCGGCTCCTCCTCCTGGCCTACAGCTTGCCCAATTATTCTATTACGAAGAGAGAGAGAGAGAGAGAGAGAGAGAGAGAGAGAGAGAGGGTCAATGGGTGTGCATAGAAGTATAGAAATATTCTGTTACTCCCAGTTCCAGATTGTAATCCGACTTCACTGATATCCAATGGAAATGGGTTTTGTTTTCGGTGTGCAAAATGCCTCTCCTTTCATGTATTCTCACACGCTATATCTACGCTCGAGAATCAACTCGACCCATTTCGAGAAACCAACAACAATCGAGAGCAGAGATCAGGAACGAACACACGTGCCCAAACGCAGCAAAACATCGCAAACGAAGGCGCATTCGCTCGTGCCGTGTTTGGTCATGAACCGTGGAGAAACAATTTGCGTCCTTCGAAAAGCAAAAGCAGGACAAAACATGAACTTACGTCGGATCGAAACAGCCTCGTCACGTCTGCGTTCCCACGCATTGTTTCACCCTTCTATCTTCCGACGGCCGAGGCATGATTGTCGGGAAGAACTTGACGTACTTCGAGAGCAAATTGAAGAAGAAAAAGAGAAGGAAGTGGCGGTGGACCCAATGGATCGAGAGGCCCGTTCTCAGTTGGGGCGGGTTCGGCCAGGTAAAACCCGACAGGATTTATCGAATATGAAATTTACAACGAACCAAGCGGGTCAGACAAATTTATCTGATACTCCCGACCTACGTAAGCCTAATGGATCAAACCGCTGAACAACATGGACATAAGCGACATCATCCGACGGCTGAGATCCACCTTTTTAAGTTCGTTAGGCCTAAAAGAGTACTTACTAATCTCGCTCATTACAACAAATTTTACAAGGTCTCGATCAATGATAATTGGAAATTTTACCTTTTTGCTCTTCTCCATAGAAGTTATGGGTCGGGTCACCAGTTACAATTGGCGAACTTCTTCGACATGCGTTACTCGTTATTGCCAATTTCCTTTGCGGAGCCTTTGGTGGACGTACTGACAATGCCCGAAAAGCTTTCGTGCTTTCTGGGCCGACGTCTGGCAATTAGTGTGGCCGTGTTGCCCGACTGACCTCTTAATTCGAGACATTCTCGGGACAATTTCTCTCTTGTATATGACAATCTTGGGCTTCGGTCCAAACTCCGAAACGACAGATTCGGGAAGAAATCGAGCCCCAAAAACTCGGTGAAATTTACGCCAACGTTTTAACAACTGTGTTGAATTCAAACAATCTTATACGAAGCGGTCACCTCGATTAACATTCGCTTGCCTATTTACTTCCATCTCGAGTTGCTGCTACTGCTACTTCTTTTTGTGGCTTTCTGAACATGTCCTTACTATTAGAGGTCTTATAGGGTGCGTAGAGGTGCCGGAGTTCGGCTGGTCATGGTTGCTCGCGCTCTGGATTTCCTCGAGTCTAGCTACAACCTCGGCCATCGTCCGTCGACTCTTCGGGTCCAGATGAAGGCACCTGAGAATGATTTCTGCAAACTGGTGGGCTTCTTGCGCGGGGAAGTTCCGCTTGAGCTTTCTGTCCATGACATGGTGCAGCTTCACTTTTTCCCTCAAGTAGGGCTCCGCCCATTGTGCGAGGTTTCCGACGGTCCCATTGGAATGTTTCCTCATCGCCCTAGAGCCCGTGAAGACCTCCAGGAGAACGACCCCAAAACTGTTAACATCTGTTTTGAGGGTCAGATGACCTGCCGATTACAATGGAAAAAGAATGTGAGCCTCGTGGATTTGGCAGGGTCGACAATGGATCGAAATGTTTTCTCGAAAGCATGATTAGCTTGACCCATCAAAATGAATTTAAATCGATAAAACCTATCATTATTAGAAATATAAAGAAATCCATGGAGAGGATACCCGAGATGATATATTCAGGCGCAAAGTATCCTCTTGTGCCAAGAACTCTGGACGAGACATGAGACTGATCGCCTTGAGGTCCAAATTTGGCGAGGCCAAAGTCCGATATCTTGGCGTCAAAGTGCTGCAATATCATAGAGGATGACTGACTGATTATGTGAGCCAGTTGAATAGCATTGCATGCTCATTCATTCGCAGTTGTAGAGTACGCATCGGCAATAATAGTTCTCACACATGACAGAAAATAAATCATCGAACTTCCTACAATTTAAACAACACTATCATCTATGTGCACACTTATTGTTTTAGGTGCCATAAATTCGTAATCTATCTATTTTCTGTCATGTATGAAAAGCGCAAGGAGCTAAGTTGGAGAACAAGAATCAAAATCACGATTGGGGCTGCTAGAGGTTTAGATTGTACCATAAATATAGAGGAAAAAGCGAAACATACGGAGGTAAGCAAAACGTTGGAGGCTTTGACATTGCGATGAATGATCGGCTTGTATTGTGAATGAAGATGATCCAAACCTCTAGCAGCCCCAATTGCGATTTTGATTCTTGTTCTCCAACTTAGCTCCTTGCGCTTTTCTGTTATTCCGGTAAAGCATGTAGTCAAATTGGGTTCTGTAGGTTTGAAATCATGCGCAGAATTGCAAAAAAATACTGGCTTTATTAAATTTCATTCACCTTCCTCTCATTCAGAGAGTCCTCATTGATTGGTCCTTACCTCTTAATAACTGATTTTCTAAGCTTCCCTTAGCCATAAACTCGTAAACCACAATTCGGTGCTTGTTCTTGCTGCAATATCCTATGAGCTTCACGATATTTGGGTGATTCAATTTGCTCAGGAACCTCAGTTCATTCTGCAAGCACAACATTGAGCTGATTAGAGAAAGAGAGTGTGCATGTGTGTGTCAAAGCATTTAAACATTGCCAAATAATATCTTCATCAACAGTTTGAACTTTTAAAATATTCATAGCTTTCATGCAAAGTTAGAGAGAGAGAGAGAGAGAGAGAGAGAGAGAGAGAGAGAGAGAGAGAGAGAGAGAGAGAGAGAGAGAGAATCAATCTAACCAGCCATTCATCTTGACCTTGGGATCCCTTGTCCCGGAGCCTCTTGACAGCGATGGCCAGGCCCTTGTTTGGTTTAGCCACGATCATGGTGCGATAGCTGATCCAGCCCTTGTAAACATCGCCAAAACCACCTTCGCCGATGAAGTTGTTGTCACTGAACTCGTTCGTGGCATCCTTCAACACATCATAGCCAAAGCAGTGAAGCCTATATGGATGGAACACCTCATCCTTCTTGTTCATCGGGCAATCCTCGTCTCGTTGCCGGCCTTGTGAGTAGGCATACTGATTTCCATCTATTTCTGTTTTTGAAATATGAAATGCAAATTGAGTTCGAGGCAAGATAAAACTAGAATTGCCAAAGCTGGCCAGTCACCAATGGCACGTGTGCACTTCATTTCATCAGAAAGGTGTTTAGTATTATTTTACAAGCTCTTGAATGCGCGAGTCAAGCAAAGATTAATGAGGAATGCAAACAATTAGCAAGTAATGAAACTGTCATCAAGAAAAGATATAAACTTGCCTTTGAGCGGCTGCTGAGAATAAATGGCCGGCTTTCTGTGATCTTGAAGCGGCAAATCATGTGGTTGATTCTTGCTGCTCTTTCCTGCACCTAGATGGTTAAATTGCATCTTCAATGTTCATGAATATATAAAGAAGAGATCCAGTAAGTAAATTCAAATTCAACTTTGTTCCCTGGGTATCAAAAAAAAAAAAAAAAAAAAAAGAATAAGAAGAAGAAATACCCTTTTGAGATTTTGATGAAACTGATGAAGTTCTTTGTTTCAATTTAGATTTTTCATCGGGACATGAAGTTTGCAGTGTGCACTCTGATTTAATGTAATGAAGTACCAAAACATATCAATATGAGATGAATTTCAGCTAATAAAATTTCAAATTTGGACTGGAAATTTGCTTTAAAGATAAAATAAAAGAAGAAAGAAAGCAAACCAGCGGGAGGCTGAGTGATGTTTATAGGCTGGTTTGGGTCTCGATTCGAGGTTTTGCTGAAACAATTCCCCATTAAAATCTCCTGTTGCTGATTAAACTCAAAAGCCAGCAAACGTGCAACTAAATATCTGGTGAATGAACAGACATCGGAAAGATTAATATCCAGAGCTTTGGTGACAAATGATTCTGTGAAACCGACTTTTTGGAGCTTAGTAGAGCGCACAAAGGCATTGAGCTGCGGGTGTTATGGACGACCATACCAAAGAAACGAATGAATCCCGGAATCTTGTGAAGGAAGGAATGGATCGAGATTAATTTTATGATATATTCCCAATCATTCGAGGCTGCGTTGTGGGAATTTCCTCACGTCATTCCAAGAATTTTGAGTAGACGTGTATCAAAATGATCAGCTACGCTTCTTCTCTGGGTATGAAGCAACAGATGGCTACTTTGTTTGTGTTGCTTGTTACCGTAGTTCGAAGAAGTACAACAAGAAACGACAAAATGTTGAGGAAATTGAGAGTTGCAAACTAGGAGATTGATTTGTCGTCCGATTTTTTTTTTTTTTTTTGGATTTGTCGTCCGATTGATTGCCCAAAGTCTGGGTTCTGCTAAGAGTCCTTCCCATTGTGTCTATTACGTGTAAGCAGCCGAGGCGGCTTCCCAGGATTGACATAGCTAGATGACCGAACATGTAGGAGGAGAATACAAAGGTTTGTGCACTCGATTTGGAATCCATCTGATCTTTATGCCGAATGACGACGATCCAATGCTCAAACATTGAGCCGACGCACAAGTTCTTCTCCTTTATGACCCTTGGTTCCTGGCTCGATGAGACCGTCACTCACGGTTTACCTTATGTGAGGTGAGAGAGTTCGTGGAAGCATTGAGGGCAGGAGAGACTTTAGCGCTATTTATAGAGTTTTGGACGAGCCCTCTCATCACGGGCCGGGCCTAACTCAGCCCACACAATGCCAGGCTCATATTTGACCATTAAGAAAACCTTATGCCTTACCTTATTAGACCAACCCCGTAAAACGGTAATTACAATCTAAATTAATGTAGCCCACATAAGGAAAACTCTTACATTACGCCGTCAACATTAAAAATGAAAAAAAAAAGTAATTTTTGACGAGTAGTAAGAGGAGACCGACATGTGCATTCGCAGTTGAAATATCGACCAATTATCGGAAAGCTATTGTTTTGTAAACATATTTCGACAATAAGCATGTCCATCTTCAAACTCCTACTGGAAAGAATAATCTACTCTCTTTTTGGAGGTGAAATAATTTACTCTCAACCATATGCTAATAAGAAATCGGTATAGTTTCATTTAATTAATCTAGGCTAATAATAATTAGCATGGTATGTGTATCTAAATTATACTTCCATTTACTCATTGAGTTAACATCAAAACCTTCTAATTTTCCTCGTTTCATTTCTTTAAATTGTAGTTTAAGCCCTAGATGGCATGCCATTTTATGGTCACGTGAGCGCTGGCGATTGAGGCATCTTGTAATTGATAGGATCCTCTAATTCATGCATATCTATAAATAAGGGTTTTACCATACATGTTTACTTTTAAAAATAAGAACAAATGAAAGTTCAAGTTTTGCTTCTTACCCTTCATTAATTAGACTCCGTTTCCAAAGGGGTGTTGTAAAAATTTCTGGTACGTGCCTTTCCTCTCATTAGTTTAATTTTTCAAAAATCTTCTCCTACAAGTCATATAATGTGATATACAACTAAACTTTAGGGGAATTAGAGTCAATGTATGTTCATACTCTAAAATAATAGTGAACCAGAAGATGAGGAGAATCAATAAAATTAATTATCGAGGACGTGATTCCACTGCTTGAGCGTACAAAGTAGCGGGCATGAATGAATAAATTGCTTGTACTCGTTGTCATAAAATGTGCAAAGACCTAGGGTACATCCAAATCAATTGCAACCATTGATTTGAGACTACATTCAATCTTCAATCAGCATATCTGAACAATTATCGATTTTCAGCTCCGTCAAAGGCTATGAAAGAAGCCTGTTAGCATGACAAGAACAAAGAGAAATGAACATATTATATATGTCGGGTGACCTTTCTGCTGCAAAAATAAATTGAGCGAATTGAACAAATGAATAGATATAACATTATCTTAGATTAGCAAGTGATCTGAAGCTGTGGACTGTCCCATGGCGTTAATTTAAATAGACAAAAGTGGAATTCATCCTCCGCCTTCGTTGAGCAATTTCCCGTGCGGTACTGCCATTTCTCTAACTTCAGTCAATGAAGATCATCCTGCGACAGTCGAAAGAGAATAAAGATGATTTGTTGTCAGCAAACCAACTTTCTTTAACCATAATGATGAACTCCAACTTGATGATTCTTGCCTTTGCCATCTAGGGTTTCCCTAAATTAACTTAAACAGATAGAGTGACACTAAATATTCAGAGTTTGTCTAGCTTCAGTGAATTATATTCAACGACTACCAAACAACTTCCATTCGATGGGTAAGGCTAGATTAGCTTGACAAGTTCAGCAAGCAATAAAACTTGTGAGTTGAAAAAAGCGAGGAAATGGTGAAACCACGTAAAATTAATGATAATAATATTAGGATTCACTTGACGCTTCCAATGAAGCAGATGATTTTGCTGCATGCTTGGGAGTCGAGTATCGCCATGTAGACCAGATGGGAATTAGAGGGTTCCTGCTCCAACCAATTAAGGGCTAGTGCTTCTGAGGGTAACAATGAATTAAGATGAGCTGATTAAACCCTTCTCGCAATAGAATATGGTATATGTTTCCAGAGCGCCTTACCAACCGGACACCAAACCCTTCATAAAACCTATACGGGCAATGTGAACAATCAGATGTCACACACCAAGAACATATTCAAGAATTACGTTCACGTAATAGCAACCCATGAACCAACGGTTACCTCCCTTGTATTAGCTCTGCCTTGAGTTGCAAGCATCGACCGAGGTGAAGTTTATTGTCAAGCAGCATCCGGAGTTCCCCCAAACACTTCAGTAGGAAACTTATGAATAAGCCAATGAGAGAAAATTCTCAAAGACTCCCCAGTGAAGTGCTCAGGGGAACTCTAGAGGCGACTTGACCTCTTTTTTCTTTTCCACTGTTTTTGCTCTTTCAATCATCTGTTGCTTGCTCATCTTAGGGTTTCTTGCCCTACTATTTATAGAGCGCTCTCCTTCATTTTTTCCTTCCCCTCGCGTGGATGCCTTCGTCTGCTTCCTGTATCAATGTGCAAGTGGTGTGAAAGTGACAAGACGAAATCTTTCTTCTTCTACTACTAATAGAAATAACAATACTACTAATAATAATGGCAATATTAATGATTTAAATTATTGTTGTTGTTGATGCTACAATTATAAATGCTAGATGCACTAAGATTGGCCTATGAAATCGGTGTATGAGTGATGTGATAAATGTTTGGTTGATTGTTGAAGAACACGAGGTAATTTCCTTGCTTATAATCTGTCATGTACTGATTGTGAAGATCGCCTTAGTACATCTAACACTATTTTAGAGAAAAAAAAAAGGCTGTAATATTAATTTACATACTAGTGATACAACAAAATTTTGTTGATTGATGAAGAATATGATACATTTTTTAAATGCTTATGATGGTAGAGACCACCGGATTTCGGATATCTCATACTACTTTTTATGGAGAAAAAGAAAATTGTGCGAGGGCAAATGAACATGGACGCAACTATAGGCTATGTGGGAGGTTTTGATGATGTGAACATATCGCCCTTTGATACGTCTCTCTCTGGTCCTTTCGTTTTCAATATTTTCCTCGTAGATACGAATCAAACCTCTTCCTTGGTCCTAATAAATTCTTGTGCTTATGCGCCATTTGTATGATAAAATTGAGTTTTCCTACTTGAAGATGTGTTTGATTATTCACTTCGAAGCTTGACGTATGCATAAAAGAAAAGACCTATATATTTCACGCGAATCCTATTCAATCCTTTGTATTTGACAAAGGTAATAGAAGGTTAGACTTCCATGCGCATAGTGCACAGGCGAGCGAAAGAACATTGATCTCGTACTATTTCAAATAATGATGCCTAATAGCATAAAGCATCAAGAAGCCTTGTACAGCAAGAGCAAAACACTTGTAATGATGTCAAGAACTAGACCACACGGTACAAATTACATTTGAACTATAATGTAGTAATTTTAAGGGCATATTTGTTTTGTGGAAGATGAATGATTTGGAAAACAAATTTCTTAAAATTAATCCTTTGCATCATCTATAAAAATTAATTAATGAAAAATATTTTTATCATTCATGAAATGTTTAGACATAAATTATTGTGGATAATGAAAATATTTTTCATTAATTAATTATTTCAAGCAATACAAGTGATCGTTTTTAATAAAATATTTTCTAAACCATCCAATTTTTGCTAAACAATCGAAGCCTGAGATACCATGCCTACATCGGGTGCTCCAAAAGTGAGTGAGAAAGCATCCCCGAAAAAGATCGAAGAGGATGTGGAGGGATAGGGCTTGGGACATTTGAGAAGAAGAGCAAAGGAGAATTTTCATCCACTCACCACAAAGATTCTCTCGTCAGCCCAATTTAATACACCCACAATTCAGACCAGGTTCACTATCTATCCACATTTCATCTTTTCATAAATCATTCCCTCTCAAAAAAATCTTTGTTTTTTGTTTTTTTGTTTTTTGGAGATGAGAAATTATATTCATTATCAATCAACCATCACAAATCTCAAAACCAACCGCCTGCTATAAAAAGATTAGATCATTTATAAAGAAAACTATGAAAATATTTTAAATTTATTATACAGATGTCATTTCAATATTAAAATTTTCAATTTGGCAAATTTAGTCATATTCTTTACGACGATTTGCCAATATAGTTTTTCTAATCAACTTTTGTTGGAAATCATTAATGTGAGAGTTGGCATTTTAGTAATTGTCCCATAATTTTTTTTTTGTGCAGAGCATCTATAGAAAAAATTGCGTCAATGGTAAGCGCAAGTATAATCCATGGAACGTTGTTGTTGTTATTATTATTATTTTTTAATGTTCCTTTTCCCGGTCGATGTACCTGATCAACATCAATTAACCTTTTGATATTTTCTTTTCCTTACATTGAAAAAAAAAAAAAAAAAAAAGGCACAAGGGATACTTGTTGGAGAAACTATTATTGGCGTATAGCTGTAGTTCGATACATACAAAAAGTCAGCTTTATTCATAACCAAGGAAAGAAATAGAAAATACACGCAATCGCATCCAATATACCGAGGAAAATCATTGTAAGTACCGCTGCTATTAAAATTTTTTCCTCCCTATCTACCCCTAATTTCAGGATTATGACTACCCAATCTCTCATCATAAGTGTCTACGATTACTTGTGCAATAATTTTTTACATTTTTTTACAAAAAATCTAAGCCACATGATATGATGTTCATTTGACCTGACAAACCAGTGAAATAAAGTCCTGATGATATGCTCTCCTTGAGTCCAACTTATTTTATGGGTTGAATAATTGGATATTTGGATTTTGTTCGTGAAGGAATTTTTTTGGGAAAACATTTGCCCTATTTTCCGGTATTTGGTTAGCTTAAAAAAACGAGTCAACAAAAAGCTATGCTTAAATTTAAAAAATGATTTCTTCTTTGAAAAATTTGGAAAGTATATTTCGAAATATGATTAAGTATTGGCGCTTGGACCTAAAATTCTATGTTTGAATATAGGAATCCCAAAGTTGCTTCCCGAGTGTCGTGTCCTTTTTTTTTTCGGCGCCCGATCGGGGCGGGCGCCTAGTGGAGGCTAATGGCTCAGCTAGATTTATTAAGCCCGGACTCTCTCAAATCCACCAATTCATGACTTTAATAGTCTAAGTATTTAACCTGTCAGTTAGTTTTTAAAACGGAGTCGCCACTAATTAATTTGGGGTGGGTCGATTAGAAACCCCTGCAAAGTATTGAGAAAAATACTCGCTCCTGTGCAACCAGAGAAATTAGGATCGGGGACTTGATTACACTAGTTAATCACTAATGCCCTTTCGGTACATAATCTTATTTAAACCCTGAGGTTTTTTTTTTGGATGTTTTAGGGATTTTCCATGCATTTTTGGGAGGAAAAACATTTTTGAGTCTTTTTCTAATTTTTGGACATAAAAGGGATTTTTGGTTTTTCTTTTTTGGAAAAATACGAGTCTTTTTGGCATTTTCTGGATTTTTGGCATTTTTTGGAAAATATGGAATGTTTTTGATTCTTTTGATTTTTTCGAAAAATAAAATATTTTTTAATATTTTTTTGGTTTTTTTGGAAATCAAAATATCTTTTTTCGAAAATAAATTATATATATTTTTATTTTTTTTGAAAATAAATTATTTATTTATTAAAACATTTAAAAAAAAAAAAAAAAACGCACATGGGCCCCGGTGAAACCCTACCCGGTTCCCCCGACCTGGGTCCGACCCAACAACCCGGGTCACGACCCGAAAAGAATCGGGAACCCTAGGGTTCCCGATTCACAGCGCCGAGGAGAGGAGGACCGGGTGGACGCGGTGGCGACGGCGGCCACAGCAGCAACGAAGGGGGGGGGGTGAAGGCGACGGCAGTGGCTACCTGCGACAGGGTGTGGCGAATGGCGAGCGACAGAGACGGCGAGCGGCGGAGACGCCTTCGATCTCTCTCTCTCTCTCTCTCTCTATTTGGCCGCGAGCTTGCGGATCCGGGCACGCTCGCCACCGATTCACAGCGCTGAGGAGAGGAGGACCGGGTGGACGCGGTGGCGACGGCGGCCACAAAGAAGAATCGAGGGGGTGAAGGCGACGGCGTGGCTACTGCGACGGGGTGTGGCGAATGGCGAGCGACGAGACGGCGAGCGGCGGAGACGCCTTCGATCTCTCTCTCTCTCTCTCTCTGTTTGGCCGCGAGCTTGCGGATCCGGGCACGCTCACCACCGATTCTCCCCCGAAGTCTCTTGGAGGGAGATCGACGAGCTCACGACCCGACCGCCTCGCCTCTGCTTTGCTCTGAGTTCCTCGAAGTCTCTTAGGGGGGCTCGGAGCTTTGCTAGCTGCTGCGCGCCTCTTCGACGGAGGCAGGGCCTCGGTATTTATAGGCGAGGAGGTGGCCGGTCGACGGAACTTCAACCGTCGGTCCCCCTCGCGTGCCGAGTGGCTCCGGACGGCCAGGCCGGTGTCCCATTCGGCGCCAACTGCCCCCACGTCGCCGTCCGTCTGCCCATCCGACGTCGCGCCTCCTGCACGTGCGTTGCAAAGGCGCGAGGAAGGAGAAGACCCAGCTGGGCCGGGCTGTAGCGGAAATGGGCCGAGGGCCCAAGTGGAGGCTGCTTCCCCTCCTTTATGCTTTTTCTTCTGCTTTTGCTTTGTTTTGTTTTGTTTTTTTGTTGTTTTTTTATTCGAAAACTTAATTAATAAAACCTAAATAAAATTAATGCGTCAACAGCTGCCCCTCTTTGAAAGTGAGCTCACAGAGGTTGCATTCAAAGACAAACTGATGCCTAAATTTTATCCATGCATGCGTAGCAGATTATATTTTATTTGGGACCTATTATTCTATGCAGAAAAAGAGTAATATAACTTTTCATATACTAAGACAGATAAGAAGATACCTGGAGTTACTTACCGGGAGTAAGTGAGATAGGGTGTGAGCCTCGAGTTTTGGCAAGTATTAAGGTGTTATTTTACCTGGTGATATGAGAAGGTTGCTTCTCTAGGATTCAAACCATTCTTCGGTCGCCTGTTGGAGCAATAAGTGGTTTGTCTCAGATATGAACCTTTCTTCAGTTGCCGTGACGGGAGATGCGCCAACGTTTCTCATGGCATCTATTTGTGGGTGCCTAATTTGTATCGAGGACACCAGTTGGTACTCGACCTTTCTCAGGAGATGCGTCGACCTTTCTTAGGGCATCGATTTGTGGGGTGTCTGATCTTCATTAAGGACACCAGTTGGTACCTGACCTTTCTCGGGGGATGCGTCGACCTTTCTCAGGGCATTGATTTGTGGGGTGTCTGATCTTCGTTAAGGATACCAGTTGGTACCCGGCCTTTCTCGGGGGATGTGCCGACCTTTCTCAGGGCATCGATTTGTGGGGTGCCTGATCTTCGTCAAGGACACCTGTTGGAACCCGACTTTTCTCGGGGGATACACCGACCTTTCTCAAGGCATTAATTTGTGGGGTGCCTGATTTTTGTCAAGGACACTTGTTGGAACCCGACCTTTCTCGGGGGATGCACCGACCTTTCTCAGGGCATCAATTTGTTGGGTGCTTGATCTTCGTCAAGGACACTTGTTGGAACCCGACCTTTCTCGGGAGGATGCACCGACCTTTCTCAGGGCATCAATTTGTTGGGTGCCTGATCTTCGTCAAGGACACCTGTTGGAACCCGACCTTTCTCGGGAGGATGCACCGACTTTTCTCAGGGCATCAATTTGTTGAAGATACTTGGACATTCACATGCATTGAAAGAGTACCTGGATGTTCACAAGTACTAACCTGGAGGATATTTGGGCCTTTGCAGGCGTCGAAGGGATACTTGGATGATCACAAGTACAAACTCTTAGAGGATACTTAGATGTTTGCAAATATCAAAGGGGTACCTGTATGATCACAAGTACTAGATGCCGGAAAATACCTGATTGCTTGCAAGTGTCGAAAGAGTACTTGGATGTTAACAAGTACAGACTTTGAAGGATGCCTGAACGTTCACAGGCATTGAAGAGGTACTTGGATGATCACAAGTACGAATTTCTAAAGAATACCTGGCAAATGGAATATCGAGGATGGGTCTCGTATATTCGTGGAGGTTTCTCACCTCCTGGAAATTGGGAATATCGAGGATGTACCTCGCATATTTGTGAAGGTCTCTCACCTCCTGGCAATTGGGAATATCGATGACGTATCTCGCATATTCGTGAAGGTCTCCCACCTCCTGGAAATTGGGGAATATCGAGGACGTACCTGGGATATTTGTGAAGGTCTCTCACCTCCTGGTAATTGGGGAATATTGGGGACGTACCTCACATATTCATGAAGGTTTCTCACCTCCTAGTAATATCGAGGACGTACCTCGCATATTCATGAAGGTCTCTCATCTCCTAGAAATTGGGAATGTTGAGGACATGCCCCGCATATTCGTGAAGGTTTCTCACCTCCTGGTAATGTAGTATGAGGCTTACCTGGATGGCTGCAGGCACATAGGTGTACAAAGTAGAGGAGTATTTGGATGAACACAAATATTTAATGATATGATCAGGGACCACTCAGCTGGTCCAAGTGTAAGAAAGCATACCTGGGTGATTGCAGGCACATAATGTGGTGGAATACTTGAGTAGTTGCTAGTATTCAAAGACATAATTTTGAGGACAACTCGGACAAGTCGAGTGTCACGGAAAGGGAGTATCCGAACAATGATTGGTACTCAAAGACAAGAGGATACTTGAATAGTCATGAGTATCCAAACTTTAAGGACAACTCGAACAAGTCAAGTGTCAACAGAGGGAGTACCTGAGTAACGGCAGGTACTCCAAAATAGGGGGATATCTAGACAGTTGCAAATATCAATACTCTGGGGACAATTCGAATAGGTCGAGTGTCAATAAGAGGGAGTACCCGACAAATGGCAGGTACTCAAAGACAAGGGGATACTCAGACCGTTGCAAGCACCCAAACTCAGGAGACGACTCGAATATGTCGAGTGAAAAGAAGAGAGTACCTGGACAGTGGTAGGTACTTTAAGACAGATGGGGATAGGGATATGCTTACCTGGCAATATCTCTGATTACTAAGAGTATGTCTGCTATTTACACAATATGCAGACATGTACACAATAATTGTATATGCTATAAATTCATAAATTCAAATGTGATTTATGCATGACAATTTCGTCAGTTTTGTATCATTCGAATTCCACTGGGGAAGATTTTGAAAGACAACCCTCATTTAGAATGTAGATGTCTTGAGCATGCTAGATGAGGGACTTTCAGTCTGAAAGGACTTTTCACTCACTCTCATGGAAAGGCTGTTTTATCCTGACTATTGATGCAGGATTTATAAGGATCACACTTCTCACTGTCATCATGTCGGCAGGGGTCCGAGTATTTTCGCAAATGGTACGACTTTACCAATGTGAGAGGTCTTTGTTGAAATTGTGATGAAGACTTGGTTAGCAGCTCATCAAAGGGGACCATCAAGGTTGAAGTCAATGGACGGAAATGTTGCGCGATCCTCTTCGGGTCTACAAGTCAGTAGCTCTGCGAAAAGAGATAGAGTAATCTTGCTCGTACTTTTTCGAGCGATACTTATGCACATATGAAATCCTACGTTAATTGAAGTGCCCTTAACCTGAGGAGACTTTTTACAATGGGAATATAACCTAGACTCGGCTCACATATAGAAGGGTGAGAGTTGGTTACTGTGTCGGCATTCGTCACTAGTCTTTCTTCTCATGATCAAATGAAGGTTCTATCAATTGAACCACAACAGCAACTTCTCATGGGAATACAAATGGCTGTATTTTTTGTTTGGGGTATCGGCCTTGCTTTTACCAGGCACACTGCTTTTTCATGCCCCTATTTTTTTATCCCAACTTTTCATTTATGGGCATTTGACCTTGCTTTTACTAGGTACACTGCTTTTTTATGCCCCTAGCTTTTTTCATTTTTGTTGCTTGAGGAACTAATCTAGGCGAGTTCAATCGAAGCACCATTATTTAGACTTTGAGTTTTCATCTTTAGCCAGCGATCTAGGCTATGGCAATAACTTCTGCTTTGTCTTAATGTGAGGGTAAAATTACAGACTCACTTAGGTTGTACAATGTATACAAATGCATAGAAAAGAATTGCTCTTCGTCATTCTAAGGCACTTAAATTAACGCGAGTGTTCATATGCAATAAAGACACTCGAAGATTGATGCAAGTGCGAGCAAGAAAATTTCTATCTCTTTTCTCACCTTGTGATGCTAATTTGCCTTGTCTTTGATATGCTCCAATGTGGGGTGATTCTTGATGAGAGAAGCTTCATTAGTGTATGGGGCTCAAAAGGGGGTGAGCAATGAAATGCCTCTTACTATTTTGGTTATCGTACCATTTGCGAGAGAACTCTTTACCCTGCAGTCATGGAATCTTCTGTACTCATCTCACAAGTGTATAAATGGGGGACTGTGTGTAGGATATGGCTTGCCTGCCATCATTCTGACGCGCCTCATCATGCTCAATCAATATTGTATTCTTCACTTAGCTGTCTATTCTAGTAATCCTCAATGGAATCAGTGATTTAGACAGATGAAATCATCATGCAAAAATCCATTTGGAGAAAGGCATGCGGCATTTTTTTTTAAATATGAGAGAGTTTGTACTCTCAAAACAAATGAATGATTTTTACTCAATAAACCCTATTGACAACTTTAGGGGTGTTTACTTGGTGAAATTGTATTTACAAATATGTTGAATTTTGAATATCAAAAGAGTTATTTCACAAAGGGGCGTCAATGGATTGTCCTTATTAAGTAGGGAAATGACACGAGAAGGAACAGCTGGGGTTGGGGAACTGATCATTGATTTGACGAGCCTTTTTGTTTTTGCCCCTGCAGAAGAGAAGATGTGGAAATAGATCAATTAGTAGGGCCAAAATCACACGTGACTTGAGGCCTGAAGGGTTTCTGTTGTCTGCCTTGGCGATACTTGAAACGCCATTTGGCTTGGGAGAGTTTATCATGGTTTGACGTGCCTCTCATTGATTTGCTTTCTGCATCTTTGAAGATCAGGTGATCCTGCAACAGACGAGAGGGATCATGTTAGTCAGAAGTTCTTTCAAGAGTCGAATAACTTAGAAGTGATACAACATTACCCTTCACTGGTTTACAGATGTTTGAATAGACCTGAAGTACGCGGAGGATATGAATTCCTGTAATTTTTACTCCGTTAGGTCATTTATGCTCTTGTAATTTGCAGGTGCAAGAGAAGCAAATTATTATTTAATCGGCTAATGGTCGCGTCGGGGATTTGAACCCTCGACTTTGGATCATTTTGCTCCTTCCTGGCTATCACTCGGCTAGAGGCGTCGACAATGTCCGTGGGGGGAGTTTCCTTTTCCATTTAACCGAACCGGCTCTTGGATGACGCGTCTTTTCATACCAAGCTAGGTAAATCAATATGAGTCACTGGATTTGCCCAAATTAACCATTAAGCTTGTTTCTTGAATCCTATGCTTCCTGTCAATAGGAGAAAATGTGTCAAAAATGAGTTCAGATACTGGAAGTATTGGAAACGATACCAAATTACTCTTCCCCAGAGTTTATATTTGTTGACTCCTAGGGATATTTGAGTGTCAATGATGGCCTTTTGTCTTTGACACTGTTCAATGTCTCTTTTGATTGGCCCTCCTCATTTGTGGCCTTGTATGCATGATTGTTGGTCGTTGATTTATCTTTAACGCCTTCCTTTTGTGGAATTTTTCTTCTGTCTTTGGCTATAGCTGCATTGAGCAAAAAGTCACGTACCTCAAGCTTCTATGGAATTTGAGATGGACAATAAAAAACCTTTAGTTTTCTAATGGCAATTATTTTTTGGAAGAATATATGTTTGGAACACAAAGTGAAGCTTCCAGACTTTAGAGTCATTGTCTGGAGTGGGGGCTACAAATTGCCTTGACCGTTTGGATTTTCTCCCTATTGACAGTAATCAATTCAAAGGAAGAGAAGAAATTTCTTCCTTATGCTTCTGGGCTTGTCGAAGCTGGAAACTAGAACGTCTAGTTGTTCCGGCATGTCGGGGGAGAAGATATTGCTCCGTCTTGAGAAGGAGTTGGATGGGAGTGAAGTGGAGTGCACAGAGCTCCTGAGGAGGGCTTGCCAAAATGGGAAGGTCGAAAGCAGCATGGGGGAGGTTATCCTGCCTCGAGCTACCATTATGTGTATGCTTCGAGTTTAACTGTATGCCTATGCCTATTACCTCATATCTTTCGTTTCCTGTACATAGAATAGAGGAGACATCATTTTTAAAATTGTGTTCAGGGAATAAGACTTACCTTCTTTGAAACATGATGATCCTTTTTGTTCGCCCCTGCTTCCTTGAAAGGGTGTCTTTGAACTCGGTCTGTTCACATGATGTGTCAGTTTTAAATGCTTTTTGTTACACTAAGTCAAAGGGGATGATATTCTGAGACATAAAGTGAGAGAGTTAGAAAGACAAACATGGTTAAATTTATTATCTTGTTTTGACGAAAGCTTTTGGTGATGAAATATTTTTTATTTTCAGAACATGTTTTTGGGGAAGAAAAAGCATGAGGAAGCTCAGCCCTCAGTATTCTCCTTGGATGATATTTTCTTTTCATGGTTGGATAGCATCACTGGGCTGGTTTGGAATACCACCTCATGCTCTCAAAACAAAATATTATAACTGTACATTAAAATACTGGAATGAAAAACACAATAGTAGCACACTAGGTAAGAAACATAAAAACAAGCAAAACTAATGAAAACTCCTATGAAAAGGAGCGTTTTGATAGTGCTGGTCTTGAAGTCAAACGTCTTTGAATTCCTCGCCTCCAGTAGACTCGAAGTATTTGCATGCGATGACTATTTCGTTGAAGCTACGGAAGTGTAACCCATGCAGCCAATAGCGATGTTTGTGGGGCAAAACTTCTATGAACTGCTTTATCAATTCTTCTTCGGCCAGTTGAGGGTGTGTTTGCATCATAAAAGCCTTCCACCTTCCTGCATATGCTCGGAAATCCTCCATTGGTCTTCTTCCGAAGTGGGCCAAACTCTCGCAAGGCAGCTCAGTTCCAATATGGTTTTGGTACTGATGCAAGAATGTGGAAGATAGCTTATTCCAATCCTTTATGAGGTAAATACTTGCGGTGACGAACCATTGCCCGTAAGGGTTTCTTGGAACGCCTGAGTTGTGAATGACATCGGGCCATAGTATTGACTCATTTCAGTGTGGAGATATTGCAAATGAGCCACGGGGCAAGTCGTGCCATTATACTTGCGGAGATTAGGTATCCACACTTCGCTGGAGGTCATGATCATATGAGGGCAAGACGGGCTTGACATGTCTTGGCTAGGTCACTGGTTTTCCCACTGCATATTCGTTGTAGTGGTAAATTTTTCTGTTTCAAGGACATTGGACTCTACCGAGATTACCCCGTTGCCTTCTTCTGGGTCAAAATTTCCAAATGAGGATGAAGTATTGAAGCTATCCTCATGGTCAAAGGACGAGTTTAGTAGCTCATTAGGATCGTAGCGGATAAAGACGTACGTTTCTTCTTCTGACAGGCCTTCATCCTCGGGTGAGAGTAGGAAACAGTTATACGATGAGTCGTCAGTTTCATTGAAATAACGCTGGAAGTCCTTGGGATTGTATTCTAGGGACTGGAAGTCATCAGGGTCGTACTCTAGAGGGCGGTAGCCTTCGGAGTTGTATTCCAGAGAATGCTTGAAGTTTTGGTGCAGCGGCTCACCAGTTATCAAATTTCGCCTGTACTCAGTGGTAGATGTCGAATTGATTTGTTTAGGCTTTCTTTTCTTGGCTCCCGGTCCAACCTTTTGAGTAAGGCCCTTCGTTTCGCCGCTTTGATTCTCAAGGGGAACGAGAGATATTAAGGCTTCACTCTTTGTTTCACTTTCTATGTTGATAGGGGTCGGTATTCTTGAACCCTAGCTCTTGCGCAAGCTTGGGAGTTGTCCCGTCGTGCCCCGGTCTTGAACAGGCTCCGTGTCTGTGATCTCGTACATAGGTTCCTTGTATTTCCGAGTGGGAAACTTTTCAATAATATGATGTTGCTCAGTTGCCCATTTATCATGCAAGACTTCATTGACATCTTCTTCTCTTATCTCAGCAACTGACGGCTCCTCGTGCTCCGGGATCATCGGTTCTTCATAGGGCAAGGCGATGTCAAGGCTGATGTCAATATTATATTCTTGGTGGAAAACATGGATTAGTTCCTTCCAGGTTTTAAGGGAATTAATCTTCCTGACAATGTACCATTGCAAGGCGGGGCCGGTCAGGTTTGATTGGTATGATTGAATCATCCTTTGGACCAGGTAGGCCTGTAAGTAGGTCTCTGGGCGGAAGGTATTAGCATACTTTTCGCATTTAGGCGTTCTGAGCTCTTCAGGGATCTCAAAATCGGCATAATTAGACGAGTCGATGGGATTCTGCTCGTGCGGTTGTCTCAACTTTTTCATGATCTTTTCAAGCTGTTTATCTTGTTGGTCATTACCTGGCAGATTTGCAGGTGCTAGGAGTGTGCTTAAAGCAGTTATGGAGTTGGGTTTAGCTTGAGTGGATTCCATTTGCCTTGAGAGTTGTCGAAGGACAATGGACATTTGTCCTACGCCGTCTTCAATGTTGGTGAGGCGATTTTGTACATCATTCTGATTGGGTCCTATCATGTGAGGCCATTCGCAAGTGGCTGATAGTTGACGATTCATAATTACCTGTGTCGCAAAAATCATGAATGAGCACGAAAGTAAACAAAGATTGACCCATGGCAATGGTCTAACTGCTTTTTTATTTATTAAAAGAGGACTTTATAGACCACAAACTTCTGACATTTAAAACTTGAAATTAAAATGACAGAAGGAAATACTATGTATTAAACAAAAGTCGCTAAATAATGGGACGGAATTTTCATGATATCAATACTAAGGGACACATGATTGCTATTTTATATGCGACGAGGAGCCTTGTTCTTGCGCAAATGCTTGCTTTCTTGGACCGGCTCTGAGACATGTATCCAGCCCATTCCCAAATCCCCTTACATAAGTTCTGCTTGCTCATGCTGGCTGATCTCGTTGATTGGGTGAGGGATCGATGGCTTCTATTTTGTCGGGATATGATGGTTGTCGATGTAGGACTCAGAGGCGTGATGGGCCTTTTCCTGTCCCTCAAGCCCTTCAGGTATCACAATTCTTTTGCGATGCCACCTGCTCCATGTTTCCTCGATAATGTCGATCTCAAAAGTGTATTCACGACTTTGATGGGTGAAAAGGAGTGGAGGGGCCTTCCTCTTGAAAGGTGGTGGGATCTCCTGAAGGGCTCCATACTATCTCGCCACCCGATATGGAAAATAAGAAATGGCACCGGTGAAACCAAGCAACGGAATTGGATGGCGGCGTCTGTAAGCAAAGTAAGCTCTTTTTTCATGGAACCAACCAACACACCATTGGAACGCCTTAGGAGCTGGGTCTCTTAGAAAGTTTATCCAATTTAAACAGCTTTGGTTAGGAATGTATGGTCCTAAAACCATGAATTTCAGAAATGGATTTTCGAAATCATTTATTTCAGACGATCGCATGAAGCATCGAAATTCGCTTAGGTGAGAAAAGAACCAGACTTGTAAAATTTCCGGGGAGACCCGCATGACCTTTTCCGTGTTTTCTTTAAAACGATTGAGGGACAAGAATGTTTCGGTTAAAATCATGTTGACATAATTTTGCCCCCTTGAGATCTGGTCAACTATCCATGCCATCTTTGGACTTATGACATTTCTTTGATGGGGGAAAATGATGAACCCGAAAAAGGCCAAAAGGAAAATCTCACTTTTTTGAGTCATGGGTTGATTTTCGAAACAAGCAGTCAAAAATGCTAGGGGGCAGGTATTATGGTTGTTTTCAAGAATTTGCCTCATAACATGGACTTCAGTTCTTAAAAGTCGTGTTAACCCACGCAATGGGATAACGCCTGTTGATGGCCTAACAAGTCTTTTCTTGAGAGGCATTCCAGTGATGATGCTGTATTCTTCCAGAGTTGGGGTTAGCTCGAACCCACCAAATATAAAAGTAGTCGTCTTCGGGCACCAGAAATGTGCCATGGCTTGTATGACTTCGGGATGAACACGGACTTGGATCAATGATAGAAGATGACCAACTTTGGCTTTCACGCGCTCTTGGGCATACTGGTCCAATTGACCCCACCACCTGAAGAGCTCTGCCTTGGGAGTGGGAATAAGCTGGATGTCATCTTCTCCCATCGCATATAAACCGGGACTCGAAAACTTACCCTAAATTGCCATGGGCCAATAAAAAAACTGAGTAAAAGTAAATAAATTACTTTGCTTTTAAAGAAAATGGCAAGCACAAAGACATGCACATGAGATGTGTGGCTCGATTTCTAACTGAGAAGAATTATTGAAATTAAAAGGGTATCCGCCCATCGCAGTCTCGCGTTAGCAGCATACCCTCCTAACCTCGGCTAGAGAAATTCAGGGAAAAGAAAGGCAACCTCTACATCGCAGTCTTGCATTCGAGGTCGTATCTTTCTTGACACCATCCTAAATATCCTATGGCGGCCTAGGTTCGGCGGCCGGGTTGTGTGTGCCATGTGTAGTGTTGAAACAGTAAAGTATGCACAACAATTCATAATCACAAGACAATCTATTAAAATAAATTTCTAAGCTACTGACCTGCATAAAGAAAAACCTAAGTCAGTAAAGAATTTAAACAAGGCAAAAAGGCCTAAGTCCTCAAAGTCCCTAGAGGAGTCGCCAAGCTGTCGCGACCTCTTTTTTTCCGGCGCTCGATCGAGGCGGGCACCTAGCGGAGGCTAATGGCTCGGCTAGATTTATTAAGCCCGGACTCTCCCAAGTCCATCAATTCACGACTTTAATGGTCTAAGTATTTAACCTATCAATTAGGTTTTAAAACAGAGTCGCTACTAATCAATTTGGGATGGGTCGATTAGAAACCCTTGCGAAGTATTTGGAGAAATACTCGCTCCTGCGCAACTAGAGAAATTAGGATTGGGGACTTGATTACACTAGTTAATCACTAATGCCCTTTCGGTACCTAATCTTGTTTAAACCCTAAGGTTTTTTTTTGATGTTTTAGGGATTTTCCATGCATTTTTGGGAGGAAAAACATTTTTGAGTCTTTTTCTAATTTTTGGACATAAAAGGGATTTTTTGGATTTTTTGGTATTTATTTTTGGAAAAATATGAGTCTTTTTGGCTTTTTCTGGATTTTTGGCATTTTTTGGAAAATATGGAATGTTTTTGATTCTTTTGATTTTTTCGAAAAGAAAATATTTTTTAATATTTTTTTGGTTTTTTTTGGAAATTAAAATATTTTTTTAATATTTTTTTCAAAAATAAAATATATTTTTTTGATTTTTTTGGGAAAATAAATGATTTATTTATTAAAACATTAAGAAAAAACCAAAATGCACATGGGCTCGCTACGTGGGCCCGATTTTTTTTTTTTAAAAAGATGCTGCGTCGTTTTTGGGGGGAATTCGTGAAACCCTACTTGGTTCCCCCGACCCGGGTCCGACCCAACGACCCGGTCACGACCTGAAAGAATCGGGAACCCTAGGGTTCCCGATTCGCGGCGTCGAGGTGAGGAGGACCGGGTGGACGCGGCGGCAACGGCGGCGACAGCGGCGGCCCAGGGGGGGCGGTGAAGGCGACGGCAGTGGCTACCTGCGGCGGGGTGTGGCGAACGGCGAGCGACGAAGACAGCGAGCGGCGGAGACGCCTTCGATCTCTCTCTCTCTCTCTCCGTTTGGCCGCGAGCTTGCGGATCCGGGCACGCTCGCCATCGGTTCTCCCTCGAAGTCTCTCGGAGGGAGATCAACAAGCTCACAACCCGACCGCCTCGCTTGTGCTTTGCTCTGAGTTCCCCGAAATCTCTCAGGGGGCCTTGGAGCTTTGCTGGCTGCTGCGCGCCTCTTTGACGGAGGCGGGCCTCGGTATTTATAGGCGAGGGGGTGGTCGGTCGACGGAACTTCGACCCCCGGTCTCCCTCGCGTGCCGAGCGGCTTCGGATGGCTAGACCGGTGTCCCATCTGGCGCCAGCTGCCCCCACGTTGCCGTCCATCTGCCCATTCGACGTTGCGCCTCCTGCGCGGGCGTTGCAGAGGTGCGAGGAAGGAGAAGACCCGGCTGGGCCGGGCTGTAGCGGAAATGGGCCGAGGGCCCAAGCGGAGGCTGCTTCCCCTCCTTTATGCTTTTTCTTCTGCTTTTGCTTTGTTTTGTTTTGTTTTTTTGTTGTTTTTTTTATTCGAAAACTTAATTAATAAAACCTAAATAAAATTAAGGCGTTAACACCGAGTCTCCAATGCCCAAGTTGGGTTCCCTTAAGGTTGGGACTAGGTTTTTGATGCCTAGGCATGAGTCCATTAAGACCGGATCTGTTGAGGTTGGGTTCTAGCCCTTGGTGCCCAAGCCTGAGCCCCTTGCGCTTATTCCCACATCCATAAAGGTCGTGCTCGGGCCCTAACACTTGAGCTCAAGTCCCCAACACTTAGGTTCCGGTCCATAAAGGCCGTGCATGAGTTGTCGGTGCTCAAGCTCGACTCCTTGATTAATGGAACTTTTTTTTTATAAACATATATTTTTTTAAAGTTGAAATTTCGATTATTTTTTGTTTTCTTAAAAATCAAATTTTTAATTATTTTCATTTTAAAAATCCAATAATTAATTATTATTTCCTTTCTTTCTTTATCTTTTTTCTTCAACTAACAACCTGAAAATATTGTCATTTTCTTGGAAAATAGTTTCCTGGAAAACATTTTTCAATTGTCACATTTTTTGCAAAACGGGCCTTAGTAAATTGCTAACTCTATCTTGTGAATACTTCAGCTGCGTTTGGTGGTTATGATAAAATTTATAATAGAATAAAATTTATTCTATCTTATATTTGGTGTCTGCTCAAGATAGGATAAATTCAGATATAAACAAGATATAGATCGGATAAAATTATCTTATGATGGAGTTGTGATAAAGGCGGATATGATTTTAAATATCCATAATATGAAAGTTTTTTTTTTTTTTTTTTTTTATCAAATAACAAATTTCTTAAATTAAAAAAAAAATTAAAATTATATTTCAATAAAATTCTCATATAACAAATTCAAAATGACAAAAAATAAAATTTTAGTTTTTAATTTAATTTAATTTTTATTTATATATTCGAATTTAAAACTATCTTATAATATAAATTCAATATATAAATATATATTTATTACATATTTTAGGTGTTTTAGTATTTTAGGTATATTAGTACAATTTTCTATTTAATAAAATTTTATTAGAGAATGATGGAAGGGGAAGAAAGAAATAAAAAAAGAAATTAATTAAAAAGAGGAAAAAATAAAATAAAAAAGAAAATAAAAATAAAGTAGACAAGATTGTCGCAAGATATTTTTATTATCTTCATTTGTAAAATTTGTGATTCATATAAGCATTTATACCAAATAATATATATAATACGATGTGAATATATCCAACTTTATTATTGCAATCACCAAATAATGAATAAGATATAGCAAAATCCTTTAAATTTCATATTCTATCATATACTGTCCTATTTTGATTAGAAATCCAGATGATTAAACATAGTCTTAATATGTCCTAAACCTATTATTAGCAATTGGGGGCGCTATTGCTATTGCTTTTCTTTTCTCTTGCGGGGGGGGGGGGGGAGATCTAGAATAGAGTACATGAGCCAAAAATTATGTTAGCCTAACTTGGCTTGAAAGGGATTTGCACGAATGATTGTGATCACACTCAAAATCGAGACAACAGTTTGATTTCATTGCCTTTTTTTATGCCAGAAAAAATGAATGAAGTTAAGCATCTCAGAATGTCCACGACCTGGATTTTTTTTTCTTTTCTTTTCCAAGTTCTAGATGCTAATGTGTTATAGCATTTGGGGGGTGTGGGGAGATCTAGAATAGAGTACATGGGCCAAAAATTATGTTAGCCTAACTTGGCTTGAAAAGGATTTGCGCGAATGATTATGATCAAACTCAAAATCGAGACAACAGTTTGATTTCATTGCCTTTTTTATGCCAGAAAAAATGAATGAAGTTAAGCATCTCAGAATGTCCACGACCTGGATTTTTTTTTCTTTCCTTTTTTTTTTTTTTTTTTTTTTTTTTTTTCCAAGTTCTAGATGCTAATGTGTTATGGCATTTGGGGGGGTGTTGGGGAGATCTAGAATAGAGTACATGGGCCAAAAATTATGTTAGCCTAACTTGGCTTGAAAAGGATTTGCGCGAATGATTGTGATCAAACTCAAAATCGAGGCAACAGTTTGATTTCATTGCATTTTTTTATGCCAGAAAAAATGAATGAAGTTAAGCATCTCAGAATGTCCACGACCTGGATTTTTTTTCTTTCCTTTTTTTTTTTTTTTCCAAGTTCTAGATGCTAATGTGTTATAGCATTTGGGGGGAGGGGTGGGGAGATCTAGAATAGAGTACATGGGCCAAAAATTATGTTAGCCTAACTTGGCTTGAAAAGGATTTGCGCGAATGATTGTGATCAAACTCAAAATCGAGACAACAGTTTGATTTCATTGCCTTTTTTTATGCCAGAAAAAATGAATGAAGTTAAGCATCTCAGAATGTCCACGATCTGGATTTTTTTTCTTTCCTTTTTTTTTCCAAGTTCTAGATGCTAATGTGTTATAGCATTTGGGGGGGGGGGTGGGGAGATCTAGAATAGAGTACATGGGCCAAAAATTATGTTAGCCTAACTTGGCTTGAAAAGGCTTTGCGCGAATGATTGTGATCGAACTCAAAATCGAGACAACAGTTTGATTTCATTGCCTTTTTTTATGCTAGAAAAAATGAATGAAGTTAAGCATCTGAGAATGTCCACGACCTGGATTTTTTTCTTTCCTTTTTTTTTTTTTCCAAGTTCTAGATGCTAATGTGTTATGGCATTTGGGGGGGGGTGGTTGGGGAGATCTAGAATAGAGTACATGGGCCAAAAATTATGTTAGCCTAACTTGGCATCTCAGAATGTCCACGACCTGGATTTTTTTCTTTCCTTTTTTTTTTTCCAAGTTCTAGATGCTAATGTGTTATAGCATTTTGGGGGGGGTTGGGGAGATCTAGAATAGAGTACATGGGCCAAAAATTATGTTAGCCTATCTTGGCTTGAAAAGGATTTGCGCGAATGATTGTGATCAAACTCAAAATCGAGACAACAGTTTGATTTCGTTGCCTTTTTTTTTTTATGCCAGAAAAATGAATGAAGTTAAGCATCTCAGAATGTCCATGACCTGGATTTTTTTCTTTCCTTTTTTTTTTTTTTTCCAAGTTCTAGATGCTAATGTGTTATAGCATTTTTTTTGGGGGGGGTGTGGGGAGATCTAGAATAGAGTACATGGGCCAAAAATTATGTTAGCGTAACTTGGCTTGAAAAGGATTTGCGCGAATGATTGTGATCAAACTCAAAATTGAGACAACAGTTTGATTTCATTGCCTTTTTTTATGCCAGAAAAAATGAATGAAGGTAAGCATCTCAGAATGTCCATGACTTGGATTTTTTTTCTTTCCTTTTTTTTTTTCCAAGTTCTAGATGTTAATGTGTTATAGCATTTGGGGGATTTGCTTTAAATAAAATTAGAATATGTTAATTCTTTTACGGGCCAATGTCACGGCTAAAGGTGGATGCCAAATTTAGTGGCTAAAATCTGACCACGTCCCTGGCTTTTGCCTCCTCCAACAGGGTTCCTCCTTTCCTTATAAAGAAATATAATTCTGTTTATATTAAAAAAGAGAGAGCCTAAAATCGAATACAAAAATAAATATATTTTAGTTATATGGATTTTTTAATTCTTTAGTGGTCAAATTTGTTTGATGCTAGTATATGAATCATTTTTTTTTTTGGTCGATTCTACTCTACTTCTAATCTAACTCTTACTCTCAGACTTTTGCCATGTCTCCTTACAAGGCGTTGGAGTCGAAACCCATATTTGAAACTAAGTCGTCCCCACCCCAACCCCCGAGAAGGTGGGGATTCGAATCCCCCACCTCCTCCTTCTATGTTAAAAGGGAATTATTGAATTGGATGGTTTTGTGTCTTGAAAGATGCTTGTGGATGATGGAGAATCAAAGATCAGTGTCGTACAAGGACGGATATCTCTAGCTTGCAAAGGAAAAAATGAAAGAAATAAATGTCAAATTTTATCTTCATATAATATATCCCATCTTCACTTTGAAAATGTGGAAATTTCATTTAATTTTTATCACTTTCATATTAATTTGCATCCTACACCTCCACTTATTTAAAAAAAAAAAAAAAAAAATCATTTCTCATTCCCAAATCGCCTTGCCAGAAAACCCCCAAACTCTAACACGCGCTTCTCTCTCCCACCCAATCGCCGCCGACTACCACCCCTAGCCTAGCCTAGTCCATGCAGTCTCCATTCGGAGATGCTTTTAGAAGTGACGATGGTCCCTTACACGTGATCGCTATCTCAAGATGGTTTTTGCAATTTTCCCTTTTGCTTACTGTTTTCTATGAAGAATATATACTCTTACGCAGCGATACACATTTAAATTTGCCATTAGTGAACATGAAAATCCCACCAAATTGATACATCTAAAATTATTATTTTAATCCATTTAATTTTGGTTGTCAATTATATATCGTCATGCCACCAATCAACATGCGACTTGGCTTCTCATCTTGTTCGTTGACTGAAACTGAATTGGTTATCCCAACTCCAAAGTCAAACCAAGAGATTTTTCTTTTCATCTTTGCAGCAAACCAAGGGGACATTGGCGTTCATATATATAGCACGATCTGTTCTAGGATTTACTCAAAACATGCCCAACATAAAGAAAAAGAGATGTGAGCTTCAATCTCCATATATACGCATGGCTCATCGCCTCCATATCCAGAGAATTAGTCACGGCATCTTCGTCGTCCTTGTAACCGTCTGTTTACTAAACATTGCTGTTGCAGAGGTAAGCTGTAGCTCCCACGCACGATTCTTCATAGTTCATATATAGAGAACATACCCTCTCCAGTAGCCAGAGATAAAAAATTCTAGTATGTGAACATGAGTTTACTCAACACTCTTTTCATTTGTCATTAGACACATTAGACATCATCACATATAACATTTTCAAGCCTTTTAAAAGTTATTATTCCGAAGTTTAACTTACTCCTTATAGGAAGAGATATAAAATATGCTGGACCAAAATCAGACGCCTTGGCAAGCATATCCAATATATACGAAAGGTTGCGTATGCCTTGTTCTATCACTAGTTCCATGCGCTTAAATTTAATGGTGCCATGTAGTGGTTAAATCATGGAAGCGACCCAAGCAACACGAGAAGCGCTAGGGAGGAGAAGGTAGTCAGCCCATCCACCGTGCAAAACCCACGGTTAAGATGGAAGTGCTTCGCCAGTAAAGACATATCAGCCACGACGGTGGTGGCTGACGCGGTGGTGTATTTCCCCTCGTGGAACGGTTAGTTGTACGCCATGTACACGTTCCACAGCAGTCTGATTTGGAAGCAGAACTTGAGCGAGCTGACGGGACTCAGAGGCACGGGGACTCTAGTGAATGTGAGATGTCAAGGTTGGTCCCGACGATTGCCGGGAAACTCCCGATTGTCCCGATTTATGGACCGGCGGCCGTGATTGCCGTGAACCGATCAAATGTGGGGCTAATTTGGTTGACCCGACTTGATTCGAATCCTCTGGCTGTGATCACAGCCTCCCGCACACCTTACTCGGGGTTAGTCCAATGCTTCTTAAAGAAATATCAATTAGTAAATTTATTTGAATTTGATAGGACGTTATTTTGAATCGGTCATTTAATAAAAAATATTGAAATAACCTGCATTGTTTGATTATGTGATTTATATACTTTTTACGTACGTGTGATTCCCTTTTACCGATTAACTTAAGTGTTTGGGTTGGGATTTCTAATGTAGTATCAGAGCCAGTTTTGCTCCAATTTATTTAGCTTGTGCATATACTCTATCAGTCAAATTTCACGCATGTTCCTAATCCGGCTTGCACATGAGATAGGTGTTGCAAAATCTCACATCACTTGACTATATGATTTATATGCTTTTTATTTACATTTAATCTATCTCCATCTTTTAATTTAATCTTTTAGGCTGAACTTTGTAACCAAGAAACATAGGTTCACCGTTGATGGAGAGAGAAATTTTACACAAGCATCTTACACCATATTGAATCTTTTCATGTGCTTGTTCGTGGCCATTGTAGAAAGATTATTCATCAGCGATAGAAGTTTTGTGAATCGTTAATGAGAAGTCTAGCGTGGATCATGCTATTCTATTTTATTATGATTTGCTTAATTGATTAGATGAGTCTCGACTCTACATAGTGTACCGTATCGTGTTCCGTATTTTGGCACGTCCCGAGAAATAATTATTCATGACTATTTAATCAGAAAATGCAGGCAGAGCGGACGAATCCATGTCAATATTTATCACAAAACTCGAATAATCCAATGTATTCATGTACGGATTTGACTTGCATGCAATTTGGTGGTCAGTGGTCTCATATCTCTTCCATTTGACTCTCTCTCTCTCTCTCTCTCTCTCTCTCTCTCTCTCTCTCTCTCTCACAGAGGGCATTTTACGTTGGAGTATCGTCGCTAGAAGAGACCTTGCCTGCTGAGCAATGTTGCACCTTTAGAGGCAGTTTGGTTAAGCTAAATATTCTGTCCGGAGGGATCCTATAGCAAACCATACAAGCTCCCCGATAATGGAGGTGGACGGGAGGCTATGCTGGAGCCGCCATATGGGGCAGTAGCCCCGCGATAGACCCCAAGAGGAGGCTCGCTTACGTAGCTAATGTCACACCCCAATTCACAAGAAAAAGAGCACGACATGGCTGTCATTTCACCAAAGGACGCAGCCTCAATATAACCAAAATTCAGCCTGATATTAACATATATACATCAACATATATATATATATATATATATATATATAAATATATCTTCGACAGAAAGGGTATTTGGTTACAATATCAGAGTATTTCTATAATCTACAAAATTAAAACATATACCTTCTGCAAAGACTAACTTATAAACTTATCAATTATATATAAGTCATACCAAAAGTCCCCACCACAAAAGTTCTCTTCAAACGGACGCTCACCCCTACTTGTGGCTCCCTGAAGAACCTGAAAAATAAGTAGATGAGAGGAGTGAGTTATCATGGCTCAGTGAGTAACACATTTTTTCTAAGTGGACCAAGAAATTACTATGCACATTTAAAAACACAATCCTAACTCATTTTAACATACTATATAATCATAACTAAAATATCGAAGATACCAATGGTCTAGTCCAACGGCCAATCTCATAAAACATGTATTAATAGTCTATTCCATTAATTAATCTCATCAAACCATACATCGATGGTCCATGGTCCACTCTATTCACCAATTTATGCTCAAATGTCTAGCTGGTTATGCGTAATGCCCGTGACAAGACGGTCAAGATTCCCACCTTGGTAAGGTCTTCACCTATTATTAGCCGGTGGCTCGGCCCACAAGAATATCCTAGACTAGTATGTGCATACTCACACACCCCTTAGGATTCACAGAGACATTAAGCATCAACCACCAATCACAATATCCAGTAATCCAACATCAAAATGAAAGTCATATCACAACTCAAAATTTGATATATAAATATCAAAGCGTTCTTCCAAAATGTCTCAGGATTCTTTCATAAAGAATTTCACAAAAGCATTTTCAAACAACTATTCAAATCAAATTCGAAATATAACTCATTCTTTCAAACAACGAAATGGCAGTAATAGCTCGATCATGTTTTATGTAACAAAAGATGCATTTTTATCAACTCGTAGAATATATAATCCACTATGTTTCTCAAAACATGAGTTTAAAAAATAAAAAAAGAAATAGCATCACTCACCTGGGAAAAACCAAAAATCAACTTTGACGCTTACTCGAACCAACGTACTCGGATCCCTAACAATTAACCGAAAAACAATATCAAAAGGCTGAGTAAAAAGGATATTCTTATAATGACTTGCCTATATTAGGCCTATTTGTCGATGAAACAACACCTATGCGCCACGAAAGCTCGCATTTAGCGGAAACCCATTGTTTTCCGCTAGGCACGGCCCATGCACTAATTTCGTTGCACTATAACTTCTTTCACCAAATTCTGTTTTGAGTTGTCTGATAGTCCTTAGAAAGCTCTCTTGACGTACTACAACAACCCCAACTCAGCCACCCCGAAACAACACTGAAAATGACAAAAAATAAGTTCAAAGCTACTGTTCGCTACAGTTCCAGAACGCGCCCCCCAACTTTAAAATTCTATTATGGACAAACCGCAAGCTCAAATCATGATCTGTGAGATGCTATTACTTCACAACATCTCAAAGTACCATTTCTACAAAAATATGCAGTTCAACAACTCAAAGATCGGGCTTCGTCGCACAAATATCCAAGAAGTTCGAATTTTGAGCCCTAATTGCGACGGTTGCTTCAAGTAGATGATTAGAGGCTTCAATCACTTACTGGCATTGTAAAACAAACTTGAGTCGGCTTGATGAGGCATCCGGATCGTGAGTGCGCCAATTTTTTTTCTCTTTTTTCCTTTCTCTTCTTTCACTCCTCTCCCTTGATTCTTTATTTCCCCTATTTTCGTTTCCGCTGAAGCCCTCCCTCTCTCCTCTCTTTAAAATAGCCGAAGCTTTCACTATTTTCCTTCAAGTTCTTTTGTTGACTTTTCAAACCTTTTCTTTTCCTTTTTTTTAGCCCATATATTACAGCTACGGCCTCTACACAGCCCCGCCCGAAGTGGAAGAATGCCAAGAGAGGCAAAACAATCAGACGACCCCGCCAACCGAGCCCGACCAATGCATCAGGCCTGATGTTAACTTCAATTCGATCATAGCGTTCGAGATGGAGTCAGGAAGGATCAGGTAGGCGCGGCAGTTAGGAGGGTACGACGTGTGGTACCTGGCTTGTTTGGCGCCCAACAGTCCCGGCTGCCCGACAGGGCCTAACTTAGATGCCGATTTTAGGGAGGCTCCGATGCTGATCACGATCTCCACAAATGGAACTGAGCGTGACATTGCAGTCGCCGTACAAAAGAGTGGGTTTGCTTGGGCTTTGGACCGTGACTCTGGGGATATAGTATGGTTAAGAGTAAGTATTATGGTTTTCATTCTTTTCTATTAAAAAATTGTGGGAAGAAATTTTTTTAGCCCAACCAATGAACTAAATGAAACAAATTTAACGGAGAAGTTCACTATTTTTCTTTCAAATATAATTCTTCTTGATGTGTTAGCTGGCAGGACCTGGTAGCATTGAAGGGGGAGGCACATGGGGCACGGCCACAGACGGCAAAAGGTCTATACTAACATTGCCAATGGCAATCGAGAGAACTTCACCTTTGCTCCCTCAACCCGAATGACGACAGCAGGCGCATGGGTCGCTCTGGATGTGCGTTCCAGAGAAATACTATGGTCCATGGCTAACCCGAGCAATGAAACCGCACCTACGCTGGTTTCTGTGGCGAATGGGGTTGTGTTCGCGGGTTCGGTGGCTCTGGAGGGGCCCGTGTACGCAATGGACGCCGAGACGGGCAAGATACTGTGGTCATCCAATTCAAGAGCCAGTGTATGGAGGGATATCAATAAGTTATGGGTGCATTTATCATGGGAATGGGTATAAGTTGGGAGCAGTGGCCCAGTTGCATCCAACTTGGATCGGAGGGACTGACCTTTATGCTCTGTGTGTCAAGTAAGGGAGAGAATAGTTAGTTTCTTGGGTCACAAACTATATAGAAATAAGTTGGCTATACAATACATGTTTCATTTCATTCTCAAGCCAAAATGAATCTATTCAAGTATAAAGAAATAAAATTGGTTCGTCAGAAGTTGAATGCTACCCATCAGTGCGATTCGTATTGCTTATTGAAATGTCAAAATATTAGTTCCTAATTATCGTGAAATGTGATGGCCGTCTATGAAATTAATTCACTCGAAACTCACGAAATTCTACATATGTCAGTCATATATAACTCGGTGTTCCAATGGGCATACACGGAAAAAAAGAACAAACCCCATTACCACAAAGCTAATACATACTCAAGCACTTGAGGGCCGCATTATTGTGAAGAGATATATCATGTGGCACCAGGAGTTCCCCCAAACACTTCAGTAGGAGCTTGGCTTGTATTTTCTTCTTTCATTTTCAAATCCCCATTGAAGTGTTCAGGAGAATTCTAGGGGGCACTTGATGAGTGCATGGCCTTGTTTGGCCTCGAAAGAAATCGAACCAGCTCCAAAACTTCAATTTCCTTTTGTGTGCTTGGTCTGGTGGGCTAAGCAACCAACTTCCTACTATATTTATATATAAGTTGATCTTCTACTTTAGAAGCTTTCAGAATAACCGGCAAAGGCCTGAAAGCTCAGTCACCCGCTCCTCGACCTCGAACCTAGCCTCATTTCTGTGCCAGGTGACTCCTCAGAGAATAATTATTGTGGGCACGAGAGCGGCAATGTCGGTTTATATGCTTTGACCTCATACCTTCTTTTTCAGCTTTTCTTGTGACCACAAAAGCATCAGGAACTTTGTTAGAACTTCTAAAGGAGATTCTGATTTATATGGAGGATGTGGTAGCTAGCTCTATAGTTTAGTAAACAATATTGCACAGCACAGTAAGTCTTTTAATTTATCTTCAACATTGCTTATGATGATAGCTAGGGGATTTTCAAATCCAGGCTTAACTTTGAAGAACTTTTCAAGTGGGATGCTCTGTTAGTAACCTTTTCCCCGGTTTATACATGAACTGTTCTGCCAATGAGTTTCCATATTCACCACATGAAGGTGGACAACAATGCCGGCAGCACTTACATATTAATATACATGGCTCAATTTATGAGCCAAATGCATGTGAGCGATTATATCAAACTAGCGCCACGTGAAGCCTGCCAAATTTGTACTTGGAAGCTGAGGAAGAAAAGTTCGAATCATGCCCTCCCGTATAGACATGGGTTACTTATCGATACAAAGTGTATGGATTCAAATTGATATGTACTTCTTTAGACTTTCTTATTACCTAGAGCAATGCCGGCTTTATGATCAAGGTTAAAATCAACATGTGCACGGGCATAGAAATTATTGCTCAATCCGCAAGTACCTCTAAGCTGGTTTCTTGTACTGTTGGCAACCAAGAAAAACGAGAACTCAAGAGGACAGGTCGTTTCCAGAAGAGAAAAAAAAGAAAAGGGACAGAAACATAAAGGGATGGTTGATGTCCACATCTCACGCCAGGATACCATATTCTTCTCCTTTCACCTTCCCATTGAACTTGACCAGGTTCGTTATGCTTTGGCATTGATCACTTCATGGACGTTTGTCTGGTTCTCGTAGCTTTTTTTGCTTCTTCTTTTCCCCTCTGTGAGGTCCTTTTTTTTTTTTTTGCAAAGGCCTCGCGGTACCCCTGTCCCTTGAGGATACTTGGAGTTCCTCTTACCACTTCCATTGGGGTTAGAAGGGCCCCCTCTCCCTTAGGCGATGCCTTGTACACTTTCCAGGTCAAGCTTTCCAGTTGATAGTTTGAGGCAAAAACTTGTCTGCTCTTACGATACGGCAAATTCTTCCATTTTGACATTACATTTCAGAAATGGATGGTTTGTGGGTCGGAGTTAGAATATTTTCTTATTTAGTTGATGACGTCTGCACAAGTGTCAAATTCTGAGTGGAGGGTGCATCTGAAATTGAGTGGGTGGGTCCACCATATATTAGCCGAAATGGTGTGTATATATATTTTGGTAGGATGTGAGACTAGGGATGAGGATGGTTTTAGGGTAGAACTAGAAATCTAAGAACTAGACCAGTGGAAATCGGTCCCCTTCCAAGTTTGAGGATATGTATGGTAGGTTATAAGTTCCAAAAATTGGGGAACTTGTTTCCACGAATAGGTGACTTGGAACAAATTTTTTGTTTTATGTCTTCGAGTGATTCTGCAGCATTCCATGATGTCTTGAAACCACTAATATGAGCTTCTATTTCTAGCTATATCAATGACTGAGACTTTTAATTTATTAATATTTCATAATCTTTGTGTGTCTAAATATAAGTTGTCATCAGTAGATTTTAGCAAATGTTAGTGTAATTCGATGTGATGATTTACTACAATAGTTAATTAAGAGCACATGTGGAACTTGGATAAACCCTAAAAATGATCTTGAAACCTGTAACAGGGTAGATTCCACGTTTTTGCGTATGCAGAGTAGGTTTCGAGTAACAAAAATTAAGGAACCTATTTCAATGAGTAAATTTTAGGTTTTAGACGTAACTTGGATGGAACTTGGAACTGCTCACCTTATGTGAGACCTGTTCTCTTATTTGTATATTTGATATGATTCAATTCCTTTGAAGTTTCAACAATAAACTAGCTCACACTTACTTTCTCTAGTAAGATAGGAGTAATATCCTCCAAAACTTTAAGAAAATTAAGAGAAATGCTAAAGATGTGTGCGAAAATTATTTGGTCAAAGGAAATTTCCATTAACCACTGGAATTTGTCTTAGTGGTTACCCTTCCCACTTGAGAAAGGGGAGATAGGGAATTCAAATCCCTAAGTTCTTAGGGGGAAAATGTGGAGACGATTTAACATCAGGTGTGGGTTTCAACTCCTATATCTTACAAGAAGATATGACAAAAGTTTGAAAATGAGAGTTAGAGTAGGAATAGAGTAAAACCGATTAAAAAAAAGGAAAAATTCATTAATTACCAAAATCCCAGAAATCACCACAGCAAAGCAAGCCCATAAAGTTGCAAAACAAACGAAAATCTAGAATTTAAGGTATATCATCGAAGCATGCTTGGCAGACGTAAGCACATGCTCACCCTTTAAGAACAAGCCCATGACTATTGCATACAAGCAAAAATATGGTGGGTCGATCACCAAGTCACACTTTATCATTATAGATGAGCATACGTCGAAATTTTTATCTATAGCTACGACTTTACCTTTCTGTATTGTGCATCCAGGTTTGGCATCCACAACATCATCACTATATGGAGACAATGGGATCTTATTGAACTAAGAGCTAGCCTTTTATGATCCATTTGATAATGCTTCCGTTCCAAGAAACAATTTCTTTTCAGAAATATTCTTTTTCTATTTTTATTCATTGGAACAAATTTTGAGTTAAATAACGTATTTGGTAATTATATAAAATTTCTATTTTCGGAATAGAAAAAGAATATGAATGTGTTTGGTATGAATCATAATTTTTTTTTATTACGTAGTATTTCTTTTAATTTTTTAATATTTTTTAAGAAATGTTTTTTCTTTTTTTCTTTTCTTCATTGTTGTCACTACCGACTATCGCCCACTGACTGTCGACCAATCGGCGGTAGAGGGGGCAAGTAGCTGCCAACGGCGGTCACTGGTGGCGAGCGACGGTTGCTAGTGGCAGTTGGTGGTTGGTTAGGGCAGATGACGGTGGGCGGCCATAGGCGGCAAGGTAGAAGAAGAAAAGAAAAAAAGAAAAGAAAAGAAAAACTTATTTCTAGAAATTATTCCTGAAAATAAATTACTTTTTTCTATTTCTTAATTCTGTTTTAAATATATTCTCCAGCCACTTTTCTATTTTGGGGAATAGAAAAATTAATTGACGTTACCAAATGAATTTTTGTTCTTTTTTTTTTTCGGGAAGCAAAAGAACAAAAAAAATAAAGGAATAAAAATGTTAACAAATGGACCCTCAGTGAATGCAATCTACCAACACTTCTAGCAAAAACGTGTTAAATGAGCACAAATATGATACTAGAGCTATTGTGAACACCTCAAAATTGGAAGTAAAGTACTTATTCATTAGAATTCCTAGATCTAAAATTAAATTGGGAGAGATAAGCTCCCAAATCTAAAATTGGGAGAGTAGAGCTCCAGGACTAAGATTTAGATCGGGAGAGTAAAGCAAGAAACAAGATAAAATAGAAGGGAAAAAAAAAAAAAAACCAAAGAGAGAGAGGAGAGGGAGAGATTTAGGTTAAAACCCTCCCCTCCAGTGATAGAAGAAGCCAAGAAAGGTTACAACTACGAGAGGATGAGAGAGGGAGAGAACGGTAGGGTAGTTGTGGATTTATGCAATATGCAAAAATTGTTCACAATGCGCACCACCAAATGAGTGTATAAAAGTTTATGAAGCATTTTCAATGTGCCTTGTTTATTATGTTTATGCGGCATGATTATAGGCCCAATTCCATAAAAAAGCACCAACTTTAGGTATTATTCCAAATCTGACCAAAACTATATTTCATCTAAAAAAAAAGCCCAAAATTTTAGTGGCATCCCAAATCTGCCCTCCGTTAACCATCCTTCCATGGTCACCGATAGTCATCTGAGGCATTTCCACATCACCCATAAAATTTGTTCCCATTATTTTCCATTTTCTCGAAGATTTTCCGTTCATTTTTGTATGGAATCGAGTCGAGAAATCACCGGATTCTCGTCCCGGCGAGCGCGAGGTCATGATTGCGACAATGGAATCCGACGAGGAGGAGGAGATCGAGTTCGAAGACGATGAGAAAGTTAGGGTTGTGAGGGAGGCTGGTGTCCTCGTCGCCGTCGACGAGGATGGCGAGGAGATGACGAGGAAGAAGAGGAGGAAGACGGCATGCAAAGCCGGGAGGAAGCGAACGGTGAAGGAGATGGGCGCGGCGGTGTGGACAACGAGAACGACGCGAGGAAGAGGAGGACGACAAGGACGACGGTGGGTTATCGACCCACCCAAGTCTTTTTTTTTTCTTTCGTCTCTTCCTCCTACTTCAACATCACTTGTCGCGGCCATGGACGGGGCTTTGTTTCAGATCTGGAATTGGCCGTCGGGAAGATGAAGACAAAGACGAATAGCTTCGCGAGCAGATTGTGAATTTCTGAATCAACTTTAGCATGATGTGATTAACTACAATTAGATGGTGGGGTACCGGTTCAAAATAAAACAAATGGCATGAAGTCATAGATAAATAATATTAGATATCTAATATGCATGTAATATAGATGGAATGGACTTTCAATTTTTTCAATTTTTTTTTTAATATCAATAGGTTAGCCATGGACTTGATTTTTCACTGGAGTCTCTTTGTTACCTTGATACAGTTATCTCTCTAAATGAAATGCTTTCGGTCGGAGAGTCATCACATCCCACTATTATTTCATAATCTATTAATATGCTTTAAGATTTATCGTGAAAAAGCCTATACTCCTCAATTTTAATTGGCGAGATGATTGTTCCCAAAACCGTTGCCACCAAATATCATATTGCGTCATCGCAATCATTGATGGGAGTGAAATTGAATTTTGGTTATTAATATTTCCAGGTTTCTTTTCCTTTAAACTTGCTTTTAGCAATATATATATATATATATATGGGAATCAAATCCCAACGATAGGGAATTTGATTTCCCAAGGAAATCGGACAAAAAAGTCATCCGCTTTCCTTGAGAAATTGATGGGTCCAGTCACCTCAGCATTTTTCTTGAAAAAGCTGCCATGTTCATGCCCTACTTTCGTGGAGATAAATGCAGAGATGCGCGTCCAATAATGTGACGAAAAGAGATGTCTGATATCTACGTCCTGTGCGCGCAAGCGAGCTTGGCATGGTTAGGGTTTTTCTTGACCACATTTCCTCTAAGAAAACGTTTATTAGCCAAGGAAAGATTGAGTTCTGACGTTGATACATAAATGCTCTTCGCAAGACGACAAAGAAATGATCCAAGCTTAACGAAACCGAGAGCTCTTTACTTTTGAGAGAGTGAGACCAATGAATACAAAATTATCTATGTAAATCATTTGAAGGATATCAGAGTGGTAATGAAGCTCCAACTGATCAACGTGCCTTAGTCTGTCGGCAGACAGAAGCGCGGCATATTTTTTCACTGCTTCTGTTTACGAGTCAAAATATATGATGTAGCGGCCAAACCGTGGAGGCGAACTGAGCAACGCGAGAAGTCCTTGAGAAGAGATGTTGATCAGTCCGTTGACCGCCCGGGATTTACGGTTGAGACGGAAGTTCTTCGCCAGAAAGGATATATCCGCCACCCCTGCAATAGCCAAAGGCGTCGCGTATTTTCCCTAGTGAAACGGCTGCTTGTGTGCCGTGAATGCGTTCACCAGCCATTTGATGTGGCAGCAAAACTTAAGCGAGGTCACGGGGACTATAGTAAATGTAACCGTCCCAAGGTCAACCCAGAGAATAGCTGGACGCCTCCTGATCCTCGCAATTTTTGGACCCGCAGTCGTCATTGCTGTGAGCTGATCGAACGGAAGGCTTATTTGGGAAACTCAGCTCGATCCACAATCTCTAGCGGTGATAACAACCGCCGGAACGGCTTATGAGGTGGATGCAAATACTAATGAGACAATAACAACCTGTTTCAAGAGAAATTACAGAGAATCTACGCAATAAAAGAAATAGTGACTCAGTTTGAACTTGATGATTTTCATCTCTCTTTATTTTTACAGGGCATCAGAGTATCGTCATGCGAGGTGACCTTACCTCCGGAGCAATGTTGCACTTTCCGAGGCAGCTTGGCGAAGCTCAATATTAGGTCAGGAGCAACAATATGGCAAGCCTACACAATCCCGGATGGCACCGGTCAACGTGGTGGCTACTCCGGAGCCTCTATATGGGGAAGCAGCCCCACGATTGATCCGAGAAGGAGGCTCGTGTACGTAGGTTCTGAAAACCTATACACAGTTCCTATAGAGGTCGCACAATGCCAGGAGAAGCAAAATAACCAAACTGAAAAGCCAAGTTAACCTGACCGGGGCATAGGGCCAGATGTCAACTCCAATTCGATCATTGCATTCGACATCAGATTGGGGAGAATCAGGTGGGCACGACAACTCGGGTGATATGACATGTTACTCAGCATATCTGCAAACGGCAACAGGTGAGACACCATAACTGCCGTGCAAAAGAGTGGCTTTGCTGCATGCTGCGCGTTCTAGTATTACCACGCAAACCATTTAGGTATCAGATGGCTCCTGGTTCGAACAATTTAGGGCTAGTTCTTCTTAGGGTATCAGTAAATCCAAATGAGCTAACTGAATCCCTTTCGCAATTGATCATAGATTGGCACCTTAACAACCGGAGACAAGCCCTTCATAAACCAGGTAAAAGTAATGCAAACAATTAGATATCACACACAATAACATATTCGAAATTGCAATACCTGAATATCGATCCACGAATCAATGGTTAACTCCCTTGTGTTAGCTTTGCCATGACTTGCAAGCATCAACAGAGGCAAAATTTATTGTCACGTGGCATCAGGAGTTCCCCCAAACACTTCAGTAGGAAAATTATGAAGAAGCTGATGAGAGAAAATTCTCGACAAGTTCCCAGTGAAGTGTTCAGGGGAACTCTAGAGGCAATCTGACGTTTTCATTAACTATTGTTGCTCTTTGGACTATCTGTTGCTTGCCCATCTTAGGGTTGCTTGCCCTGGTATTTATAGAGGACTTTCCTTCTTTTCTTTTTCTCCCTTTGCGCGAACGCCATGTCTGCTTCTTGTTCCGTATATTTGTGATTATTCTTCGACGAAAATCAGTTGTAGTTATTGTTATAACTATTATTAATTATGCTATGATTAGTCTATGAAATTGGTATACGAGTGATGCAACAAGTTTTGTTGATTTTTTGAAAATATGACTTATTTTCTAAATGCTTACGCATAAGCTAGTCTTGCACCAATGGTGAAGACCGACCGTCGTACATCTAACACAATTATAGAAATATAATAGTAATATTGGACTTATGTACAATCAATATGATAATTTTCTATTGATTGTTGAAGCATGTGACACATTTTGTAAATGCCCACTTATAATTTATCATTTATGAATGGTGGAGATCGGGTCTAGAATATCTTATATTACTTTTATAAGAAAAAGAACTTTTATAGAATAAAAGGAATTTGTGCGAGGGCAGGTGAACATGGACGCAAATGTAGGCTAAATGGGAGGGCTTGACGAAGAGAAGATATTAGTACGTGATCGAGTTGTGACCAGTCATCCCACCTTTTCCCCGTTTGGTGCATCTTTCTTTTGTCCTTTTGTTTCCCATATTTTCTTTGTACTCATACGCGATTTGTAAGAGAAAATTGAGTTCTCACGTGCTTTAATTTGTTAGATTATCCGATTTGGAAACTTGATGCACAAATGGAGAAAAAGACCTATATATTTCATGCGAATCCTATTTGACAAAAATTGATCTCATACTATTTCAAATAATCATGCGTTGCTAACTTAACCGGAGTAGATCCATGTAATATTTTTACATTTCGATCACATTCAACAAAATCAAGAAGCCTTGTATAGCAAGCCTAACGCACACTTGAAATGATGTCAAGAACAAGACCATACAGTACGATTTACAATCGAACTCTCATGTAGTAAACACTAAGATATTATCGCCTGCACCGGGTGCTCAAGAGCAAACGAGAAGGTATCTCCGAAAAAGACTGAAAGAGGATGTGGAGGGATAGGGCTTGGCACATTTGAGAAGAAGAGCAATGGAGAATTTCCATCCACTCGACCATAAAGATTCTCCCCTTAACCCCAATTGATAATTACACCCACATTTCAGACCAGGTTCATTCCCTCTCAAAATTTGGCTTTTCATTTTGTTGGAGAAGCGATAATATTTTCATTATTTTATGACAGGGCTGTGTTTTCCTCTTCATCCCTTCGCTAAAAAGATTCTCGTGAAGAAAAATTTATACCTGGATAAATGTTACTCTCACCAACAACCACCCCTTGTAAAAAGATTGCATCATTTATATGTGCAAACAATCAATTGGGAAATCGGATCGGTAGTAAATATAAGTACAATTAATGGAACATTAGAACATCGTTTTCTTACGTTCCTTTTCACTGTCAATGAACTTGATCTACATTTTTTCAAATCTTTTTATTTTTCCAAACATAAAAAACAGACACGAGGAATTTACGAGAAGTCAGCCTCTTTGTCTCATTACCAAGGAAAGAAAAAGAAAATGCACACAATCGCATGCAATATGCTTAGAAGAAACAAAGTATGTACTACCGGTGTGAGAAATTTTATACAAGTGGCTGTGTTCACATTTTAGTTGGGTATTATAACTACTCGATTTTCCATCTTAAAGACAAACGAGATCACTTGAGTAAAACTTTTTTACATTATTCGACTAAAGATCTAATGAGGTGATATGGTTTCATTTTGGTAAAAGTACACCCCAAGTGCCAAAATTTGGCACAATGAGACACTTAAGTGTCAAAAGTTAAGAAAATGATATTTAAGTGTTACTTTTTTCAAAAAATGAGACACTTGAATGTCACTTCCGACAAACACCGTCAGAAATCCTACGTGGCAATTTATTATTAATTTTGCTCGCTTACGTGACTCGTCGAAGAGCTAACTCAGCAAAAAAAAAAAAAAAAAAAATGCAAAAACGACGTCGTTTTGGCATAGAATTGAATTTTAATATAACAATTAATCAATTTTTTTAAGAAAAAGGGGGAGGAGGAAAGAAGATGAATAGTTGCAAGCAGCTAAGGGCTCATCCCTCGCCACCACTACCTCCCCGCCATCATCGGCCCTTCCTAGCGACGGCTTGGAGGCGGCGGCGGGGGCTACCCTCGTTGCTTGCAATCTCCATATCTCTCTCTTTTAAATAAATTTAATTTAATTTTTATATTAATTATTTACCCACATTTAGCATCAAAATGACTATGTTTTTACACTTGTCTAGTCACGTCAGTGTATAAAATGATGTCATTTTGCATTTACTCGTCGGAAAATCGCCACGTCAGCATTTTTGCTGGATTTTCTCGCCATTGGCACTTTAGTTATTCATTTTGCTCCGATTTTGACACTTAAGTATCACTTTCCGAACTTTTGGCACTTAAGTATCATTCTGTGTCAAGTTTTGACAATCTAGATATCTGACACGTGTTTCATTTTACGTGATATTACTTATCTAGACCGCTGAAAACAGGACATGCGAGGTAAAGTTTTGGTAAGATGCTTTCCTTAACTCTAACTTATTTTATGAGTTTTATAATTGGAACTCTATCTGGTGAGCACTTAGTACATGTCCCACTTTCATATATATCCCAAACCAATCATTAGCAATTGGAGTCACTATAGCTTCTAATTTTTCTTTCTCTGGAGAAGATCCAGAATAGGGTGTAGGGGCCAAATTCAAATTATGCTAGCTATAAATAGTTTTGAGTATAGATCCATTTTTCTTATTCTGATTGGAGAAAATCAAGCGTGCTCGGTTATTGTAATAAATATATTAGAAAATAAAAATGAACGAACAAAGCAAGCATCACATAATGTGTCAAAAATCGATTTTTCTTCCTTCCGTTTTTTTTCTTTTATTTTTGCTGTAGTTCTTGATGCTAATGTTTTTCTGTAATGGCATAGTTTTCGCAAGACGCATCCTGATTTACGGTGGTGAAATGATTCTTCAAGATCTTGATTGAGTTGACTTAGTGGGAGAAGTTTACGGATTTTATAATTTTTTTATGCCTTTTTTTCCGTAAAGGCATAGTTTTTGCAAGACGCTGCCTGATCTACGGCGGTGAAATGGTTTTTTAAGGTCTTGATTGAGTTGACTTTAGTGGGAGAATTAACGGACTTTATTTGTAACCCCCACCCACCCAACCCAAACAACACCCCCTCTCTCCTCCCGGGGCGATTCCTCTCTCTTGCCAAAGTAAATTTGATCCAACAGATCTACATCTCCTTTTAAGGGATTTACCTTGAAAGAGTTAAAAATTTTCCTGCAAATTTTATTGGCCAAGATTAGGGCTAAATTAGGATGTCACGTGGAAAACACGTATTCAGTTCCTGGCTTTTTGCCGCTTCCAAAAGACACCTTTCAATTCCTTAGCGGTCAAGTCTCTTTAATGCCAGTTTAGGTAAGTTAATTACTGAATTATTGAATAGGATGGTTTCATGTCCACAAAGATGCTTGTGAAGGATGCAAAATCGAAGATCGGGGTCTAATGTGGAGAGATATCTCTCGCTTTTGGAGGATAAAGAGAAAGAGATGAATGACCAATATCATCCTCACATATTAAATATCATCTCCACTTTTTAGAGAAAAAATTACAAATAAAAAATCTTAAACCTATTATGCGGATGCAAATTTAGTCCAAGATCTTTCAATCTGACAAATTTCGTCCTACATCTTTTGACAATTTGTCAATATAGTCTTTCTAACTAAGTTAATTTTTTTTTTTTTTTGGTTAGGTAAGATTGTATTAACTTTCAACTGAAACGCTATACAGTAAAAGTAACAAGGCACTAGCATGCACTCAATATGACAAACAAATCAACTGAGTGGAAGGGGGCCAAGCTACGACGAGAGAAAAAAGGGGAAACCTACAAGGCAGCAACCCTCAAAACAAAATACAAAGGGCACACCCTCGAGGAAGAAAAGAGAGAAGCAAAAGACGACTCAGTCATAGAAAATAGACGGGCTGAGTCTCCAAGTCTACTACAGTCTCCTGTTGTTAGGGGTATCCGGCATGTCATGGAACTGTCAAGACGATTCTTCATCACCAACAAGATTGGAGTCTGATCACAGAAAAGGATGTTATTCCTTTCCTTCCAAATGATGTTGCATAATGCACCAAACGTGAAGCGAGAGAGCGGAGTATGAAAGGATCGTCCAGACAAATATTTGATAGCCCACTAAAGATTATCCATCCACGAATCATTCCACCAAGCAATATTGCATCTAGCCGCCCAAAATAAAGCCAGAGCCCTCATAGTGCGACACCCAAAGAAAAGGTGATTGATGGAATTAGGGCGACACGAACAAAAGGAACAGTTTGCATCAGATATTCTGCCATAAGTAAGAAGCATAACATGAGTGGGCAATCTGTTTCTGGTAATCAACCACAACAGAAACTGATACCGGGGGATAAGTGAGGCGTTCCGGATAAATGAAGCCCACGGAACGGGCCGACCTCTCGGTCTAATGACCTCCCAGGCAGAAGCAGCAGAGAATATCCCAGACGGTTGTCCCAGCTAGTAGAAACGGTCGGAGTTATGGTTTAGAACAGGTAGGGGCTCAATCCAGGAACCAATCTCGTCAAGCACACTCGGTGCCACAGCAGAAAACGATAAAAAATCAGCAAGGGTGGCCTGCCTAGGTAGACCAGAACGATAAATGTCAACATCAGAGAATAGAAGATTAAGCGGTTATCCTACGTGACAACATCAATATTTACGTGGATAATTTTTTGCATTTTTTGAATTTTTTTTCTTCCTCTGTTTTCTTTCTTTGTTTCGTCTCCTTCTTCCTTTGTCGGTTGTTGGGCCTCGCGATGCTATATGACCAACCATAGGCAAGGGCTAGTGAGGTCGATTCGGTGAGGTTGACCATCACCAATGACTAGGTAGGGCAAAGATTGACATCACCGACCCTCACCTAGGGCCAATTATTGACCATTGTCAAGACTCAGTTACTGGCTGTGGAAGAAGAAAAAGAAGAAAGGGATACATTTATTAGAAGTTCTGAAACTTGTCATGAAATTGTAATTGAGTTCTAAAACTTACAAAAAGTGCAATTAAGTCCTAAAACTTGTCAAATTGATTCAATCGAGTTCTTCCATTAATTCTGTCCAATTTGGCTAACGGAAAATGTTGACGTGACTTTTTTTTAAATATTTTCTCTATTTTACATGGCAATGATATGGCTAAATCATGAAATATAATACTAAAATGACGTTGTTTTAGTCTAATTTGATTTAATATTGATTTTATTTAAATTAAATTTAAAAAATAAACTAAATTTATTTTTTAAAGAAAAGAAGAAAGAAGAAGAAGAAGTAGGTGGGTCGGGCTGCAAACTATCACTATTGCCGCCCCACCATTGCTGGGAGGGGCCGATGACCCTCGCCAATGGCAATGAAGGGCCTCCAGACCCTCGCCCAGAGCAAGTGAAGGTCACTGGCCCTTGCCTATACCTAAGCAATGGTTGTTGATCTACCCTTGTTGACCATTCCCCTATCGTCACCGTCTCTTTCTAGTGATGGTGGGCGGTAATGGCCAATGTAAACCTTCGCCGCTTGGTTCTCTCTTCTTCTTTTTTATTTTTAAAAAAGAAATTAATTTTAGTTTATTTTTTATTTAAATTGATAAAAATTATATTAAAAATAAATTTGGATCAAACCTATGTTATTTTAGCCACGTCATCACCACATAGGAGAGAGAAAGTATTTTAAAAAACCACATCTACATTTTTCGTTAGCTAAATTGGACGAAGTTAACGAAATGACTTAATTACACTTTCTTAATAAGTTTTGGGACTTGATTATATTTTTGCAATTAAGACTTAAATGTACATTCGTGAAAAATTTTAGAATTTCCATTGAACATATACAAAAAATAAAAATAAAAATTGAAAAATTGAAAAAAAAAATTAGCCATATTAGTATCGGTTATATCATAAGATAGCCGACATTTTCGTCAACAATTTCCAATACAAATCGATCAGAAAGAATTATATTTGCAAATCGTGGAAATGTTTAAAATTAGTCAAATTAAAATATTTATGATTGAATTCGCATGGCTATAATTGATTTAGGATTATTATTTTTTTGTAGTCAATCCCTTTCTGAAATTGTAATGTGCATTTGATTTTTGCCTCTTTCATATCAATTTGCATTCTCAAAATCCCATTCATTTACAAAAATTAGCATTTTTGTTTCCAAACTGCCTTTAAAAAAAAATAGAACAAGAACATACAAACCCTATCATTGGGGAAAAGTGTCAAAAAATTTCTGAAGCTTTTATTGGTACCAATTTAGTTATAAACATTTTGATTTGGTATCAATTCAGTCTTTTCGACTAATTTAGTCGAATTTTGCTAACGTAGCATGACAGATATTGATGTGGGCAATTTTTAATAATATTTGAATATCCTTTTGAATGTTTTTATATTTTTTATATTTTCTTTTTCCTTCTCCTTCTTCCTCTAGTCAGTTGCTAGACAACTCGTTAGAGGCGACGATCGACGAGGTCATGCTTGCAAAGGTGAGCCTCACTAGCCCAGTGCGAGGCTACCCTCTAGCGAGGCTTGCCCTTGCGGCTTGGGTAGCCTCAAGCCAGCCTCACGAATTTGGCAAGGTTGAGCCTTGCCCATGGTTGGCAAGGCTTGACCCTTGCTAGATTCGACGAGGCTTGACCTCATCGGATTTGGCGAGGTTGAGCCTTGCCCATGGCTAGCCAAGGTGAGCCTCATCGGTCGTCGCCTCTAGCCGGTCACCGACTAGAGGAAGGAGAAGGAAAAAAAAAGAAAAAAAAAAAGGAAGGAAAAAAAAAAAGAAAATTAAAATAACATAAAAAATTTAAAAAAATCGAAAAAAATATATTTAAATATTATTAAAAATTGTTTACGTTAGCGCTAATTGTGTCATGTCAACCGCCTAGCATCTAGTCAACAAAATCCAATCAAAATGAGTTAAAAAACTGAATTTATATCAAATTAAAAGGTTTAGAAATAAATACCAAGTGAAAATATTTAGGCTGATGATGGTTGCCACCTCAAATCTGGGTCTAGATCGAGGTTGGGCAACCTAAACTTGACCATATTAGGGCTTGATCTCCCATGGCTGCCTCCGTGGGAGACTTGCAAGCTTTGTGACAAAGCTTGCATGGCCGCGAGGAGCTCTGTCACAGAGGTCGTCGTGCATGCACGAACATTGTGATCGCACTCATCTTGGTTGATGTCAAGCTCGCAGCTCATACGAGCTCCGTGAGAGAGAGGAGAGAGGGTGGGTCTTGGGGTGTGAACTCGGTGGTAAGAAACATTAGAGGCGGCGGCAGTGGCGGCGACGGGTAGAAAGAGAGAGACTACCGTGAGGTGAGTGTGAGTAAGAGGGTGGAGGAAGAGAGAAAGGGAGAGGAAAAGACGGGTGGAGGGGATTGTGTCTTCTGAGTTTGGAGGAGGAATTGAATTATTTGTAAAAGTGATGATGATTTTTGGTACGTGGATGTTTCTTTGATGCTCAGATTTGTAACATCATCCAACTATATTATTGCCATTTGTGATGAACATCGTGATCCTGTTGACGCCTAAATTTCGTTTTCTTAAATTAGGTTTTTTTTTATTAATTATCTTTTTCCTTTTTCGGATAATAAATAATAAAAACAAAAAAAATAATAACAAAACAAAGAAAGCAGAAGTGAAGGAAGTAGCCTTCGCATGGGCCCCTACGGCCCATCCTCCTCCTCAGCTCGGCCCAGCCAGGTCTTCTTCTCCCTCGCGCCTCTACAACGCATGCGCGAGGGCCCGACGCCGGAGGGAGATCGTCGAAAGGCGACGCACGTGGAGTAGAGGAGCAGTTGGCGTCGACGGGACGCGACCGGAGGAGGAGCTGATGGCGGATGGGACAGTAGTCCAACCGGCGGGTCAACCCTTGCCGACCAACCACCCCCCTCGCCTATAAATAGAGGGGGGCCACCATCGATGTCGGGGGAGGCGAGAGAGAGAGAGAGAGAGAGAGAGAGAGAGAGAGAGAGAGAGAGAGAGAGAGAGAGAGAGAGAGAGAGAGAGAGAGAGAGAGAGGCAGCGAGCAATCTGGGCAGCAGATCTTCGAATCCCCCACCGAGAGACTTCAGAAGGGGGCCGAAGACAAGCAAACCCGGATCTGCGAGCAGCCGAGGCCGAGAGGGAGGAGAGGGTTCGGGATCCGCGATCTGCGAGCAACCGAGGCTGAGCGAGTGTGATTTCAGAGAGCAGGGGTCGGTCAAGGCCCGGATCTAGGGTCGATTCAACTCTCTCGCACCCTCTGACGTCGTTACAAGTCATGCCCGACGCTGCCACCACCAGATCTGCGAAGCTGAAGGCCCGTCGTTGCCACCATTGCTTTGTGATCGTTGTTCCGCCGCTCCGCTACTGGCGACTTCGCTTGATCTGTTGTTGTCAGTGAAGACCCATCCTTTGCCATTGCTTCCCCCTCGAGAATCCAACAGCCGCTCGTCGTCATCCCTACTGCTTTCCATCGCCGTCGTCGTATTCACCGCCATCGTGGCGCTTTGGTTTTCGGCGCCGCGGGTTTGCAAACCTTTTCTAGGTCGTGAAGCGGATCCAGCACTCCGAAAATCGAGTAGGGTTTGAAATGCGGGGTGGCCGGGAAGCGGGTTGTGTGCCGGGGGCCGGGTCGGGTAGGGTTCCGAAGGAACCGGGTCGCGAGTCGGACCGGGTTGGGGAACCGGGTAGGGTTTCGCCGATTCCCCCAAACGGCGCCATTTCCGCGGTTAGCTTTTTTTTTTTTTTAAATAATAATTTTTATAATTTTTTAAATGATATTTTAAATAAATAATTTATTTTTTTGAAGAAAAAAATCAAAATAAAAAAATAATTTATTTTCGAAAAATATTAAAAAATATTTTAATTTTAAAAAAACAGAAAATATTAAAAATATATATAAAAATATTTTATTTTCCAGAAAAATCCAGAAAAATAAAAAATACTTTATTTTCCAAAAATATTAAAAAATATTTTATTTTCCGAAAAAAAATGCCAAAAATCCAAAAAAAAAAAAAAGCCAAAAATTCTGAAAAAGCCAAAAAGACATATATTTTCTAAAAATCCAAAAAAAAAAAAAATCCCTTTTATGTCCAAAAATAGAAAAAGACCCCAAAAAATGTTTTTTTTTTTTTTCCAAAATGCATGGAAAATCCCTAAAACATCCAAAAACCTCAAGGTTTAAATAATATTAGGTACCGAAAGGGCATTAGTAATTAACTAGTGTAATCAAGTCCTCGATCCTAATTTCTCTGGTTGCGCAGGAGCGAATATTTCTCCCAATATTTCGCATGGGGTTCTAATCAACCCACCCCAAATTGATTAGTGACAACTCTATTTTAAAAATTAACTTACAGGTTAAAAACTCAGATTATTAAAGTCGTGAATTGGTGGACTTGAGAGAGTCTGGGCTTAATAAATTTAGCCGAGCCATTAGCCTCCGCAAGGCGCCCAACCCGATCGGGCGCCGAACCAAAGAGGTCGCGACAGATCCCACCAATCTGATCTAGCTTAAAGTACAATTTCAATACATTAAATCGATCTAGCTGAAATACACCATACGATGATGTCCCAACTGTCGACATTATTGGTTTTGAGTGTTGAAAATGCTTAGCTGACCATCCTCCGTAAAATGACAGTGATGGTCAGCTATGGACCACAGGAAATTCATGAGGAAACTGTTGGCTTCCTCAACTAGTTTCATTCTTACTCTATCTTTCATCTTCTTTTTTTTTCCGAAATTTGTATAATTCTTTATTGCAAGCTCAATGTGCGACAAATCAAAATAATAATATTCACATAATAAGAAACAAATCTTAAGATTGATCTCGTAATGTTTTAGGTCCCAACACATCTTCATCTACGATATTTGGATCAATGAGGTAAAAATTTTTCTCTACTAATTCATTATTCTTATTTTGATATTTTCTTTCCTCTATTTGTTTTATGCGTAATTGATATCCCTTGTCTTAATTTGAGTGTTGAAATTGGTCTTTCCCTTTGTTTTTTGTTATTCTTAATACCTTTGAAAATGCTTAGCTAACCATCCTCTATAAAATGATGGGGTGACGGTCAACTATGGGCCACAGGAAATTCACGAGGAAACCGTTGACTTCCTCAATTGATTTCATTCTCATTCCATTTTCCTTTTTTTTTTCCCCAAGATTTGTATAATTCTTTTGTTGGAAGATATGAGAGTGGCTTGTAATATTCGATATTGGATTTGATCCGATTACGATTTTGTATAGATCAATTAGAGATTAGATCTAGAATAGATTGATTTATAGATTGATTCGTAGAATCTTTATTTTCCTTTCTTACATACATCTTGTATTATAACTACTAGGGTTGTACATCAGATTATTCATTGAAGATAATACATACAAAATTCCCAAAGCCTTACGTCTTCAATCTTGACATTCTCTCTTTCTTTATTCTCTTCATCTTTTTTCATGGTATCGGAGCCGTAAAAGCTTCTGACCTTGCTTCCACCACTTGGTTCTCTCTTCTTTATTTATTTATTTATTTAAAGAAATTAATTTTAGTTTATTTTTTATTTAAATTGATAAAAATTATATTAAAAATAAATTTGGATCAAACCTATGTTATTTTAGCCACGTCATCGCCACATAGAAGAGAGAAAGTACTTTAAAAAACCACATCTACATTTTTCGTTAGCTAAATTGGACGGAGTTAACGAAATGACTTAATTGCACTTTCTTGATAAGTTCTAGGACTTGATTATATTTTTTGCAATTAAGACTCAAATGTACATTCGTGAAAAATTTTAGAATTTCCACTGAACATATCCAAAAAAATAAAAATAAAAATTGAAAATTTGAAAATTTGAAAAGAAAAATTAGCCATATTAGTATCGGTTATATCACATAAGATAGCTGACATTTTCGTAAATAATTTCCAATACAAATCGATAAGAAAGAATTATATTGGCAAATCGTGGAAATGTTTAAAATTAGTCAAATCAAAATATTTATGATTGAATTCGCATGGCTATAATTGATTTAGGATTATTATTTTTTTTGTGGTCAATCCCTTTCTAAAATTGTAATGTGCATTTGATTTTTGCCTCTTTCATATCAATTTGCATTCTCAAAATCCCATTCATTTACAAAAATTAGCATTTTTGTTTCCAAACTGCCTTTAAAACAAATAGAACAAGAACATACGAACCCTATCACTGGGGAAAAGTGTCAAAAATTTTATGAAGCTTTTATTGGTACCAATCTAGTTATAAACATTTTGATTTGGTGTCAATTCAGTCTTTTCGACTAATTTGGTTGGATTTTGCTAATATAGCATGACGGATATTGACGTGGGTAACTTTAATAATATTTGAATATCCTTCTTCTTCTTCCTCTAGTCTTCTTTTCTTCAACTTGTTAAAGGCGATGATCGACGAGGTCATGCTTGCAAAGGTGAGCCTCACTAGCCCAGTGTGAGGCTACCCTCTAGCGAGGCTTGCCCTTGCGGCTTGGGTAGCCTCAAGCCAGCCTCACGAATTTGGCAAGGTTGAGCCTTGCCCATGGTTGGCAAGGCTTGACCCTTGCTAGATTCGATGAGGCTCGACCTCATCGGATTTGGCAAGGTCGAGCCTTGCCCATGGCTAGCCAAGGTGAGCCTCATCGGTCGTCGCCTCTAGCCGGTCACCGACTAGAGGAAGGAGAAGGAAAAAAAAAAAAAAAAAAAAAGAGAAAGGAAAAGGAAAAGGAAAAAAAGAAAATTAAAATAACATAAAAAATTTAAAAAAAAATCGAAAAAAATATTAAAATATTATTAAAAATTGTGTCGTTAGTGCTAATTGTGTCACGTCAACCGCCTAGCATCTAGTCAACAAAATCCAATCAAAATGAGTTAAAAAACTGAATTTGTATCAAATTAAAAGGTTTAGAATTAAATTAATACCAAGTGAAAATATTTAGGCTGATGATGGTTGCCACCATGAGAGGTTGATGATGGTTGCCACCTCAAATCTGGGTCTAGATCGAGGTTGGGCAACCTAAACTTGACCATATTAGGGCTTGATCTCCCATGGCTGCCTCCGTGGGAGACTTGCAAGCTTTGTGACAAAGCTTGCATGGCCGCGAGGAGCTCTGTCACAGAGGTCGTCGTGCATGCACGAAGACTGTGATCGCACTCATCTTGGTTGATGTCAAGCTCGCAGCTCATACGAGCTCCGTGAGAGAGAGGAGAGAGGGTGGGTCTTGGGGTGTGAACTCGGTGGTAAGAAACATTAGAGGCGGCGGCAGTGGCGGCGACGGGTAGAAAGAGAGAGACTACCGTGAGGTGAGTGTGACTAAGAGGGTGGAGGAAGAGAGAAAGGGAGAGGAAAAGACAGGTGGAGGGGATTGTGTCTTCTGAGTTTGGAGGAGGAATTGAATTATTTGTAAAAGTGATGATGATAATTTTGGTACGTGGATGTTTCTTTGATGCTCAGATTTGTATCCATCATCCAACTATATTATTGCCATTTGTGATGAACATTGTGATCCCTCCAATCTGATCTAGCTTAAAGTACAATTTCAATACATTAAATTGACCTAGCTGAAATACACCACACGATGATGTCCCAACTGTCGACATTATTGGTTTTGAGTGTTGAAAATGGTCTTTCTCTTTGAGTTTTGTTATTCTAAATACTTTCGAAAATGCTTAGCTGACCATCCTCCGTAAAATGACAGTGATGGTCAGCTATGGACCACAGGAAATTCATGAGGAAACTGTTGACTTCCTCAACTAGTTTCATTCTCACTCTATCTTTCAATTTTTTTTTTTCTGAAATTTGTATAATTCTTTATTGCAAGCTCAATGTCAGACAAATCAAAATAATAATATTCACATAATAAGAAACAAATCTTAAGATTGATCTTGTAATGTTTTAGGTCCCAACACATCTTCATCTACGATATTTGGATCAATGAGGTAAATTTTTTTCTCTACTAATTCATTATTCCTATTTTGATATTTTCTTTCCTCTATTTGTTTTATGCGTAATTGATATCCCTTGTCTTAATTTGAGTGTTGAAATTGGTCTTTCCCTTTGTTTTTTGTTATTCTTAATACCTTTGAAAATGCTTAGCTAACCATCCTCTATAAAATGATGGAGTGACGGTCAACTATGGGCCACAGGAAATTCAGGAGGAAACCATTGACTTCCTCAATTGATTTCATTCTCATTCCATTTTCCTTTTTTTTTTTCCCAAGATTTGTATAATTCTAAGATATGCGAGTGGCTTGTAATATTCGATATCGGATTTGATCCGATTACGATTTTGTATAGATCAATTAGAGATTAGATCTAGAATAGATTGATTTATAGATTGATTCGTATAATCTCTATTTTCCTTTCTTACATACATCTTGTATTATAACTACTAGGGTTGTACATCAGATTATTCATTGAAGATAATACATACAAAATTCCCAAAGCCTTACGTCTTCAATCTTGACATTCTCTCTTTCTTTATTCTCTTCATCTTCTTTCATCTTTATTGAAAGCTCAAAGAGAGACAAATCAAAGTAATAATATTCACACAATAAGAAACAAATCCTAGGATTGATTTTGTAATATTTTATGTGGACACATCTTCATCTACGAGAATTGTATCATTGGGGTAAATTTTTTTTCTCTTATTTTGATCTTTTCTTTATTTCATTTATTTTATGCGTAATTGATATTACTAGTCTTAATTTTAGGTCACTAGATAATCGTTATAGAGTATTTTGATTTGGGCGAAAGGATTGAGAAGCCAATTCATTGCACAATGATTTTATATTTTAATATCTAATTTATTTTTTCTTTCATCAGATCCAAGAAAATTGAGTGTGTGGGCTCTCTTATGATTTTGTCTCTTCATTTGAGTTTGCAACAAGGAAACTTTAAAAAAAAAAAAAAAAATAGAGTGAAAAATGAAACCTCAAAAACCTTTCGTGGTCCACGTTTGACCATCGCTCCTACGGAGGCCAGTCAGCTAAGCGGGGCCCAAATAAAAATGCCGTATACATCGTCACACTACCCATTATTATGGAACTTAATTCTCACTCTTTTCGTTTCATAAGAAAACCAATTATTTATCCCAACTCCAAAGTCAAACCAAGAGGGCACGGCTTGCATCTTTATAGCACAAATCATAAGCAAGATTTACCCTATGCACACCCAACTAAAAGGAAAAAGAAAAGTGTGCTTTGATCTCCATATATACGCATTGCTCATCACCTCCATATCCAGAGAATTAGTCACGCATCCAGGGCATCTTCGTTGTCATCGCTGTTTGTTTTGAACATTGCTGTTGCAGAGGTAAGCTATAGCTACAACACATGATTTCTTCATCGTAAAGAGAACATATGTTCACCCTTTCATTTGTCATCAGATACATTAGACATGATCGCATGCAAGATTTTCTAGCTTCTCGATGTTACTCCAATATCATCATTACTCTTAGGATGAATAGGGTAGAACAATGAAGACGGATTTTTAGAGTACTCGAGTCGGACTTTGAGGCGTGATATTACTTTCTTTAAGGATTTATTTGCCCCACAAAGTTGCTAATAGTCACCGGCAAATATCCCTCAGGATACAACAAAGTCTCAAAATGAGAATACTAGATAGCAATTCTAGTATTTCTCTAGGATCTCTCTAGGAAACAATTGAAAAGATGGCTGTAGTTTTCAGAAAGAAGACTCGAAAAGATGAAAAATGATCACACTCATTCTTCCTCAATCTGACAAGTATATATAAAACAATCTTAAAAATGTAGACAACTCTTCATGAAAAATTACGAAATGAACAGACACATTCCTTTGAAAATTGTTCAAATGAACAAAGGCGTCTATTCCTAAGAAGTTAAAAAACTGAACAAATGCAACCTTCGGGAAATGTTGCAAACTGAACGGGTATCTTTTTCAAAGGTTGTCTTGAAAAGACACAAACAAAAAATTCGGAATAAAAATAATAATAATTATTTAATAAATAAAATTTCGAAATTATTATTTATTAATTAATTAATTTCCGAAAATTCTCAATAAACAAAACAACCTTTGAATTGATTAAAGTTAATAAGATAACCGTACGAAATAAAAATAAAATAACAAAGGGATTAGTGCTAATTAAATCGCGGGCGTGCAAGCGTGCAAAGTGCTAATTGCGCCAAATAATTGCGCAATTATTCGTGCACCCGCACCCACACCCGCACGCGGGTATGGTGAGATATAGCTTACACCCAATCATTCCTTTTTGATATACAAAGGAAACCTCATACTTATAAATTGGTCCATTTCCTCCCATTTTAACTATGTGGGACAAAGAAGATGCACTCTTTTTTTGTTTTTACAAATAAATTCCCAACAATCCCCCACTTTGTTTGTAAATCAAAGATTTCAAAAATTAAAATTTTAAAACCGTAAGGCCAAAGTTTTAGTAAGTTTAATATATATACATAAAGGTCTCTTTTGAGTTAAATCTTTACTTAGTGTAAGTATATCAAAGCTCTATCAAAGTGACAAGTAACTCGGCTTTAAACTTGTGCTTTTTATGTAATAGAACCGGACATACCGCACATACACTAACCTCTTGTTTCAGCGAGAAGTTCTATATTACTCCGCACTATTATGGCTTTGTGCTTGATCCTGTTTCACGAGCTCTCTAGAAAGCAACCCTAACTTTCATAAGAAGCGGCACCACTTCTAAGCTCATATAGGTGAAGTATCTACCATGTGTTTCTGTTATTATTAACACATTACAAGTTTGTACTATACTTCATTAAGAATTCAATCCAACCTACAAAACGTAATAGACAATACTGACTTCTCATATCAGGGCTACGTTAGTATCAAACAATCACATTTAATAACTTGTTCTTACCCATTAAATCTTGTAACTAGTGATGTTCTAGAAAAAGGTCGGGTTACCATTATTGGTGATTTCAATTAAAAGGTTTCGGCCCCATTTCTTATGAGGTCATTATTATCATGTGTCTTGGTAAAGCCTTTGTCAAAGGATCGGCAAGATTATTACTGTCACGCTCCGATCCTCGAACACGTGCCCATCCCTCACCTGGTCGATTAATAGCGACGTCCCAGGATGCATCGCCGACCCTGTTCATTTTATATGCGCAAGCAGAAGTATAAAGAAATCCCCAGACAATGAAGCAATGGGATAGAAAAGTAGGGCCATACTTTCATATTGAAACTCATAACCAAACTTTTATGCATTGTACAAACCATAGTGCTTCACAACTATTCACAACCCTTTACTCTAGCTCCATTCACATCAAAAAGAGTTCACAAAAGAAGATGGGATCTCAGTCCATCCGGATCGTACTCAAGATCCCTTTCGATGCTATCTTCTTCTTCCAAAAATCCTTCTCCTTCTCAGATTCCTCCTCCTCAGCTCCTCATCGGGATCCTGAAATATTATCCCACAACTGGGATGAGACTACGTCTCAACGAGTTCTACCCCACTAAGACTTAATTAGGGAGCCAATACACTACTCGGTTGTCTAAGCACAGCACGAGTCAGAGGACTTACCTTGGCCTCATATCCAACCTGCAAATCAAGGTTATATATAACATTTCATAATTCACAGCGAACAATCAGTCAAATCACTGTCAATCGAACTAGTCGATTACATGTCAGACGGACCATTCTAGGTCATTGACTCCACACCACAAAACCTCCCATAGTGCACTCGGTCACAGAGCCATATCAGTGCTCTCGGGCATCAAGTTTGCCAAGGTGATTAATCCACTAGACAATTGCGTGCGTTCTTTAAGGCGCCGTTTTCGCTAGTGATATCCCACATCACCGAACCACGCATGCCTATAACCATGTACTCACTAGACAACTGTGTGCGTTCTTTAAGGCGTCGTTTTCGCCAGTGATATCCCACCTCACCGAACCACACATGCCTATAATAATGTGTTCAATAGACAAGTGCATGTGTTCTTTAAGACACCGTTTTCATCAATGATATCTTTAATCACGGAACCATGCATGCCTATAACAATATGAGCACTGGACCGATACGTGCGTTCTTTAAGGCACCGTTTTCGCCAGTGACATCCTTAGTTACCAAACCACGTAGGTCCATACACCGTGCCTGATCAGTTCAACCCCAAGGTACTTCTGATTCATTCTCACCATTCCACATACTTTACAACTCAACAATGCATAAGAATGCTAAATAAACAAACTTGGCCAATTTCCAATCAATTCCAAACAATTTAGGGTAAACCCCTAAAATATCACAATTTAATTAATTTCAAGCAACGTAGAGCTCAAATAAATAAACGGACTGCGCCACGACAATCAGCACGAAATTTCGGTCGTCGACCATCTCAGCCTTAATTTCCGAAAAATAATTAATTAAATAATAAATATTAGAAATTCAATTTAGCTCGAAATAAAGCCCGATTAAATAAACGGACTTCACCACTGTCATCAACATAATATTCCGGTCGCTGGCCATCACAATTGAATTTTTGGAAAATAAATAATTAAATAATTAATTTCGAGAATTAAATATATAATTACAATAAATTCAATTCAGCACAATATAAAGTTCAATTAAATAAACGGGCTGCACCACAATCATCAGCATAATAATCCGGTTGCTGGCCATCCAAGTTGAATTTTCGGAAAATAAATAATTATTTAATTTAATTTCGAAAAATAATATTTAAATGGCAAAAATTCCACTTAGGCCCGAAATATCAAATTGAAGCCCGATTAAGGGTCGGAAAAATCCCAGGCTACCCTCAATAAATAGTAGACCATGTCTACTTGCTAATCACACCTTCAATTTAACTAAATCACATCAAAATCAACTAATAAACCCTAATCAAAACACCTAAGCTTAATTAAATAAACTAAACAACCAATTAAGCATAATTAACCCACTAAGCAAGCATTAGTGTGGTTACCCACCGGAATCGCGCGCAACCGGTACCAAATCGACGGGCTCGGCGCGGGGAACAACAAACCCTAAAGCGGGTCTCGGGTCCGGGGCCTGGAAATGGCCCAAAAGTGGGCCTCAAGCCGCTGAAATACCCACTCGTGGGTTTGCTAGATGGGGCTAGCCGGTGCTGGTCTGGCGGCTGAGGAGGCGAGGGGAGGCCGGCGGTGGGCGAGAGGGGTGCCGGGGGGTCGGGCGGTGGCTGGGCAGCGGCCAGACGGAGCTGGTGGCATCGAGCCGAGCTGGGTGAACGGCAGAACAAGAGGGCGCGCGGGCGCGGGTGGCGCGGTGCACGGGCGGCGGCGCGGTGCGGGCGGCGGCGGTGCGGCGGCGGCGCGGTGCGGGCGGCGGTCCGGCAAGCTTCCCGCTTCGGTTCGCTGGTTTTTCACGGAGAAGAAGAAGGGAGAAGGGGGGCTTTGGTCACGTGGGGTGAGGGGAAAGAGGGAGGAGAGAGAAGAAGAAAAGAAAAAGAAAAAAAAATGAAGGGAAGACAGCTAAGGGGGGGTGTGCCGCACGGATGGGGGAGAAGAGAGGAGAGAGGGAAAGGAAGAGAGAAAAAAAAGAAAAAGAGAAAAGGGAGAGAGAGAGAAAAAAAAAAGAAATTAACAAATCAATTAATTCTTGTTTTTCTTTTCTTTTCTCTTTCCCTTTCTATTTCCTTTTGGTCTTCGATTTTCCTTCAGACAATTTCTTTTTCGAAATTTCGGACTCGTCAATAAATTGACGGACGATGAGACGATGTCCTAAAAATAAGAATTATGACGCGCATAAAATTCGATTGCCGAAATCGAGTTCAATTTTATGGTTAAAATCAATCAGACGCGATTTTAGTCCAATCTAACAAATTAAGTAGCTTTTAAGGATTTTCACTACAGATACATCCCTTAACAAGTTCACTCAATGGGTTGGTTAAGTCGTGAGTGATCAGCTCAGAGAAAAAGAACCGTAGGCACGTCGACGAAACGCCCATTTCATTTTTGTCGAAACGGGATTGAATTTTCGGGATGTCACAACTCTTCCCCTCTTATAAAAATTTCGTCCTCGAAATTTAAACGTTACAAACTTAAGCAAAAAGGTGGGGGTATAATTCTCTCATCGATTCTTCAGTCTCCCATGTCGCTCCTTCAGTACCGTGGTGTTGCCAGACCACCTTGACCAACGGAATGGTCTTTGTACGTAGTACCTGCTCTTTTCTGTCTACAATCTGGACCGGTCTTTCCACGTATGACACTTTGTCATCCACGTCCAATTCTTCAAAATTGAGCACGTGTGTCGGATCAGGCTCGTACTTCCTCAACATCGACACGTGAAAGACATCATGCACTTGCGCTAACCTTGGCGGCAATGCAAGACGATATGCTAAGGTCCCAATTCTCTCGAGAATTTCAAATGGACCTACGTACCTCGGACTCAGCTTGCCTTTCTTCCCGAAGCGCGAAGTTCCTCTCATTGGTGACACTTTTAGAAAAACATGATCACCAACTTGGAATTCCAAAAGTCTCCGGCGCTTATCTGCGTAACTTTTCTGTCTGCTCTGCGCGGTCTTCAATCTGTTTTTGATCACTGCCATGGAATACACTGATTGCTGAACTAACTCTGGGCCTGTTATCTTTCTTTCTTCGACCTCATCCTAACATACTGGAGTTCTGCATGCTCTACCATACAACGCTTCAAATGGAGCCATCTTAATACTCTGCTGGTAACTGTTGTTGCAGGCAAACTCTACCAGGTGTAACTGATCCTCCCAACTTCCTTTGAAGTCTATTACACAAGCCCTCAACATGTCCTCAAGAGTCTGAATCGTCCTCTCCGACTGGCCATCTGTTTGAGGATGGTATGCTGTACTGTACTGAAGCTTTGTACCTAAAGCACTCCGCAAGCTCTTCCAAAAAGCAGCAGTAAACCTCGGGTCTCTATTTGAGGTTATCGTAACCGGCACTCCATGCATTCGAACTACTTGACGCACGTACAGGTCTGCGTGCCTATCAAGACTGAGGTCCTTTCGAACTGCAATGAAGTGAGCCGACTTTGTCAGTCTGTCCACTACTACCCAAATTGAATCACTTCCTCTTTGACTTCTTGGTAGTCCAGTTACGAAATCCATCGTGATATGCTCCCATTTCCATTCTGGAATCATAAAAGGTTGCAAGAGTCCTCCTGGTTTGCAATGCTGAGCTTTTACCTGTTGACATGTCAGACACTTGGCCACATGCTTGGCGACGTCTGACTTCATACCTGACCACCAATAGTGTTGACGCAGATTCTGATACATCTTGGTGCTTCCAGGATGTACACTGTAATTGCTACGATGTGCTTCAGATAAAATTTCTTCTCTAAGTTTTACATCGTTAGGTACAACCAAACGTCCTCGGAACCTTAATGTCCCGTCATCAGCAATCTGAAAATCAACCTTTCTTTTCTCAGTGTCCTCCTAAAGAATCTTCCGTACATCTGGATTTGCCGGTTGGAGTTGCTTAATCCTGACCTGGACATTCGGTTTAATTCTGAGGGTGGCCATAAAACTTGAAAGGTGGCCTACCTCAAATTTGAATTCTGAATCCCGAGCTCTCTCAATTAGGTTCCACTCTTTAATCAAGATCTGGGCTACTTAAGACTTCCTACTTAGAGCATCGGCGACCTTGTTCACCTTCCCCGGATGGTATAGAATATCATAGTCGTAGTCTTTTAGCAATTCCATCCATCGACGATGTCTCATGTTCAACTCCTTCTGAGAGAACAGATACTTGAGACTCTGATGGTCCATGAAGATCTGAAATTTCTCACCACACAAATAATGTCTCCAAATCTTCAAGGAAAAAATAATTGCCGTGAGCTCTAAGTCATGCGTTGGATAGTTCTGCTCATGAGGTCTCAACTGGCGAGAAGCGTATGCAACTACTCTACCATGTTGCATTAACACGCAACCCAGTCCTCTGAATGACGCATCACTATAGATCTCAAATCCTCCAGACCGAGATGGAATTGTCGGCACGGGAGCCGTAGTCAGCTTTTCCTTCAGCTCTTGAAAACTACGCTCGCACTTGTCTGACCATACAAACTTCTCATCTTTCTTCGTGAGCTTAGTTAGGGGCGATGCTAACGCTGAGAAACCTTCTACAAACCGTCTGTAATACCCTGCCAAACCCAGAAAACTTCTGATTTCCGTCACTGATGTTGGTCTCTGCCAATTGATCACGACTTCTATCTTGCTTGGGTCGACGGAGATTCCTTCTTCGGAAATCACATGACCTAGGAACGCAACTCGAGTCAACCAAAACTTGCATTTGCTAAACTTAGAATACAACTGATGCGTCCTTAAGGTCTGGAGTACTAATCTCAGGTGATTCTCATGTTCTTCATCACTTTTCGAATAGACCAAGATATCATCTATGAACACAATAACAAACTAATCTAAATATTCCTTGAATATTCGGTTCATCATATCCATGAAAGTAGCTGGAGCATTCGTCAACCCGAATGGCATTACTGTGAACTCATAGTGACCATACCGAGTACGAAATGCTGACTTAGGAATATCTTCTTTCTTAATTCTCAACTGATGATATCCCGTCCTTAAGTCAATCTTCGAAAATATTAATGCTCCTTGCAACTGATCGAATAGATCATCTATCCTTGGGAAGGGATACTTATTCTTAATGGTTACCTGGTTGAGCTACCGGTAGTCGATGCACAGGCACAACGATCCATCTTTCTTTTTAACAAATAGAACTGGTGCTCCCTAAGGTGATGCACTAGGACGAATAAATCCTTTGTCCAACAATTCCTGCATTTGTACTTTCAGTTCTTTCAACTCTGATAATGACATCCTGTACGGTGCCTTCGAGATCGGCTCTGTCCCTGGTGCTAATTCAATCACAAATTCAATCTCCCTTTATGGCAGTAATCCTGGCAATTCTTTTGGAAAGACATCTTGGAAATCTTGCACAACTGGAATGTCCTCAACTTTTAATTCCTCAACTGTCATGTCCACGACAGTTGCGAGGTACCCTTGGCAACCCTCGTCTAATAGACGAGATGTTTCTTGCGACGAGATCAGGACAATCGAGGGTCCTCCTTGACTTCCTACAAACTCGAAGCTCTTACCCTCTAACGGTTCAAACTGAATCGTCTTACGATAGCAGTCCATTTTAGCTCGTTGATTGGTGAGCCAGTCCATGCCAATTATCAAATCAAAGTCATACATGGCTAGGACTAAAAGATCTATCTTCCCCACTCGCTCACCAATCTCTAACTTGCACCCCGGACAACCCAAAGCAGCAATGACCTTATCTTTAGGGGTGTAGATATGCATATTGTTGACTCCAATAATATAGGACTGACTCCTATCAACTTAACATACTGCTCAGCAATAAAGGAGTGATTTGCTCCCGGATCAAACAAAGCATAGGCAGGTTGGTTGTTGAGCGAAACCATACCTGTGATCACGTTAGGCGCAGTCTCTGCCTGACCTTGAGTAATTGCATAAATTGTGCCTTGAGCTGGGGGTCTCTGCTGTCCTCCTTGTGGCACATTCTGAGGGGCATACCCTCTTATCTGTCCTCTTGGTGGTGGCGGTGGTAGCTGCGGTCGTCCTCCTTGCCTTTTCGGACAATATCTTGCAATGTGACCCTGTTGGCCACATTCATAACACGCTCCTATCCTAGTTGGGCACGGAACTGTCCCATGTCTCCTCCCACAAAAGCGACATGCACCAACATTGTTGGGTAATGGCCTACTGAATCTACCCTTCTTGTTGGGTGGGTCCTGGAATCTGTTCCCAAGCATCGGCCTCTTTCCTTGGCGGATGTTGTCTCTATGAGAATTGAATCTTGATCCAGATGAGGCTACTCTATCGTTCTGATCCTTCTCGATCATCTGAGCCCTCTCATAAAGGTCATTATAAGTTCTCAGGTTCAGAGAGATCAACGTACTCCTTAAGTCTGGTCTGAAACCTTCTTTGAACCTTCTCGCTCGGCTTTTGGTTTGCAATTAATTCAGGAGCATACTGCGAGAGTTCAGCGAACTTCGCCTCATATTGATCGACGGTTAGGGAACCCTGGTGAAGACGTTGAAACTCTGCCATCTTCATCTCTTTGGCAGTTTCTGAGAAATATTTAATATTAAAGGACTCTCAAAAGGCGTTCCACTCTGGAACAACGCCCTCTGGAAATATGATTCCTCGGGTTGTCTTCCACCAAGTATCTGCAACTTCCTCCAGTTGGTAAGTTGCAAGCACTACTTTCTCAGCCTCATTGCACCTTAATAGTGTGAAGGTTTTCTCCAATTTCTGGATCCATGAAGAAGCAGCTTTTGTGTCTCCGGTCCCGGTGAACTAGGGTGGCTTCAGCTTCAGAAATTGCTCTACTAACTTATGAATTGGTCTTTCAGCGACCACTATCCCTAGCGGACCTTCAACGTTCGTGGCAGCGGCAGGGGGAATTACAGGGGTGGCTCCAGCGGTGGTGGCAGCAGCAGCAGTAGCGGCGGCCTGAGCGGCGGCTTCAATTGTAGCAGCTTGTTGGTCAATTCTATTCCCCATTAACTCCAGAACACGCAAGATCCCATCCACCCTGGGATCATTAAGGGGTGCAACCCCAGCACCAACAAGAGGTGGTGCTTCACCACTAGCGCTAGCCATAGCTGGCGTTCTACCACGACCGCCTCGGGCATTGCCTCTCACAGGCGTTCTATCCCGAGTCATTGAGGACAAGGTCCTCTGCCTAGGAGTTCTCGGCTCCTGATCGCTCATGGTGTCGCTTTAATCTACTGACACCTGCTTCCAATTCAACACCGAATTAGAAACAGAGCGATTCAAACAACAAACAATTTTAGTACTCAGCTAACACAGACATGCACCCGCATGAATTTAAAGGCCATTCTACTACTATCCCATGAACCATCGCTCCTTATCACTCCAATCTTAAACTTCGCTCTGATACCACTTAAACGGGATGTCACGCCCCGATCCTCGAACATGTGCCCATCCCTCACCTGGTCAATTAAGAGCGACGTCCTAGGACACATCGCCGACCCTGTTCATTTTATATGCGCAAGCGGAAGTATAAAGAAAATCCCCAGACAATAAAGCAATGGGATAGAAAAGTAGGGCCATACTTTCATATTGAAACTCATAACCAAACCTTTATGCATTGTACAAACCATAGTGCTTCACAACTATTCACAACCCTTTACTCTAGCTCCATTCACATCAAAAAAGAGTTCACAAAAGAAGATGGGATCTCAGTCCATCCGGAACGTACTCAAGATCCCTTTCGATGCTATCTTCTTCTTCCAAAAATCCTTCTCCTTCTCAGATTCCTCCTCCTCAGCTCCTCATCGGGATATTGAAATATTATCCCACAACCGGGATGAGACTACGTCTCAGCGAGTTCTACCCCACTAAGACTCAATTAGGGAGCCAATACACTACTCGGTTGTCTAAGCACAGCACGAGTCAGAGGACTTACCTTGGCCTCATATCCAACCTGCAAATCAAGGTTATATATAACGTTTCATAATTCACAGCGAACAATCAATCAAATCACTGTCAATCGAACTAGTCGATTACATGTCAGACGGACCATTCTAGGTCATTGACTCCACACCACAAAACCTCCCATAGTGCACTCGGTCACAGAGCCATATTAGTGCTCTCGGGTGTCAAGTTCGCCAAGGTGATTAATCCACTAGACAATTGCGTGCGTTCTTTAAGGCGCCGTTTTCGCCAGTGATATCCCACATCACCGAACCACGCATGCCTATAACCATGTACTCACTAGACAACTGTGTGCGTTCTTTAAGGCGTCGTTTTCGCTAGTGATATCCCACCTCACCGAACCACACATGCCTATAATAATGTGTTCAATAGACAAGTGCATGTGTTCTTTAAGATGCCGTTTTCGTCAGTGATGTCCTTAATCACCGAACTATGCATGCCTATAACAATATGAGTACTAGACCGATACATGCGTTCTTTAAGGCGCCGTTTTCGCCAGTGACATCCTTAGTCACCGAACCACGTAGGTCCATACACCGTGCCTGATCAGTCCAACCCCAAGGTACTTCTGATTCATTATCACCATTCCACATACTTTACAACTCAACAACGCATAAGAATGCTAAATAAACAAACTTGGCCAATTTCCAATCAATTCCAAACAATTTAGGGTAAACCCCTAAAATATTACAATTTAATTAATTTCAAGCAACGTAGAGCTCAAATAAATAAACAGACTGCGCCACAACAATCAGGGCAAAATTTCGGTCGTCGGCCATCTCAGCCTTAATTTCCGAAAAATAATTAATTAAATAATTAATTTCGAAAATTAAATAATAAATATTAGAAATTCAATTTAGCTCAAAATAAAGCCCGATTAAATAAATAGACTTTACCACTGTCATCAGCATAATATTCTGGTCGCTGGCCATCATAATTGAATTTTCGGAAAATAAATAATTAAATAATTAATTTCGAGAATTAAATATATAATTACAATAAATTCAATTCAGCACAATATAAAGTTCAATTAAATAAACGGGCTGCACCACGATCATCAGCATAATATTCCGGTCGCTGGCCATCCAAGTTGAATTTTCGGAAAATAAATAATTATTTAATTTAATTTCGAAAAATAATATTTAAATGGCAAAAATTCCACTTAGGCCCGAAATATCAAATTGAAGCCCGATTAAGGGTCGGAAAAATCCCGGGCTACCCTCAATAAATAGTAGACCATGTCTACTTGCTAATCACACCTTTAATTTAACTAAATCACATCAAAATCAACTAATAAACCCTAATCAAAACACCTAAGCTTAATTAAATAAACTAAACAACCAATTAAGCATAATTAACCCACTAAGTAAGCATTAGTGTGGTTACCCACCGGAATCACGCGCAACCGGTACCAAATTGACGGGCTCGGCGCGGGGAACAACAAACCCCAATGCGGGTCTCGGGTCCGGGCCGGAAATGGCCCAAAAGCGGGCCTAAAGCCGTTGAAATACCCACTCGTGGGTTTGCTGGATGGGGCTGGCCAGTGCTGGTCCGGTGGCTGAGGCGGCGAGGGGAGGCCGGCGGTGGGCGAGAGGGGCGTCGGGGGGTTGGGCGGCGGCTAGGCGGCGGCGGACGGGGCGCGGTGGCGTCGAGCCGGGCGAACGGCGGAACGGGTAGGGCGCGCGGGCGCGGGTGGCGCGGTGCGCGGGCGGTGGCGAGCGGTGCGGCGGCGGCGCGGTGCGGGCGGCGGTCCGGCAAGCTTCCTGCTTTTGGTTCGCTGGTTTTTCATGGAGAAGAAGAAGGGAGAAGGGGGGCTTTGGTCACGTGGGGTGAGGGGAAAGAGGGAGGAGAGAGAAGAAGAAAAAGAAAAAGAAAAGAAAAGAAGGGTAGACAGCTAAGGGGGTGTGCCACACGGATGGGGGGAGAGGAGAGGAGAGAGGGAAAGGAAGAGAGAAAAAAAAGAAAAAGAGAAAAGGGAGAGAGAGAGAGAAAAAAAAAGAAATTAACAAATCAATTAATTCTTGTTTTTCTTTTCTTTTCTCTTTCCTTTCTATTTCCTTTTGGTCTTCGATTTTCCTTCAGACAATTTCTTTTTCGAAATTTTGGACTCGTCAATAAATTGACGAACGATGAGACGATGTCCTAAAAATAAGAATTATGACGCGCATAAAATTTGATTCCCGAAATCGAGTTCAATTTCGTGGTTAAAATCAATCAGACGCGATTTTAGTCCAATCCAACAAATTAAGTAGCTTTTAGGGATTTTCACTGCAGATACATCCCTTAACGGCTTTACTCAATGGGTTGGTTAACTTGTGAGTAATTAGCTCAGAGAAAAAGGACTGTAGGCACGTCGACGAAACGCCCATTTCATTTTGTCGAAACGGGATTGAATTTTCGGGATGTCACAATTACTTGACCTCACATAGACAATTGTTATGATATCATCTTTAATCAATTGTCTCATATATTCATGTCTTAGACTAATATGTCTAGACTTACCATTATAATTGCTATTATAGGTTCTTGCCAAAGTAGCTTGACTATCACAGTGGATAGAAATAGGAGGCATAGGATTACGCCATAATTTGATATCCAACAACAAATTCCTAATCCATTCGGCCTCTTTCCTAGTTGCTGCTAAGGCAATAAATTCATATTCCATTGTTGAGTGAGTTATACATGTCTATTTCTTACTTGCCCAAAATACAGCACCTCCAGCTAGTGTGAAAATCCATCCAGAAGTAGAACGCTCATCTCCCACACTTGTAATCCAACTAGCATCGGTGTATCCTTCTAATACAGCTGAATAATTATTATAGAATAATCCTAAATTTTTAGTTCTCTTAAGATAACAAAAAATTATGGTAATAGCTCTCCAATATTCTATACTTAGATTACTAGTATACCTACTCAACTTGTATACAAAATAAGCAATATTAGGTCTAATACAATGCATTGCATACATTGAAGACCCTATAGCACTCGCATATTCTAATTGTGCCACCGCTCTACCAGTATTATGATTTAATTTAATATTAGAATCAAATGGAGTCCTTATTTCCTTGAAACCAAGATGTTGAAATTTATTTAATAACTTTACAACATAACTACATTGGCTTAAAGAATAACTCCTACTATGTTTCTTAACTTTAATACCTAAGATAGTATCTACTTCACCCAAATCCTTCATTTTAAACATGGAAGTTAGATACTTCTTAGTCTTAATAATTCCAGTCATATTCATTCCAAAGATAAGCATATCATCAACATACAAGCACATTAAGACACCATAGTCTTTAGTGAATTTAGAGTATATACACTTATCAGCACTACTATTGATGAAACCATTTGACAATATGACCGAATTAAACTTTTCATGCCACTGCTAAGAAGCTTGCTTAAGTCCATAAAGAGACTTAATCAATTTACATACTTTTCTTTCATTTCCAAGAAAAACGAAACCCTCTGGTTGTTCCATGTAAATTTCCTCATTTAAGTCTCCATTTAAGAAAGTAGTCTTAACATCCATTTGATGAACACAAAGATCATAAATGGAAGCTAGAGCAAAAAGAACTCAAATAGAAGTTATACGTGCAACAGGAGCATACGTATCAAAATAATTTATTCATTCTTTTTGTCTATATCCCTTGGCCACAAGTCTAGCCTTAAAAGCTTGAATAGAACCATTATGATCATATTTTCTTCTAAAAACCCATTTGCACCTAATAGGTTTTGATCCTTTCGGTAAATATACTAATATCCAAGTATTATTGAACATAATTGAGTCCATTTCATCATTCACAGCTTCTTTCCAAAAAGAAGCATCTCTAGAAGACATAGCATTATCAAAGCTTCTAGGATCATCTTCTAAATTTAATACTAAATGATATTAATTTATCACGTTATTATCTCCATCTCCTTCAACAAGAAAAACATGAGTAATAGAATCAGGACCTAAGTCTTTTAGTTTCCTAACTCTAATACTTCTCCTTGGTTCAATCATGTCTCTAGAATCATTCGTTTCTTTCTCTTGAGAATCTTTTTGAGTTTCCGTAGATTTTGAATTATTTTCAATAATTTCAGAACTTGTGAAACATCTATTCTCAAAGGTTTCTTGATTCTACAATGACATTGGACTATAAATCAAGAAGTTTATAAGCTTTACTATTTTTAGCATACCCAACGAAAACACTTTTGATAGCTCTAGGACCGAGCTGTGTTCTCTTAGGATCTGGTACTCGGTAGTATGCCAAATACCCCCACACTTTAAGATATGACAAATTTGGTTTTCTACCTTTCCATACTTCATAAAGGGTTATGTCATTTCTCTTGGAAGGTATTCTGTTATGAATATAGCATGCGGTAAGTAATGCTTCTCCCCAAAGATTAATTGGTAGTTTTGAATTTGAAAGCATACAATTAACTATTTCTCCAAGAGATCGATTTTTCCTTTCAGCCAAACCATTTTGTTGTGGAGTATATGGTGCTGAAAGTTGATGAATAATACCATGTTCTTCACAAAACGAAGATAATTCATTTAAGAAATATTCTCCACCTCTATCTGCATGTAGAACTTTGATTTCCTTTTCTAATTGATTTTCTACTTCAGCCTTATATTTTTTAAATATGGTAAATGCTTCATCCTTCGATCTCATGAGATAAACATACAAAAACATACTGCAATCATCCACAAAGGTAATAAAATACATTTTACCTCCACGTGTTAGCATACCATTGAATTCACATATATCACTATGAACCAAATCCAATAAATTTGAATTTCTTTTAACACTAGGAAATGGTTTCTTAGTAAGTTTGAACTTAGCACATATTTCACATTTATCAAATTCACCATTGAAATTTATCAATTCTAACTTCTTCATATTCTTCAAATAATGAATATTTATATGTGCCAACCTACTATGCCATAAAAATGAAGACTCAACTATATAAGCAGAACTAGTAATATTATCATTGATACTTAGTTGATACATGCCATCATTGACATAACCCTTTCCAACAAACAGTCCATTCTTCAACAGGATAACCTTGTCAGATTCAAACGAAACCCGAAACCCCTTCTTACAAAGTAAATCAATAGAAACTAGGTTCTTCCTAATTTCGGGTATAAATAACACATTAAGAAGAGTAATCTTCTTTCTAGAAGTGAAGTCTATCTCCACCGAGCCTTTTCCAGCAACCTTTGCAAGAGCATTATTCGCCATCAGGACCTCTTGAACATCTGAGTCAATAATCTCCTCAAATTACTTGAACATGTATTTGTCTTTGCACACATGGACTATTGCTCTAGAATCTAACCACCAATCAGATTGGATAGTGGTAGAATTAATTTCAGAAATCATAGCTATCGTATCATTAATTTCAGAAACTTTCATGTTTGAAAACATGGTTGCAATCATGGCCATATAATTTTCTTTAACCAGATTTGCATCTGCTTTCACTGTCGGAATGTTCTTGTCCTTTGAAATGCTCTTGCGGTGAATGCATTCCTTGTACAACCTTTTTTCTTCTTTTGTGTTCTCTTAAATTTATGCCTGCTTTTTACTTTGAAGTTTTGGCTGATTTTCTTTTTCCTTTTCACAACATTCACCTTGGAATTGTACAAAACAGAATTATCACGTAAATGTGACTCTTCCTCAATGCGAAGATGTTTCTGTATTTGCTCCAAAGTAAAGTCCTCTGACTTATGCATCAACCTTTTTCCATAGTCTTTCCAACTTGGAGGCAATTTCACAATAATTGCTCCAACTTGAAAAACTTATGGAATATCAATCTTGAGGGCACAAATTTTATTCACAAGTACTTGCAATTCATGGACTTGTTCCAGCAAGGGTTTAGTATCAATAAACTTGAAATCAAAATACTCTGCAATTAGATATTTGTTGATACCTTGCTCCTCCGCTTTGTACTTGAATTCCAGCACATTCCAAATTTCTCTAGCTGACTTCATTTCAGTGAATAAGTTGTACAGACGATCGGAGAGTGTATTCAGAATGTGTCCTCGACAAAGTAATTCATCCTCCGCACGTTTCTTCTTCTCCTTATTAACCCTCTCAATGGCTTCCGCACTTGGCTGTCCTCCTTCAATAGTAGGCTTCAGATCTTCTATAGACGCCAAATTAGGATCCAGTATGTAGGAAATCTTCAGAGCAGTGAGTAAGAACATCATATTGTCCCTCTAAGGAAAATACTAATAAAACAACCTTTGAATTGATTAAAGTTAATAAGATAACCATACGGAATAAAAATAAAATAACAAAGGGATTAGTGCTAATTAAATCGCGGGAGCGCAAGCATGCAAAGTGCTAATTGCGCAATTATTCGTGCACCCACACCTGTACACGGGTATGGTGAGATCTAGTTCACACCCAATCATTCCTTTTTGGTGTACAAAGGAAACCTCAAACATATAAATTGACCCATTTCCTCCCATTTTAACTATGTGGGACAAAGAAAATGCACTCTTTTTTTGTTTTTACAAACAAATTTCCAGCATGAGATGTACGATATGATCAAATACTGTACGTAGCTCTATCACTAGTTCTGAGTTTTACATTTTATGCGCCATATAGTGGCTAAATCATGGAGGCCATCTAAGCAACACGAGAAGAACTAGGGAGGAGAAACTGATTGGCCCCTCCACCGTGGGAAACCTACGGTTGAGATGGAAGTTCTTTGCTGGGAAGGACATATCGGCCACGCCAGCAGTGGCTGACGTTGTGGTGTACTTCCCCTCGTGGAACGGTAACTTGTATGCCATGAACGCATTTGATGGTAGCTTGGTCTGGAAGCAAAACTTGAGCGAGTTGACGGGACTCAAAGGCACAACTATAGTGAACGTGACATTGTCAAGGTCAACCCCGACGATTGCTGAGAAGCTCCTGATTGTCCCGATGGTCCGGTGGTTGTGATTGCCGTGAACTGATCAAATGGGAGGCTAGTTTGGTCGACCCAACTTGATCCGCATCCTCGGGCTGTGATCACAAATCCAGAACGGCTTATCTGGGGTTTAGTCCAATGCTTCTTAAAGAGAGACAATCACGGAAACTTATTTTCATTTTGATTGGATGGTAGTTTGAGCCAATCATTTAATTTTATTCAAACTATAGGGATGGATGATTTGCTTAATTTATTAGAATGAGCGTACACTCTAAATCAGAAAATACAGCAAAGTAGACTCTTCAATCTAAATATGTAGTAGTTTATTAATGGTCTCATTTCTCTTCCATTTGACTCTCTCTCTCTCTCTCTCTCTTGCTCTCTCTCAGGGCATTTTACGTTGGAGTATCGTCCACAGAAGAGGGGCTACCTGCAGTGCAATGTTGCGCTTTCAGAGGCAGTTTGGTTAAGCTAAACATTCTACCCGGTGCGATCCTATGGCAAACCTACACGCTCCCCGATAACGGCGGTGAACTTCGAGGCTACGATGGAGCCTCCATATGGGGCAGTAGCCCCGCGATAGACCCCAAGAGGAGGCTCTCTTATGCAGCCACGGGCAACCACTACACAGCCCCAGCCAAGATGCAAGAATGCCAAGCGAGGTAAAACAATCAGACGATCCCGCCAACCGCGCCCGACTAATGCATCGGGCCTGATGTGAACTTCAATTCCATCATAGCGTTCGAAATGGAATCAGGAAGGATCAGGTGGGCCCGCAATTGGGAGGTTACGACGTGTGATACGTAGCTTGTTTGGTGCCCAACAGTACTGATTGTCCAACTAGGCCTAACGTGGATGCCAGTTTCGGAGAGGCTCCGATGCTGATGACGATCTCTGCGAATGGAACTGAGCGCGACATTGCGGTCCCGGTACAAACCAGCGGGTTCGCTTGGGCTGTGGATGATGACTCTGGGGATATAGTATGGTTTAGAGTAAGTATTGTGTTTTTCATTCTTTTCTATCTAGGAGAAGAAATTTTTTGGCGCTACCAATGAACTAGGTGAAACAAATTTAAGAAGGAAGTTCACCATTTTCTATTCCAAATATAATTCTTCTCGACATGACAGCTGGCAGGACCTGGTAGTATTGAAGGGGGAGGCACATGGGGCGCGGCCACCGACGGCAAAAGGGTCTACACTAACATTGCCAATGGCAATCGAAAGAACTTTACCCTTGCTCCCTCGACCCAAACGACGACGGCAGGCGCGTGGGTCGCCCTGGTCGCGTGTTCTGGAGAAATACTATGCTCTACGGCTAACCCGAGCAATGAAATTGCACCCGCGCCGGTTTCTGTGGCGAATGGCGTCATGTTTGCATGTTCCGTGGCTCCGGAGGGGCCCGTGTATGCGATGGATGCCGAGACGGGCAAGATACTGTGGTCCTACAATTCAGGAGCCACGGTGTACGGAGGGATATCGATAAGTTATGGGTGCATTTATCATGGGAATGGGTATAAGTTGGGCCTAGCAGCACCTCTCCATCCAACTTGGACTGGGGGGACTGATCTTTATGCTTTGTGTGTCAAGTAAGAAACCTAATAGTTCTTGAGTCACAATCCATATGGAAAGAAGTTGGTCGTACAATATATCTTTTGCTCCATTCTCAAGACAAAATGTATTATTAAGTATCAAGAAATAAAAATGGTTTGTTAGAAGTGAAATGCCATGACCGTTTGCAAAATCAATTCACCTGAAATTCACAAAGACCTAAGAAAGGGAGAGAGGGAGAGGGAGAGGGAGAGAGAGAGTATGTCACTTATATATTACTTGGTGAGTGTTCCGGTGGGCATGCACAGCAAAACCAAGCAAACCTTCTTATCACGAAGCTAATACATACTCAAGCACTTGAAGACTGACCTTATTCTGAAGGTATATATCATGTGGCACCAGGAGTTCCCCCAAACACTTCACTAGGAACTCCGCTTGTATTTTCTTCTTTCCTTTTCAAATCCCCATTGAAGTGCTCAGGAGAACTCTAGGGGACACTTGATGAGTGCATGGCCTTGTTTGGCCTTGAAGGCATTTGTGCGAGCTCCAAAACTTCGATTTCCTTTTGTGTGCTTGGTCTGGTGAGCTAAGCAACCAACTCTCCTACCACATTTATTTATGAGCTGGAGTTGCTACTTTAGAAGCTTTCAGAATAATCACCGGCAAGTGCTTGAAAGCTCAGTCAACCGCCCATCAAGCTTGAACATAGCCTCAGCTCTCGGCCAGATGACTCCTCAGAGAATATTTCTTGTGGGCACGAGAGATGCAATGTCGGCTTATTTGCTTTTGACCTCATCCCCTCTTTTCCAGCTTTTCTTGTGACAACAAAAGCATCGTGAACTTTGTTAGAACTTGTAATGGAGCGCTGGCATGTGATGCTGCCTGTTTGCATCAATTTGCATCAAAATCTTCCTTCTTTAGAGATTCTGATTTATATTTAAGTTGCTGAAAACTGAAGATGTGGCAAGTAGCTGTATGGATTAGTACACAATACTGTACAACATAGTTAAGTCTATGAAACTATCTTTAAAACTGCTTATGATGGTAGCTAAGGGAATTTCAAATCCACGCTTAATGTAAAGAATTTTTCAAGTGGGGTGCTCTGTTAGTAACCTTTTTTCTCGGTTTATACCTGATCTGTTCTACCTATAGGATATCATGCTCGCCACATGAACTTGGACAACAATGTGGGCAATAGGCATACGAGCAGTACTTACGTGAACATTCATGGCGGGATTTATGAGCCCAATGCATCTAAGCTATTAGATCAAGTTGATCATGTGTGAAGCCCACCAAATCAAAGAGCTTGTGTATAATGCTACATGAGCACACAAGCCCTCGTGCGCCTAATATAACTGTTGTACTATACTTGGAAGCTGATTAAAAAAAGAAAAGTTCAAACCATGCCATTCCATGTAGACACGGCCTATAAAAATCACAGATCAAAGCTGATAGGTTCTTCTTTACACTTTCTTATAATCTGCAGCAATGCCGGCTTTATAAAGTGCATCAGAATAATCAAAGTTAAAGTCAACATGCGCATAAGCAAAGAAATTATTACACAATCCACAAGTGCCTCTATGTTGATTTCTTGTACTGTTATACAGCGGTGGTTGATGATCGCATCTTACGCCAGGATAATATTATATTCTTCTCCTTTCACCTTCCCATTAAATTTGACCAGGTTCGTTATGCTTTGGCATTGATCACTTCAAGCATGTTTGTCTGGTTCTCTTAGCTTTTTCCCCCTATGCAAGGTCCACTTTTTCTTTGCAAAGGCCTCGTGGCATTCCTGTCCCTCGGAGATACTTGGAGTTCCTCTGTCTACTTCCACTGGGGTTAGAAGCGCCCCCTCTCCCTGAGGCGATGCTTTGTACACGTTCCATTATAACAAAAACTTGCCTGGTCTTACGATACAGCAAATTCATCCATTTTGACATTACATTTCCGAAATGGTTCGTGGTTCGAAGTCAGAATATTTTCTTGTTTAGTTGATGGCGTTGCACCAATGTCAAATTCCGAGCGAAGGATGCGTCTAAAGTTGAGTGGTTGGGCCCACCATATATTTACCTAAATGTGTGTATATATTTGATAGGATTCAATTCCGTTGAAGCTTTGGATGATGAGCTAGCTCACACGTACTTTTCTAGCAAGATAGGAGTAATCTCCTTCGACAATGTAAGAAAATTAAGGGAAATGCTGGAAATGTGTGCAAAAATTGTTCACGGTTTTTATTTGTCTAAAGAAATTTTTCATTCATTACAATATATGAAAAAATCTATAGAAAATCCCAAAATTCCCCACAACAAAGCAGCTCATAAAGCTGCAAAGCAAATCAAAATCCAAAAAATAAGCTTTATCATCAAAGCATGATTGGCAGAAGTACGCACATGCTCGTCCTTCAAAAACATATCTATAATTGCATTCAAACAAAATGATCGGCGGCGAATCACTTAATCACACATCACTATAATGACCAGCACGCATCAGGATCAGTATCTATAATTACGGCTTTGTCTTGGGCGATGTAATTCTAGGTTTGGCATCCCTAGCACCATTACTGTAGGAGACAATAGAAACATGTTGAACAACTTCAAATCTGATAAGGGAACCCTTTAGGAAGTGCAAGAGGCCAAAGTTTAAAAAAAAAACATGTTGAACAAGCATAGATCTAATACACTAGAGATGTTGTGCACATCATTAAAACTAGAGGGTGAAGTACTCATTCATTAAAAATCATAAATCTAAAATTACAATGGGAGAGAAAAGCTCCCAGATCTAAAATTAGGAGAGTAAAGCTCTTAGACCTAGATCTAGATAAGTTAGAAACAAAGGAAAATAAAAGGAAAAGCAACCAAAAAGGGAGAGGAGGAAGAAATCTAGGTCAAATTTCTTCCCTTGAAGAAAGTCTAAAAATTTAGAGAGAGAGAAGGGGGGGGCGGGGTGTAGGAAAATTGTGGATTTATGCAATATGCAAAAATTGTCCATAATAGGGGATTATTTGAGGTCGCCCCTTCTTCTTTTTCCTTGGATGGTCTCCCCTCCTTTTGTTACTCGGCCTGATGGTTGGTGAAGCTTCTGCGTCATCCTGCTCATCACCTCCTTTGCTACATTGCTGCCCATCTCATTGTTGCTGGGTGATGCTTCTGATGGAGCTCTCCCAGGTCTTCCCTGATGGTGCGGCTTGTGTTTCCAGCTTGGTGTCCCTCCTGTTCTGCTCCTTTTTGTGTCTTTTCCTTGTGCGGGCCACAATGTTGTGTGCTCTTCCCCCTCATTTCCTTTGTTGGCCGCTATTTTGGCCTACCTTTGCTGCTGCGTTTATTTGCATTGTATCTCTCTCGCAGCTCTTCCCTCCCCTTTTCTTCCCCTTGGCCCCCTTCCACTCGTTTGGACTTCCTGTCTTTCTGAGTGTAAGCTGGTGTCGGGTCCCCTTGCTGTACAACTGTATAGCTTTTTGTGCAAAAATCTATATACTTCTTACCTTTTACCAAAAAAAAAAATAAAAAATTTGTCCATAAGAACGTGCCGCCAAATAGGTATATAAAAGTTTATTAGCCATTGTCACCGTGCGTTGTTCATTATGATTATGCGTCATGATTATATCCATCCTTTTTTGAACTCTTTGTACTCCTAGGCTAGCATACCCAAAAATGCAATGGAAGATCTGAAAATCCATGTAATCTTAAGCTCCCTCACTTTAAGTAGGTCATCTGAACTCATTGATAGCCAAAATAGATGCGTGATTTATTAATTTTGCATACCTGGAAACTGAGAATGGTATGTATGAAGTTACTTCTACATTTTCCTTTTGAGACGCACTCTTGACTTTTTTTCTAATTTAAAGTGCTTGAAACCTTTAAAAATTTGTCTTAAATTGATTCATACATTTACCTGTAATTCTTTCATGGCTTTCAAATCTATTTAATATTTTAAACTTCAACAGGGAAGTAAAAGATTTGATTTTAAGCTGTCAAAAATGCATGCAAACAAAACGGTAATTCTGACTTCTTTATATTCAGAGACATCGACGTGGTAGGTCATCACAACATTGGGCGTTGGCCATGCACGAGACCAATTTTCTTAGGACGGTCGATGTACAATTGCTCCAGTTCTCAGTCAAAACGTTATGAATGGCAGGATCCCCAACTCGAGCAAGTTTAGTTATTGCATAAGCTGCCATGTTCATGCTTCACTTTCATGGAGATAAATGCAGATATGCACGTCGAATAACCTGACAGAAAGAGAGGTCCGATGTCTACGTCCTGTGCGCACAAGCGAACTTTGCATGGTCAGGGTTTTTCTTGACCACATTTCCTCTAAGAAAACGTTTATCAGTTCAGGAAAGATTGAGTTTTGACGTTGAGGATACATAAATGCTCTACGAATGTCGACAAAGAAATGATTCAAACTTAATGAAACAGAAAGCTCGTTATATGTGAAATAGTGAGACCGGAGCTCGTTATATGTGAAATAGTGAGACCGGCGAATACACATTTACATATCTATGTACATCATATGAAGGATATCGCAGTGGTAATGAAGCTCCAACTGATCAACATGTGTCTTAGTCTGTCGGCACACAGAAGCGTGAACTTTTCATATTTTTTCACTGCTTCTGTTGTATTTGATGTAGTGGCTAAACCGTGGAGGCGATTTGAGTAGCGTGAGAAATGCTTGAGAGGAGATGTTGATCAGTCCAATAACTGCCCGGGGTTTACAGTTGAGATGGAAGTTCTTCACTGGAAAGGATATATCCGCCACCCTGGCGACAGCCAACGGCGTCGTATATTTTCCCTCACAGAACGGCTACTTGTATGCCGTGAATGCATTCCACCAGCGATTTGATATGGCGGCAAAACCTAAGCGAGGTCACGGGGACTGTAGTAAATGTAAGCAACCCCGAAAATAGCTGGACACCTCCTGATGGACGCAATTTATGGATCTGCAGTCGTCATTGCTGTGAGCTGATCGAACGGGAGGCTAATTTGGAAAACTCAGCTTGATCCACAACCTCTAGCAGTGACAACAACCACCGGAACCGCTTGTGAGGGGGATGCAAATAATAATAAGAAAATAGTAATCTGTTTCGAGAAAAATTGCAAAGAATATTCACAATAACAGAAATAAGTGACTTATTTCGAAACCGATGAATATCATTTCTCTTTATTTTTACAGGGCATCGGACTATCATCACACGAAGTGACCTTACCTCTGAAGCAATGTTGCACTTTCTGAGGCAGCTTGGTGAAGCTCAATATTAGATCAGGCCTACACCATCCCGTATGAAGGCAGTAAACTCGGCGGCTACTCAGGAGCCTCCCAATGGGGAAGCAGTCCCGCGACTGATCCGAGAAGGAGGCTCTTGTACGTAGCCAGCAAAAACCTCTACACAGTTCCTCCATGGGTCGCCCAATGCCAAGAGAAGCAAAATAACCAAACCAAAGAGCCAAGTCAACCCCCGCTGTGCATAGGGCCGGATGTGAACTTCAATTCGATCATTGCATTCGACATCCAATTGGGGAGGATATCAGACGGGCACGACAACTTGGGGGATATGACGCGTTTTACTTTGCTTGCTTGGCGCATAATAATCCCGACTGTCCTCCCGGGCCAAACATGGATGCGGACTTCCCATGTTACTTAGTATATCAACGAATGGCAACAGGCGAGACACCACAGCTGCCATGCTAAAAAGTAGCTTTGCACGGGCTCTAGACCGAGGCACAAGACACAGTATGGTTCAAAGTACGTACACATTGTCACTACTGGGAAACGTTAATTTTGCTGCATGCTGCGCATTCTTGTATCACCATGTAAACATTGTAGGCATTAGATGGATCCTGCTCCAACCAATTCAGGGCTAGTGCTTCTCAAAGTATCAGTGAATCAAGATGAGCTAATTAAATCATTCTCGCAACAGATTATAGATTGGCACCTTCACAACCTTACACGAGCCCTTCATAAACCATGTAAAAGTAATGCGAACAATTAGATTTCACACACGAACATTCTCGAAATTGCAATACCATAATATCAATCCACAAATCAATTGTTAACTCCCTTGTCCTAGCTTTGCCATGACTTGTGAGCATCAACAGAGGCGAAATTTATTGTCACGCAGCATCAGGAGTTCCCCCAAACACTTCAGTAGGAAAATTATGAGTAAGCTGATGAGAGAAAATTCTCGACAAGTTCCCAATGAAGTGTTCAGGGGAACTCTAGAGGCAACCTGACGTTTTCATTCACTGTTTTTGCTCTTTTGACCATCTATTGCCTGCTCATCTTAGGGTTGCTTACCCTGGTATTTATAATGGACTTTCCTTCTTTTCATTTTCTCCCCTTGCGTGAATGCCTTGTCAGCTTCTTGTATCAGTGTACTTGTGATTATTCTTCGACAAAAAAATTGTCGTACTAATTGTTATAGCTATTGTTAATTATACTATGATTAGTCCATGAATTGGTATACGAGTGATGCAACAAATTTTTATTGACTTTTGAAGTGTATGACCTATCTTATAAATGCTTACGTATAAGCTAATCTTGTACCAATAGTAGAGACAGACCTTCATCATCTAACATTATTTAGAAATATAATAGTAATGTTGTACTTACGTACAAGTAATACGATAATTTTGTATTGATTGTTCAAGCGTATGACACATTTTTCAAATGCCCAATTGTGGTCTATAGTATATGAATGGTGGAGATCGGGTCTAGAATATCTCATATTACTTTTATATGAAAAAGAACTTTTATAGAATAAAAGGAAGTTGTGCGAGGGCAGGTGAACATGGACGCAAATGTAGGCTAAATGGGAGGGCCCGACGGAGAGAAGATACCGGTACGTGATCGAGTTGTGACCTTTTATCCCACCTTTTCCCTGTTTGGTATATCTTTCTTTTGTCCTTTTGTTTCCGATGTTTTCCTTGCATGTACGAATCAAACCTCTTGCTAGGTTCTAATCAATTCTAGTACTTATGCGCAACTTGTAAGAGAAAATTGACTTCACTTGCTTTAATTCGTTAGATTATCCAATTTACAAACTTGACACATGAATGGAGGGAAAGACCTATATATTTCACTTGAATCCTATTCAACAAAGGGTTAGACTTCCAAGCACATATTGAATGGGCGGATGAAAGAACATCAATTTCATACCATTTCAAATAATCATGCTCAATACTCTAAACCCTGTCGCGAAAGAAATTAACATGACTTGCTAACTTGACTGGAGTAGATCCATGTAGTATTTTCACAATTCGTATTGCACAAAAATCAAGGAACCTTGTATAGCAAGCCTAACAGGCACTTGCAATGATGTCAAGAGCAAGACCATCACAGTACAACTCGCAATCGAACTCTCATGTAGTAAACCCTAGGATATAATCGCTTGCAACGGGGGCTCCATGAGCGAATGAGAAAGCATCTCCGAAAAAGATTGAAGACGACGTGGAGGGATAGGGCTTGGGACATTTGAGAAGAAGAGCAAAGAAGAATTTCCATCCACGTGACCACAAAGATTCTACCCTCAGCCCAATTCATCACTACACCCACATTTCAGACCAGGTTCAGTATCTATTGAGAATTTATCCCTTTTTTTTAATCATTCCCTCTCAAAATTTTGTTTTTCTTTTTTTAAGGAAGCGAAATTGTATTTGAAAGGACAGTATATTCCTCTTTAACCACCCCCGCGCTGCTAAAAATATTCTTGTAAAGAAAAATTTATAGCCAGGACAAATGTTGCCCTCACAAATAACCACCCTTTAAAAAAAAGATTGCATCAATTATATGTGCAAAGAATCAATTGAGATAATTGGATCAGTAGCAAACAGAGGTACCATCGCGGAACATCATAACATCGTTTTCTTTCGTTCCTTTTTCACTGTCGATGTACTTACTAAATATCTACATCTTTTTCAGGACTTTTCATTTTTCCAGACATGAAAATAAGACACGAGAGATTTAAGAAAAGTCCGCCTCTTTCTTTCAATACTAAGGAAAGAAAAAGAAAATATGCACAATGGCATCGAACTTACTTAGGAGAAACAAAGAATGTACTATTGATGCAAAGAAGATTTTATACATGTAATTATGTCCACATTTGATTGGACGGTTGTAACTATCTGATCTCTTATATGAAAGACATGTAAGATCACTCGAGTATAAACTTGTTTACATTATTCTACTAAAGATCTAATGAGGCGATATGGTGTTCATATTGACCTAATGAATGTTTCTTTGATATAATTACTTGTGTAGACTGTTGAAAACAAAACATGTGAAATAAAATCTATCTGGTGAACATTTAGTACATGTCTCACTCTCATATTTTTCAAACCTATCATTAGTAGCTATTGATTTTTTTTTCTCTGGAGAATATCTAGAATAGGGAGGGGCCAAATTCAAATTATGCTAGCCTTACATAGTTTGAGCATAGATGCACTTTTCTTATTCCAATCGGAGAATATCAAGCGAGCTCAATCACTGTGATATATGTTTAAAAAATAATAATTAATAAACAAAGTAAGCATCACATAATGTATCAGAAATCGATTTTTCTTTCTTCTTTTTTTCTTTTTTGTAGTATTGATGCTAATATTTTTTGTAAAGGCATAATTTTCGCAAGACGCATCCTGATTTACAGCAGTGAAATGATTCTTCGAGATCTTGATTGAGTTGACTTTAGTGGGAGAAGTTTACATATTTTTATAGTTTTCCCTCCATCAGAGTCAATTTGATCGAGCAGATCTTAAACTCCGCTTAAGGGATTTGCTTAAAAAGAATTAAAAATTTTCTTGTTCATTTTATTGGCCAAGATTAGGACTTAATGAGGACGTCACCTAGAAAACACGTATTCAGTTCCTGGCTTTTGCCGCTTCCAAAGGGCACTTTTTACTTTATAAATATATATATTTCAGTTATATCTAACTTTGAATTCCTTAGCAGTCAAAATATTCAATGCCGGCTTAGGAAAGTAACTTAATTTTGAATTATTCAATAGGATGGTTTCGTGTCCACAAAGATGCTTTTGAAGGACGGAAAATCAAATATCGACGTCTAATGTGGAGGGATATCTCTCGCTTTCGGAGGATAAAGAGATAGAGATGGATGTTGAATTTTATCCTCACCTATCAAATACCATTTCCACTTTTTAAAAGGAATAATTACCAAAAAAAAAAAAAAAATTCTATACTTACCGTATGGATATCAATTTAATCATAAACATTCTAAATTGGCTAATTAAGTTTTGAATATTTTAATGATTTGTCAATATAATTCTTCCGATCAATTGGCTAGCAATCACCAACGTGGATATCGACCATCTGATGTAACACCACAAACATTGACGTAGACAATTTTTTTGCATTTTTTAAACACATTCGGAATTTTTCTTCATGTTCTTTTTTTTCTTCGTTTTTTTTTTTTCCTTTTTCATTTATCGATTGCAAGGCCTCAACGATGGTGGGCAACCAACCACAAGCAAGGGTTGGCGAGGTTGACCATCACCAATGGCCAAGCAGGGCAAGGGTCGCCTCGCCGACCCTTGCTTATGGCCAATTGTAGATCATCACGACTAGCCAAGGAAGGAAAATATATATATATATATATCCAGTTAGCACCAATCATGTCACGTATAAAAATTAACATCAATGTTAGCAATTTCTGGCAAAAATTAGCTAGAAAGACTATATTGGTAAATCATCAAAAAGTAAAAAATTGATCGAATTGAAGTGCTTATAATTGAATTAATATCCATTACAACTCTTTTTTTGTAATTATCCCCTTTTGAAACGTGCAATGTGCATTTGATTTTGGGAAAAGAGTAGATAACCATGCCGTGAGAATAGCAAAATCAAACGGTGGCTTCGCCACCTCAAAATTTCTCAAGGAAACTTGTTGACTTGTTTAACCGGTTTCCTTAGAAAAATTAAAATCGGAAAATCTCACTTGGCAGGACTTCCTCAAATCTAAATGAGACTCCTTACATATGAATAAAGAAAAATTAACATAACGAAACATATAATTCTAAAGCAAATTAAATACCAAAACATGGGTGATCACAAACAGAAAAATATAACTATATTGTTGATTTTTGGTGAAGAAGGATCTAATTCAATCCTTGATTGATTCCTTACTGCGATCCTCCTTACTGCGATCCTTATTACATGGATGATACAATGAATCGACGTTATGGAATATTTCGAGGAAGACAATATTTTGTATATTTCTTTCCTATTTCATTTCCTGTATTATAAATACAACTACATACTTGTACATTTGATACAATCAATAAATACAATCACCCTCTTCCATTTTTTCCACATTTTCTATCAATTTCATCAGAAGGAATTAATTAAATTTAAAGATTTAAAAAACACTTCAAATGTTGACTCTGAGACTAATAACTAAATTACTGAATGTTCAAATGGTTTCTCATTTTTTTTTCATTCAAATCAAGTTGCTCTACAAGGACTCTCCAGTGATTTAATCAAGATTGGTGATATCGATTATGCATAATAACAAATGATTATATAATGGTACAATCTCTCTTGGAAAAGAGACGGTACCTTCCTTTGCTTTAATTTTCCCAAGGGAACTGGATAAATTGTTGATCAAGTTTCTCTGGGAATTTTGGAATGAAATCTCAGTTGTTGGGATTTCCTTTAATGCCTCTAGGTAAAATTTCTTAAATGTGAGTATAACGGAAACAATATAAGAGAAATGATAAACATGAAGAAAACCCACAAAACGTCCATGACAATACAAAAAGTGTGTTTTATAATCACTTATGACCACTAATTGAGTTACCTTAATCGCGAGCTTATATTGAGCAATTATGACCTCGAGCTTCACAACTCGAAACTCTCGTGATTGGTGTTGTGGCCACCGCGACCATGATTGCCGCAAGCTTAGAGCTTGAGCTCACGGCTATGGCAGCCGCGATGCTCCTGCATCTCTCTCTCAAATTTTCTTCTTGTATTATTTGATTGGTGCTTTGTTGCCTCATAATAATTTTTAGAGAATCTTAACATGACATGTGTATTTTAGGGTGACACGTGTATTCACTGACGTCTATATCATTAATTCTCCAATCCATGGCAACAAAAATCTACTAGTAAGAGAAAAATTTTAACGGAAGGACTACATGTTGACATCTTCTAAAAAGTTTAGGACATTTTTTAATTTTTTTTTAAAAGAAAAAGATAGAAGGATGATTTCGATTTTTGGATAGAAAGTAAAAGATGGTGATATTACTCCTTAAATAAAATAAAATAATATAAAAACCTTCATTCTATCATACTTTTTGTTATTTATATTAGGGGTGATCGAGTCCAGGGCGAGTAGGGTCTAGACATGAACCCTGTACCCAACCCTATTATAATCGATTCTCCTTTTCTGGACCCTATACCCAACCCTATTTGTATTGGACCCTGTACCCGACCCACCATGTTTTTCCAATCTGGTTCCAAGGTCAACCCTGTTTTCACTAGAACCTATTTTGCAATCTCCCGATATCCTATAGGACTTCAAATTTTATATTAATACGCGAGAAAATAACGTAATCCTCCTAATTTGTATTGAAACATTAAGTACTTGTAATAAATACATAAATTAACTTTTTGACTAAACGAAAATTAAGGATTCACAGGGCTAATTATAATAAATAAAATCATAAGACAAAGAATTAGCAACAAACATGGATGTAATATTAGTCTTATTCCCATAGCTACTACATGAAGCTACTCATTTATGTAAGCATAACTCCTCCTACAAAATAGAAATTGGCCAGCCAATCCATGTGATACACAAGAATTTGGTGACGACGTACATTGTCCGTCCATCAGATAGCGCGAGAGGGAGCCGGTGAGGGAGGGAAGCAAGTGAGGAAGAGGAATGACAAATGAGGAGTGGCGTGCATGTTTGAGAGAGCCAAGAGGAAAAACGTCGTGTGATTGCGGGAGTAAGAATAGAAATCAAGAGAAAAAAAAAAGGGTTTTGGACCTCTATTTACAAAACCGGTCCAAATCGGTCCGTGAACCGCAGAACTTGTTCCCGGACCAGTTTAAACTGGTTCCGAATTTTGGGAACCGGTTCCCGGTTTCAACGGGAACCGGTTCCCGATCCTATTTTTCGGATGGGCCGGTTTGGGAACCAGATATACCCGGTCCGGTTGCACACCCGTAAATTATATAGCTTCCTTGTTGAATTAATTAAGGTTAGCAAATTATGTATTGTTTAAATTCCAATAAAAGTCCAACTAGTTGCCCATTTCTTTGGAAATGGAAATTGTGGCCAGCAATCCACCGTCATCATCTTGAATGACGGTGGGTGTTAGGCTAGCATCACCCTTTGATTTTTGTCACTTTCAGATAAATTGCATTCTCCAAATGCCACTTATTTACAGAACTTAGCATTTTAAGTTCCAAACTGCCTTCCAAAAACAAATTGAAAAAAAACCCATAAACCCTAAATTTTTGTTTCGACCAAAAAAAAAAAAAAACCCCAACATTGGGTTCTCTCTCCTCCACCATCTCTCCGTACCCTACCGCCGGCCAGCCACCGCCGAGCCCCCTGCAGTCTCCATCCGAGGCTGATGATGGTTGCCACCTCAAATCTGGTCTAGATCAAGGTGGGGCCACCTGATCTGGACCATATTGGGGCTTGGTCTACTGTGGCAGCCTCCGTAGGACAGTTGCAAGCTTTGTGACAAAGCTTGCTTGCATGGTCACAGAGCTTGTCGTGCACACCCGAACCCTGCAATCAAACCCATCTTGTTTGATGCCAAGCTCGCAGCTCGCACGAGCTCCCCTGCCCGCGAGCCATGAGCTCCGTGAGAGAGAGGAGAGAGGGAGGGTCTTTGGGTGAGAGCTCGATGGTAAGACACACTAGAGGCAGCTGCAGCCTCGACGAGGGGTGGAGAGAGAGACTCTACCGTGGGGTGAGCGAGATTAAGAGGGTGGAGGAAGAGAGAAAGGGAGAGGAAAAGACAAAGGTGTAGGGTTGTGTATTCTGAGTTTGTAGGAGAAGTTGAATTACTTGTAAAAGTGATGATTGTTTTTGGTATGTGGATGTTTCTTTGCTGTTGGGATTTGCAACGTCATTTGACTGTATTATTGCGATTTGCGATGAACATCGTGATCCCACCTAACTGATCCAGCCGAAAGTATAATTTCAATACATTGAAATAATGATCTAGCTGAAATCCAGGACACGTTGCTGTCATTCTATATGCTTTCTGGCATCCTCTTTAGCTAAATAAATTTTGCATACATCGTCACGCCACCAATTAGAATAAAACTTAAGTCTCAGTCTGTACGTTGAGAGCAAAATAAAATTAGTTAGCCCAACTCCAAAGTCAAACCAAGACACTCTTTTCATTCTATGGAGCAAACCAAGATGGCATGGCGTGTATTTATAGGGCACAAATCATAAGCAGGATTTACCCTAAACACGCCCAACTAAAAGGAAACAGAAAAGTGTGCTTTGATCTCCATATGTATGCATGGCTCATCACCTCCATATCCAGAGAATTAGTCACGGCATCCTGGGCATCTTCGTTGTCGTCACCGTTTGTTTGCTGAACATTGCTGTTGCAGAGGTAAGCTATTGCTACAACACACGATTTCTTCATTGTGCATATAAAGAGTACACATATTCACCCTTTCATTTGTCATTAGATACATCAGACATGATCGCATAAGATTTTCTAGCTTCTCGATGTTATTTCAATATTGTCATTATTCCTCATAGGATGAGAAGTAAGATTTGATCAGATATGTTACGAAGCTCTATCACTAGTTCTGAGTTTTAAATTTTATGCGCCGTGTAGTGGCTAGATCAGATATGTTACGAAGCTCTATCACTAGTTCTGAGTTTTTGTTGACGCCTAAATTTCGTTTTTTTTTTTTTTTTAAATTAGGTTTTTTTATTATTAATTATCTATTTCATCTCGGATAATAAATAAACAAAAAAAAATGGAAAACAAAACAACAAAAAAAAAAAGAGGCTCATCGGGCTGGGCCTTTGAGCCCAACCCCTCCTCTCTCCCTTGCGCGGGCCCTCTCGGCTCGGCCCACGCGACTCAACCCTTCTTCCTCCTCCATCCGCCTCTGCAACACACGCGCAGAGGGCGCGGCGCCGGATGGACGGACGGACGGCGACGCGCACGTGGAGCAGCTGGCGTTGGATAGGACGCGCAGAGAACCCTAGGGTTCCCGATTTTTCCGGGTCGCGACTCGGGTCGTTGGCCGGACCCGGGTCGGGGAACCGAGTAGGGTTTCACCGGTTCCCCCCCCCCAAAAAAAAAAACGCAACGCCGTTTCAAATAAAAAAAAAAGGCAAAAAAATCCGAGTGCGATCGGCCTTTTTTGTTTTATTTTAAATAATATTTTAAATAAATAATAATTAATTAATTAATTTTAAAAAAATCAAAATCAAAAAATATATTTTATTTTCGAAAAATATGAAAAAATATTTTAATTTCCAAAAAAAACCAGAAAATATTGAAAAATATTAAAAAAATTTATTTTCCAAAAAAAAAAAAAAATACTTTATTTTCCAAAAAATATTAAAAAATATTTTATTTTCCGAAAAAAAAATGAAAAATGAAAAATATTTCATATTTTCCAAAAATGACAAAAACCCAAAAAAGCTAAAAGACTTGTATTTTTCCAAAAATACCAAAATCCAAAAAAAAAAAAAAAAAAAAAAATCCCTTTTATGTCCAAAAAAAAAAATTAGAAAAAGGTTCAAAAAATGTTTTTTTCCAAAAAATGCGTGGAAAATCACTAAAACATCCAAAAAACCTTAGGGTTTAAACAAGGTTAGGTACCGAAAGGGCATTAGTGATTAACTAGTGTAATCAAGTCCCCGATCCTAATTTCTTTGGTTGCGTAGGAGCGAATATTTCTCTCAATATTTCGCATGGGTTTCTAATCAACCCACCCCAAATTGATTAGCGGCGACTTCGTTTTAAAAAAAATTAACTTACAGGTTAAAAACTTAGATTATTAAAGTCGTGAATTGGTAGACTTGGGAGAGTCCGGGCTTAATAAATAGTAGCGAGAACCATTAGCCTCGCAAGGCGCCCGCCCCGATCGGGTGCCGAAAAAAAAGAGGTCGCGATAGCTTGGCGACTCCACTAGGGACTTTGAAGACTTAGGTCTTTTTTTCCTTGTTTAAATTCTTTACTGACTTAGTTTTTTTATTTTTATTTTTATTTTTTTTATGCAGGTCAATAGCTTAGAAAATTATTTTAATTTTGCTTAAAATAGATTTTCCTGTGAGTATGAATTGTTGTGCATGTTTCTTGTTTTCAAGACTACACACGACACACACGACCCAGCCGTCGGACCTGGGCCACCATAGGATATTTGGGATGGTGTCAAGAAAGATACGACCTCGAACGCGAGACTGCGATGTAGAGGTTGCATTTCTTTTCCCCGAATTTCTCTGGCCGAGGTTAGAAGGGTATGCTGCTAACGCGAGACTGCGATGGGCGGATACCCTTTTAATTTTAACAAGCCTTCTCAGTTAGAAATCGAGCCACATCTCATGTGCATGTCTTTGTACTTGCCATTTTCTTTAAAAGCAAAGTAATTTATTTACTTTTACTCAGTCTTTTTATTGACCCATGGCAATTCAGGGTAGGTTTTTTTCGAGTCCAGTTTATATGCGATGGGAGAAGATAACATCCAGCTTATTCCCACTCCCAAGGCAGGGCTCTTCAGGTGGTGGGGCCAATTGGACCAATATGCCCAAGAGCACGTGAAAGCCAAGGTCGGTCATCTTCTATCGTCGATCCAAGTCCGTGTTCATCCCGAAGTCATACAAGCCATGGCACATTTCTGGTGCCCGAAGACGACTACTTTTATGTTTGGTGGGTTCGAACTAACTCTGACTCTGGAAGAATACAGCATCATCACTGGAATGCCTCTCGAGAAAAAACTTGTTAGGCCGTCAACATGCGTTATCCCATTGCGTGGGTTAGCACGATTGTTAAGAACTGAAGTCCATGTTATGAGACAAATTCTTGAAAACAACCATAATACATGCCCCCTAGCATTTTTGACTGCCTGCTTCGAAAATCAACCCAAGACCCAAAAAAGCGAGAATTTCCTCTTGGCCTTTTTTGGATTCATCATTTTCCCCCATCAAAGAAATGTCATAAGTCCAAAGATGGCATGGATAGTTGATCAGATCTCAAGGGGGCAAAATTATGTCAACATGATTTTAGCTGAAACATTCTTATCCCTCAATTGTTTTAAAGAAAACACTGAACAGGTCATGTGGGTCTCCCCGTAAATTTTACAAGTCTGGTTCTTTTCTCACCTAAGTGAATTTCGATACTTCATGCGATCGTCTGAAATAAATGATTTCGAAAATCCATTTCAGAAATTTATGGTTTTAGGACCATACATTCATAACCAAAGCTGTTTAAATTGGATAAACTTTCTAAGAGACCCAGCTCCTGAGGCGTTCCAATGGTGTGCTGGTTGATTCCATGAAAAGAGAGCTTACTTTGCTTACAGACGCCACCATCCAATTCCGTTGCTTGGTTTCACCGGCGGCATCTCTTATTTCCCATATCGGGTAGTGCGACAGTATGGAGCCCTTCAGGAGATCCCACCACCTTTCAAGAGGAAGGCCCCTCCACTCCTTTTCACCCATCAAAGTTGTGAATACACATTCGATATTGACATTATCGAGGAAACATGGAGCAGGTGTCATCGCAAAAGAATTGTGATACCTGAAGGGCTTGAGGGACAGGAAAAGGCCCATCACGCCTCTAAGTCCTACATCCTCAACCATCGTATTCCGACAAAGTGGAAGCCATCGATCCCTCACCCAATCAGCGAGATCAGCAAGCATGAGCAAGCAGAACTTATGCAAGGGGGATTCGGGAATAGGTTAGATACATGTCTCGGAGCCAGTTCAAGAAAGCAAGCATCTGCGCAAGAACAAGGCTCCCTGTCGCATATAGATTAGCAATTATGTGTCCCTTAGTGTTGATATTGTGAAAATTCCGTCCCATTGTTTAGGGACTTTTGTTTAATACATAGTATTTCCTTCTGTCATTTCAAGTTTTAAATGTCAGAAGTCTGTGGTCTATAAAATCCTCTTTTGATAAATAAAAAAGCAGTTAAACCATTGCCATGGGTCAATCTTTGTTTACTTTCGTACTCATTCATGATTTTTGCGATACAGGTAATTATGGATCGTCAACTATCAGCTACTCGCGAATGGCCTCATGTGATAGGACTTGATCAGAATGATGTACAAAATCGTCTTACCAACATTGAAGACGGCGTAGGACAGATGTCCATTGTCCTTCGACAACTCTCAAGGCAAATGGAATCCACTCAAGCTAAACCCAACTCCATAACTACTTTAAGCACACTCCTAGCGCCTGCAAATCTGCCAAAGAATAACCAACAAGATAAACAACTTGAAAAGATCATGAAAAAGTTGAGACAGCTGCAGGAGCCGAATCCCATCGACTCGTTTGATTATACCGGTTTTGAGATCCCTGAAGAGCTCAGAACGCCTGAATGCGAAAGGTATACTGATACCTTCCGCCCAAAGACCTACTTACAAGCCTACCTGGTCCAAAGGATGATTCAATCATACCAATCAAACCTGACCGGCCCTGCCTTGCGATGGTACATTGTCAGGAAGATTAGTTCCCTTAAAACCTAGAAGGAACTAATTCATGTTTTCCACTAAGAATATAATATTGACATCAGCCCTGACATCGCCTTACCCTACGAAGAACCAATGATCCCGGAGCACGAGGAACCGTCAGTTGCTGAGATAGGAGAAGAAGATGTCAATGAAGCCTTGCATGATAAATGGACAACTGAGCAACATCATATTATTGGAAAGTTTCCCACTTGAAAAGGCAAGGAACCTATGTACGAGATCACAGGCACGGAGCCTGTTTAGAACCGGGGCACGACAGGACAGCTCCCCAAGCTTACTGCAAGAGCTAGGGTTCAAAGAATACCGACCCCTATCAACATAGAAAGTGACATAGAGAGTGAAGCCTTAATATCTCTCGTTCCCCTTGACAAAATCGAACTGGCGAAATGAAGGGCCTTACTCAAAAGGTCTGGACCAGGAGTCAAGAAAAGAAAACCTAAAGAAATCAATTCGACATCTACCATTGAGTACAGGCGAAATTTGATAACTAGTGAGCCGCTGCACCAAAACTTCAAGCATTCTCTGGAATGCAACTCCGAAGGCTACCTCCCTCTACAGTACGACCCTGATGACTTCCAGTCCCTAGAATACAATCCTAAGGACTTCCAGCGTTATTTCAATGAAACTGACGACTTATCGTATAACTGTTTCCTACTCTCACCCGGGGATGAAGGTCCGTCAAAAGAAGAAACGTACGTCTTTATCCGCTACGATCCTAACGAGCTACTAAACTCGTCCTCTAACCATGAGGATAGCTTCAATACTTCATCCTCATTCGGAAATTTTGACCCAGAAGAAAGCAATGGAGTAATCTCGGTAGAGTCCAACTTCCCTGAAACAGAAAAATTCACCACTACAACGAATATGCACTGGGAAAACCAGTGGCCTAACCAAGACATGTCAGGCCGGTCTTGCCCTCATATGATCATGACCCCCAGCGAAGTGTGGATACCTAATTTCCGCAAGTATAACGGCACGACTTACCCCGTGGCTCATTTACAATATCTCCATACTGAAATGAGTCAGTACTATGGCCCGATGTCATTCATAACTCAGGCATTCCAAGAAACTCTTACGGGGTCTGCATTGCAATGGTTCGTCACCGCAAGTATTTACCTCATAAAAGATTGGAATGAGCTTTCTTCCACATTCTTGCATCGGTACCAAAACCAGATTGGAACTGAGCTGCCTTGCGAGAGTTTGGCCCACTTCAGAAGAAGACCAATGGAGGATTTCTGAGCATATGCAGGGAGGTGGAAGGTTTTTATGATACAAACCCACCCTCAACTGATCGAAGAAGAATCGATAAAGCAATTCATAGAAGCTTTGCCCCACGAACATCGCTGTTGGCTGCATGGGTTACACTTCTGTAGCTTCAACGAAATAGTCATCGCATGCGAATACTTCGAGTCTATTGGAGGCAAGGAATTCAAAGACGCTTGACTTCAGGACCAACACTATCAAAACGCTCCTTTTCATAGGAGTTTTCGTTAGTTTTGCTTGTTTTTATGTTTCTTATCTAGTGTGCTACTGTTGTATTTTCCAGTACTTTAATGTACAGTTATAATATTTTGTTTTGAGAGCATGAGGCGGTATTCCAAACCAGCCCAGTGATGTTATCCAACCATGAAAAGAAAATATCATCCAAGGAGAATACTGAGGGCTGGGCTTCCTCATGCTTTTTCTCCCCCAAAGACATATTCTGAAAATAAAAAATATTTCATCACCAAAAGCTTTCGTCAAAACAAGATAATAAATTTAACTATGTTTGTATTTCTAACTCTCTCACTTTATGTCTCAAAATTTCATCTCCTCTGACTTAGTGTGACATGAGGCATTTGGAGCTGGCACATCATGTGAACTCGCCGAGTTCAAAGACACCCTTTCAAGGAAGCAGGGCAAATAAAAAGGATCATATTGTTTCAAAAAAGGTAAGTCTTATTTCCTGAGCATAGTGTGGAGAATGACATCCCATTTCTTCTACTTACAGGAGACAAAAGATCATACATAATAGGCATAGGCATGCGGTTAAATTCGACGCACACACACCATGGTAGCTCGAGGCAGGATAACCTCCTCCAGGCTGCTTTTGACCTTCCCATGTTTGCAGGCCGTCCTCAGGAGCTCTGTGCATTCCACCTCACTCCTATCCAATTCCTTTTCAAGACAGAGCAAATATCTCCTCCCCTTGACATGCCCGAACAATTAGACGTCACAGTTTCATTGAAGGGATTTCCAGCTTCGACAAGCCAAGAAGTACAAGGAAGAAATTTCTTCTCTTCCTTTGAATTCATTACTGTCAATAGAGAGAAAATACAGACAGTCAAGGCGATCTATAGCCCCCACTCTAGACAATGACTCCAGAGTCTAGAAGCTTCACTCCGTGTTCTAGACACGTATTCTTCAAAAAATAATTGCTATCAGAAAGTTGGAGGTTTTTGATTGTCCATCTCAAATTCCATAGAAGTTTGAGGTACGTGACTTTTTGCTCAATGCAGCTATAGTCAAAGACAGAAGCAAAATTCCACGGAAGGAAGACGTTGAAAATGAATCAACGACCAACAATCATGCATATAGGGCCACAAATGAGGAGGGCCAATCAAAAGAGACATTGAACTGTGTCAAAGACAAAAGGCCGTCATTGACACTCGAATATCCCTAGGAGTCAACAAATATAAACTCTGAGGAAGAATAATTTGGTATCATTTCCAATACTCCCAGTATCTGAACTCATTTTTGACACATTTTCTCCTATTAACAGGAAGCCTAGGATTCAAGAAACAAACTTAATGGTTAATTTGGGCAAATCAAGTGACCAACATCAATCTACCTAACTTGGTATGACAGGACATGTCATCCAAGAGCCAGTCCGGTTAAATGAAAAAAGAAGCGCCCCCTACGGACACCGTCAGCACCTCTGGTCGAGTGGTACCCGGGAAGAGGCAAAATGGTCCGAAGTCGGGGGTTCGAATCCCCGACGCAACAGTTAGCCGCTTGAAGAAATAAATAAAAAATTGCTTTTCTTGCACCTGCAAATTACAATAGAGCAAATGACCTAACGGAGTGAAAATTACAGGAATTCATATCCTCCTCGTACTTCGGGTCTATTCAAACATTTGTAAACTAGTGAAAAGTAATGTTGTATCGCTTCCAAGTTATTCGACTCTTGAAAGAGCTTCTGACTAGCATGATCCCTCTCGCCCATTGCAGGATCACCTAATCGTCAAGGATACAGCAAACAAATGAGAGGCATGTCAGACTATGATAAACTCTCCCAAGCCAAAAGGCGTCTCAAGTATCGCCAAAGCAGATGACAGAAACCTTTCAGGCCTCAAATCACGTGTGATATTGACCCTACTAATTGATCTATTTCCACATCTTCTCTTTCGCAGGGGCAAAAGCAGAGATGCCCGTTTGGAGTCCCAACTCTTAGCTGATCATTCGTGTGTTATCTCCTTATTCAATAGAGACAACCCATCAACACTCATCCGTAAAGAACCATTTGTGAATAACTCTTTTGATGTTCAAAATTCAACACATTTGTAAATACAGTTTCACCAAGTAAACACCCCTAAAGTTGTCAATAGGGTTTCTTGAGTAAAAATCATTCATTTGTTTTGAGAATACAAACTCTCTCATACTTAAAAATGTTGCATGCTTTCTTCAAATGGATTTTTGCATGATAATTTTGTTTGTCTAAATCACTGATTCCATTGAGGATTACTAGAATAGACAGCCAAGTGAAGAATATAAGATTGATCAAGGATGCTCGATGAGGCGCGTCAGAATGATGGCATGCAAGCCATATCCTACACACAGTCTCTTATCAATACACTTGTGAGATGAGCGTAGAAAATTCCATGACTACAGGGTAAAGAGTTCTCTCGCGAATGGTACGATAACCAAAATAGTGAGAGGCATTTCATTGCTCACCCCTTTCAAGCCCCATACACTGGTGAAGCTTCTCTCATCAAGAATCACCCCCACACTGGGGCATGTCAAAGACAAGGCAAATCAGCATCACAAGGTGAGAAGAGGGATAAAAATTTTCTTGCTCACACTTGCATCAATCTTCGAGTGTCTTTATTGCATATGAACACTCACGTTAATTTAAGTGCCTTAGAATGACGAAGAGCAATTCCTTTTCTATGCATTTGTATATGTTGTACAACCCAGGTGAGTCTGTAATTTTACCCTCACATTGACACAAAGCGGAAGTTATTGCCATAGCCTAGAGCGCTGGCTGAAGATGAAGACTCAAAGTCTAAATAAGGGTGCTTCGATCGAACTCGCCTAGATCAGTTCCTTAAGCAACAAAAGTTGGGATAAAAGCAAAGGCATAAAAAAACAGTGTACCTGGTAAAAGCAAGGTCAAATACCCATAAATGAAAGGTTGGGATAAAAGCAGGGGCATGAAAAAGCAGTGTACCTAGTAAAAGCAAGGCCAATGCCCCCCAGTCAAAAAATATAGCCAAGAAAAAGTTGTGGTTGTAAAATCTCTATTTGACAGTAAGAAGAAAGACCAATGACGAATGCTGAGACAGTCACCAACTCTCACCCTTTTGCATGTGAGTCGAGTCTACGTTATATTCCCATTGTAAAAAGTCTCTTCAGACTAGGGGCACCTCAATTAACGTAAGATTTCATATGTGCATAAATATCGCTCGAAGAAGTACGAGCAAGACTACTCTATCTCTTTTCGCAGGGTTCCTGACTTGTAAACCCGGAGAGGATCGTGCAACATTTTCGTCCATCAACTTCAACCTTGATGGTCCCCTTTGATAAGCTGCTAACCAAGTCTTCATCACAATTTCAACAAAGACCTCTCACATTGGTAAAATTGGACCACTTGCGAGAATACTTGGACCTCTGCTAACATGATGATAGTGAGAAGTGTGATCTTTATAAATCCTGCATCAATGATCAGGATAAAACAGCATTTCCATGAGAGTGAGTGAAAAGTCCTTTCAGACTGAAAGTCCCTCATCTGGCATGCTCAAGATATCTACATTCTAAATGAGGGTTGTCTTTCAAAATCTTCCTCAGTGGAATTCAGATGATACAAAACTGACGAAATTGTCATGCATAAATCACATTTGAATTTATGAATTTACTGCATATGCAATCATTGTGTACATGTCTGCATATTGTGTAAATAGTGAACATGCTCTCAGTAATTAGAGATATCGCCAGGTAAGCATATCCCTATCCCCATTTGTCTTAAAGTACCTACCACTGTCCTGGTACTCTCTTCTTGTCACTCGACCTACTCGAGTCGTCCCCTAAGTTTGGGTGCTTGCAATGGTCTAAGTATCCCCTTATCTTTGAATACCCACCATTTGCCGGGTACTCCCTCTTATCGACACTCGACCTGTTCGAGTTGTCCCCAAAGTATTGATATTTGAGACTGTCCAGATACCCCTGTTTTTGAGTGCATGCCGTTACTTAGATACTCCCTCTATTGACACTCGACCTATTCGAGTTGTCCTTAAAGTTTGGATACTCATGACGTCCAAGTATCCTCTTGTCTTTGAGTACCGATCACCGTTCGGATACTCCATTTTCGTGACACTCGACCTGTCCGAGTTGTCCTCTAAATTACGCCATTGAATGCTAGCAGCTACTCGACTATTCCACCACATTATGCACCTGCGATCACCCGGGTATGCTCTCTTACACTTGGACCAGTTGAGTGGTCCCTGATTATATCATTTGTGTTCATCCAAATATTCCTCTACTTTGTACACCTGTGTGCCTGCGGCCATCCAGGTAAGCCTCGAGCCACATTCAAATTCTCAACTACCGGAGGTGAGAGACCTCCACAAATATGCGAGACCCATCCTCAATATTCCGTTTGCCAAGTATTTTTTAGAAATTCGTACTTGTGATCGTCTAAGTACCTCTTCAATGCCTGCGAACGTTCAGGCATCCTTCAAAGTCTGTACTTGTTAACATCCAAGTACTCTTTTGACACTTGCAATCAATCAGGTATTTTCCAGCATCTAGTACTTGTAATTATACAGGTACCCATTCGATATCTGCGAACATCCAAGTATCCTCTAAGAGTTTGTACTTGTGATCATCAAAGTACCCCTTCGACGCCTACAAAGGCCCAAATATCCTCCAGGTTAGTACTTGTGAATATCCAGGTACTCTTTCAATGCCTGTGAATGTCCAGGTATCGTCAACAAATTGATGCCCTGCGAAAGGTCGATGCATCCCCCGAGAAAAGTCGGGTTCCAACAGGTGTCTTTGACAGAGGTCAGACATCCCCACAAAATCGATGCCCTGAGAAAGATCGGTGCATCCCCCGAGAAAGGTCGGGTTCCAATAGGTGTCCTTGACAAAGATCAGGCACCTCACAAACCAATGCCCTAAGAAAGGTCGGTGCATCCTCCCGAGAAAGGTTGGGTTCCAACAAGTGTCCTTGACAAAGATCAGGCACCTCGCAAATTGATGCCCTGAGAAAGGTCGGTGCATCCTCTCGAAAAAAAGGTCGGGTACTAACTGGTGTCCTCAATTGAAATCAGACACCCACAAATAGATGCCCTAAGAAGGGTCGGCGTATCTCCCGAGAGAGGTCGGGTACCAACTGGTGTCCTCGATACAAATCAGGCACCCACAAATAGATGCCTTGAGAAAGGTCGGCGCATCTCCCGTCACGGCAACTAAAGAAAAGTTCGGACCTGAGACAAACCACTTACTGCTCTGACAGGCGACCGAAGAAAGGTTTAGCTCTTAAAAAAGCAATTAAGTCCAAGACAAACTATTGATTGCTCTAACAGACGATCGAAGAATAGTTCGGGTCCTAGAGAAGCAACCTTCTCATATCACCAGGTAAGATGACACCTTGATACTTGCCAAAACTCGGGGTTCACACCCTATCTCACTCACTCTCGGTAAGGAATTCCAGGTATCTTCTTATTTGTCTTAGTATATAAAGTTATATTACTCTTTTTTCTGCATAGAATAATAGGTCCCAAATAAAATATAATCTGCTACACATGCATGGATAAAATTTAGGCATTAGTTTGTCTTTGAATGTAACCTCTGCGAACTCACCTTCAAAGAGGGGCAGCTATTGATGCCTAAATTTCGTTTTTTTTTTAGTTAGGTTTTTTTATTATTAATTATCTATTTCATCTCGGATAATAAATAAACAAAAAAAATGGAAAACAAAACAACAAAAAAAAGAGGCTCATCGGGCTAGGCCTTCGAGCCCGGCCCCTCCTCTCTCCCTCGTGCGGGCCCTCTCGGCTCGGCCCGCGCGACTCAACCCTTCTTCCTCCTCCATCCACCACTGCAACACACGCGCAGAGGGCGAGGTGCCGGATGGACGCACGGACGGCGACGCGCACGTGGAGCAGCTGGCGTTGGATAGGACGTGCAGAGGCAACTAGCGTCGGATGGGACGCCAATTCGGCCGGCGAGGGTCGTGGAGACCGACGGTCCAAGCTCCGTCGGCCGGTCGCCCCTCGGCCTATAAATAGGCCCCTCCCGACGAGGATCGATGGCACACACCGAGAGATCGAGGGAGGGAGAGCCAGATCTAGGGCTTGCCAACCTCGGACAACCCACTGAGAGACTTCAGGGGAGGTCCGAGGTCGAACGGCACCAGATATGGGCTTCGCCGGAGGAAGAAGTAGAGAGAGAGAGAGAGATCGTGGGTATCGCCGCCGTCGCCACCTTCGTTGCACTGTTGCCAGGTAGCTGCCGCCGCGGTCGCCATCCCCCCTCGCTGTCACCACCGTCGCCGCGTCGATCTGCCACTCCTCCTCCTCAGCGCCGCGAATCGGGAACCCTAGGGTTCTTGATTTTTCCGGGTCACGACCCGAGGTCATTGGGTCGGGGAACCGAGTAGGGTTTCAAAAAAACACAACGCCGTTTCAAATAAAAAAAAAAAGAAAAAAAAAAAAAATCCGAGTGCGATTGGCCTTTTTTATTTTATTTTAAATAATATTTTAAATAAATAATAAATAATTAATTTATTTTCCAAAAAAATCAAAATCAAAAAAATATTTTATTTTCGAAAAATATTAAAAAATATTTTAATATAAAAAAAACCAGAAAATATTGAAAATATTAAAAAAATATTTTATTTTCCAAAAAATCAAAAAAAAAAAAAAATACTTTATTTTCCGAAAAAATATTAAAAAATATTTTATTTTCCGAAAAAAAAAAAAAATCAAAAATAAAAAATATTTCATATTTTCCAAAAATGCCAAAAACCCAAAAAAGCCAAAAAGACTTGTATTTTTCCAAACATACCAAAAATCCAAAAAAAAAAAAATCCCTTTTATGTCCAAAAAAAAGTTAGAAAAATGTTTAAAAAATGTAGGTTAGGTACCGAAAGGGCATTAGTGATTAACTAGTGTAATCAAGTCCCCGATCCTAATTTCTCTGGTTGCGCAGGAACGAATATTTCTCCCAATATTTCGCATGGGTTTCTAATTAACCCACCCCAAATTGATTAGCGGCGACTCCGTTTTAAAAAAAATTAACTTACAGGTTAAAAACTTAGACTATTAAAGTCGTGAATTGATGGACTTGGGAGAGTCCGGGCTTAATAAACATTAGTCGAGCCATTAGCCTCCGCAAGGTGCCTGCCCCGATCGGGCGCCGAAAAAAAAGAGGTCGCGACAGTTTTACATTTTATGCACCATGTAGTGGCTAAATCATGGAGGTAATTTAAGCAACACGAGAAGCGCTAGGGAGGAGAAGCTGATCGGCCCCTCCACCGTGGGAAACCTACGGTTGAGATGGAAGTTCTTTTCTGGGAAGGACATAACGGCCACCCCAGCGGTGGCCGATGCAGTCGTGTACTTCCCCTCATGGAACGGTAACTTGTACACAGTGAACGCGTTTGACGGCCCTAGTCTCGGAAGCAAAACCTCGGTGGCTGACGGGACTCAAAGGCGTGGGGACGTAGCAAACATGACGTTGTCAAGGTCAACCCCGACAATTGCCGGGAAGCTCTTGATTGTCCCAATCTATGGACCGGGGGTCGTGATTGCCGTGAACCGATCAAATGGGAGGCTAGTTTGGTCGACCCAACTTGATCCACATCCTCTGGCTGTGATTGCAACATCCGGAACAGCTTATATGAGGTTAGTCCAATGCTCTTTAAAAAGAGATAACTTGGGAAACTTATTTTCATTCGATTGGATAGTATTTTGAGTCAAACATTTAATTAACTCAAAATACCATGATAGACGCATTGCGAATTGGAAATGAAAAGTCAACTTCAATCACACCTCTTTGATTTATGATTTGTTTGATTATTAGAATGATTCTACACTCTAGATAGTATATCCTCAACCATTTCATTTTGGCACGTTACCAGAAACATTATTAATCCTCGACTATTAAATTGAAAATTCAGCGAAGTTGACTCTTCAATCTCAATATTTAGTAGTTTATTGATGGTATCATTTCTCTTCCATTTGACTCTCTCTCTCTCTCTCTCTCTCTCTCTCTCTCTCTCTCTCTCAGGGCATTTTACGTTGGAGTATCGTCGATAGAAGAGGGGTTACCTGCAGCCAAATGTTGCACCTTCAGAGGTAGTTTGGTTAAGCTAAACATTCTATCCGGAGAGATCCTATGGCAAACCTACATGCTCCCCGATAACGGCGGGGAACTTGGAGGCTACGCTGGAGCCTCCATATGGGGCAGTAGCCCCGCGATAGACCCCAGGAGGAGGCTCGCTTATGCAGCCACGGGCAACCTCTACACAGCCCCAGCCAAGGTGCAAGAATGCCAAGCGAGGCAAAACAATCAGACGACCCCGCCAACCGCGCCCGACCAATGCATCGGGCCTGATGTGAACTTCAATTCGATCATAGCGTTCGAGACGGAGACAGGAAGGATCAGGTGGGCGCGGCAGTTAGGAGGGTACGACGTGTGGTACGTTGCTTGTTTGGTGCCCAACAGTACTAATTGTCCAACTGGGCCTAACGTGGATGCTGATTTCGAAGAGGCTCCAATGCTGATCACGATCTCCACGAACGGAACGGAGCGCGACATTGCAGTCGCGGTACAAAAGAGCGGGTTCGCATGGGCTGTGGATCGTGACTCTGGGGATATAGTATGGTTTACAGTAAGTATTGTGTTTTTCATTCTTTTCTATCTAGGAGAAGAATTTTTTTAGCGCTACCAATGAACTAAGTGAAACAAATTTAACAAAGAAGTTCATTATTTTATATTCCAAATATAATTCTTCTCGACATGACAGCTGGCAGGACCTGGTAGTATTGAAGGGGGAGGCACATGGTGCGCGGCCACCGACGGCAAAAGGGTCTACACTAACATTGCAAATGGCAATCGAAAGAACTTTACCCTTGCTCCCTCGACCCAAACGACGACGGCAGGCGCGTGGGTCGCCCTGGACGCGTGTTCTGGAGAAATTCTATGGTCTACGGCTAACCCGAGCAATGAAATTGCACCCGCGCCGGTTTCTGTGGCGAATGGGGTCATTTTTGCAGGTTCCGTGGCTCCGGAGGGGCCCGTGTATGCGATGGATGCCGAGACGGGCAAGATACTGTGGTCCTACGATTCGGGAGCCACGGTGTACGGAGGGATATCGATAAGTTATGGGTGCATTTATCATGGGAATGGGTATAAGTTGGGCCTAGTAGCACCTCTCCATCCAACTTGGACTGGGGGACTGATCTTTATGCTTTGTGTGTCAAGTAAGAAACCTAATAGTTAGTTTCTTGAGTCACAATCCATATGGAAAGAAGTTGGTCGTACAATATATCTTTTGCTCCATCCTCAAGACAATGTATTATTAAGTATCAAGAAATAAAAATGGTTCGTCAGAAGTGAAATGCCATGACCGTTTGCAAAATCAATTCACCTGAAATTCACAAAGACCTAAGAAAGGGAGAAAGGGAGAGGGAGAGAGAGAGAGTATGTCACTTATATATTACTTGGTGAGTGTTCCCATGGGCATGCACAGCAAAACAAAGCAAACCTTCTTATCACGAAGCTAATACATATCATGTGGCACCAGGAGTTCCCCAAACACTTATTCTGAAGGTATATATCATTTGGCACCAGGAGTTCCCCAAACACTTCACTAGGAACTCCGCTTGTATTTTCTTCTTTCCTTTTCAAATCCCCATTGAAGTGCTCAGGAGAACTCTAGGGGACACTTGATGAGTGCATGGCCTTGTTTGGCCTTGAAAGCATTTGTGCGAGCTCCAAAACTTCGATTTCCTTTTGTGTGCTTGGTCTGGTGAGCTAAGCAACCAACTCTCCTACCACATTTATTTATGAGATGGAGTTGCTACTTTAGAAGCTTTTGGAATAATCACCGGCAAGTGCTTGAAAGCTCAGTCAACCGCACATCGAGCTTGAACGTAGCCTCATCTCTAGTCCGGTTGACTCCTCAGCGAATAATTTTTTGTGGGCACGAGAGCTGCGATGTCGGCTTATTTGCTTTTGACCTCATACCCTCTTTTACAGCTTTTCCTGTGACAACAAAAGCATCATGAACTTTCTTAGAACTTGTAATGGAGCGCCAGAATGTGATGCTGCTTTTTTCCATCGATTTGTCTCAAGAGCTTCCTTCTTTAGAGGTTCTGATTTATATTTAAGTTGTTGAAAATTGAAGATGTGGCAAGTAGCTGTATGGATCAGTACACAATATTGTACAGCATAGTTAAGGTTATGAAACTATCTTTAAAACTGCTTATGATGGTAGCTAAGGAAATTTCAAATCCAAGCTTAATTTAAAGAATTTTTCAAGTGAGGTGCTCTGTTAGTAACCCTTTTTCTCGGTTAATACCTGATCTGTTCTACCTATAAAATATCATGCTCGCCACATGAACATGGACAACAATGTGGGCAATATGCATACGAGCAGTACTTACGTGAACATACATGGCGGGATTTATGAGCCCAATGCATCTAAGCTATTAGATCAAGTTGATCATGTGTGAAGCCCACCAAATCTAAGAGCTTGTGTATAATGCTACATGAGCACATGAGCCCTGGTGCGCCTAATATAACTGTTGTACTATACTTGGAAGCCGATTAAAAAAAAAGAAAAGTTCAAACCATGCCATTCCATGTCGACATGGCTTACAAAAATCATAGATCAAAGCTGATAGGTTCTTCTTTACACTTTCTTATAATCTGCAGCAATGCCGGCTTTATAAAGTGCAACAGAATAATCAACGTTAAAGTCAACATGCGCATAAGCGTAGAAATTATTGCACAATCCACAAGTGCCTCTATGTTGATTTCTTGTACTGTTATACAGCGGTGGTTGATGATCGCATCTTACGCCAGGATAATATTATATTCTTCTCCTTTCACCTTCCCATTAAATTTGACCAGGTTCGTTATGCTTTGGCATTGATCACTTCAAGCATGTTTGTCTGGTTCTCTTAGCTTTTTCCCCCTATGCGAGGTCCACTTTTTCTTTGCAAAGGCCTCGTGGCATTCCTGTCCCTCGGAGATACTTGGAGTTCCTCTGTCTACTTCCACTGGGGTTAGAAGCGCCCCCTCTCCCTGAGGCGATGCTTTGTACACGTTCCATTATAACAAAAACTTGCCTGGTCTTACGATACAGAAAATTCATCCATTTTGACATTACATTTCCGAAATGGTTCGTGGTTCGAAGTCAGAATATTTTCTTGTTTAGTTGATGGCGTTGCACCAGTGTCAAATTCCGAGCGAAGGATGCGTCTAAAATTGAGTGGTTGGGCCCACCATATATTTACCTAAATGTTTGTATATATTTGATAGGATTCAATTCCGTTGAAGCTTTGGATGTTGAGCTAGCTCACACGTACTTTTCTAGCAAGATAGGAGTAATCTCCTTCGACAATGTAAGAAAATTAAGGGAAATGCTGGAAATGTGTGCAAAAATTGTTCACGGTTTTTATTTGTCTAAAGAAAATTTTCATTCATTACCAAAACAATATATGAAAAGATCTATAGAAAATCCCAAAATTCCCCACAACAAAGCAAGCTCATAAAGCTGCAAAGCAAATCAAAATCCAAAAAATAAGCTTTATCATCAGAGCATGATTGGCAGAGGTACGCACGTGCTCGTCCTTCAAAAACATATCTATAATTGCATTCAAGCAAAAAGATCGACAGCCAATCAATTAATCACACATCACTATAATGACCAGCATGCATTAGGATCTGTATCTATAATTACGGCTTTGTCTTCGGCGATGTAATCCTAGGTTTGGCATCGCATCGTTACTGTAAGAGACAATAGAAACATGTTGAACAACTTCAAATCTAATAAGGGAACCCTTTAGGAAGTGCAAGAGGCCAAAGTTTTGTTGACACCTAAATTTTATTGTGTTTTTTTAATTAGGCCTTAGTCTCTTTTAATATTTGTTTTTCCTTTTTTCTTCGGATAATAAATAATAAATAATAAAAACAACAAAAAAATAGTAAAAAAGAAAAGAAAAAAAAAAAAGAAACAACGGCCATTAGGGCTGGGCCTTTTGCGCCCAACCCCCTTTTTCTCTCCCTCGCGCGGGCCCCCACGGCCCAGCCCGCGCGACCCAGCCCTTCCCCCTCCTTCTTCCTTCTCCTTCCTTCTTCTTCTCTGCGCCTCTGTGCATCACGCGCGGCGGCTGGCGACACGCGAAGGACAACTTATGGCCGAGGAGAGTAGGCTGACGTCGGCCAGAGATGACAGATCTTAGGCACCATTAATGGCTGCCTTCAATATCGAGCACGCTTCGCTAGAAAAGCTCGGATGGGACGTCGGTTCAGCCGAGGAGGACCGGTCGGCAAGCCAAAGGCCGGCGGCTAAAGCTCTCCGTCAACTGGACCCCCCTCGCCTATAAATAGGTGGCCACAAACTCTATCGAAGGGGACGGTGAACTATGAGACCTTCCCTAGAGAGACTTCGGGGAAGATCAAAGAGCGAGCTTGAGAGAGAAATCCGGTCGCGAACTCAAACGACCTCCCTCTGAGAGGCTTCGGGGGAGGCTGATGACAAGCGAACCCGTAAAGAGAGGGAAATCGGAGTGAAGGGAGCAGATCTGAGCATGCGGGGGCTAAATGAGGTCAGCGGAGGAGAGAGAGCCGTCGCCTCGAGCCACTGCAGGATCCAGTCCTTGGTCTCACTCTATCCACTATTCCCCTCTAGCATCTCCACCTGTCACAGCCGTTGTGCCGCCGTGTCGCCGTGCTGCCGTGCCGCCGCGGACAAGTAGCAGCTGCCTTCTAATGCGTTGTCTCCATCAATCTGCTGTTGTCGTCACCAATCTGCCGCCCCAGCTCCTCCATCGGCACTACGATTAGGCAAGAGGGAGGATGCACCGCATTGGGTCAAGCTCAGGTCAGAAGAGGGTCGCAATCAGGTAGGGTTCCATGAACTGGGTCACGGCTGCGAACCAAGTCAAGCGTGGGTTAGTATCTGGGTAGGGTTTCCCTCGAGTTAGGCCAAGTCACACGTGGACTAAATTCGCACAGGCCTCAGAGAAGTGTGCCTATTTTTGGGCCAGGCTTGTTTTCTAAAAAGGGGGAAAAGCAATAAAAAAAATCTGAGTCGAGCCCGCGTTGAGGGCTCGTTCGAATCTTGGGTCGATGACCGGGTCGGACCCAACCCGAGGATCCAACCCGGTTCTTTTTTTAAATATTATAATATAATATACTATTTTAATATTATAATATAAATAAAATAATAATAATTTATTTTCCAAAAAAAAAATATCCTTATTTTCCCCAAAAAGCCAAAAAAGTAAGAAAAGGTCAAAAATGATTTATATTTTCCAAAAAGACAAAAAAAAAATCCCTTTTATGTTTAAAAAAATAGAAAAGGTCCAAAAAAAAAATGTTTTTTCCTTCACAAAATGCATGGAAAAACCGCTCAAAAATCCAAAAAACCTTAGGGTTTAAACAAGATTAGATACCGAAAGGGCATTAATGATTAACTAGTGTAATCAAGTCCCCGATCCTAATTTCTCTAGTTGCGCAAAAGCGAGTATTTGTCCCAATATTTCACTTGGGTTTCTAATCGACTCACCCCAAATCGATTAGCGGCAAATCCTTTTTAAATTAACTCACAGCTTAAAAAATTGAACCATTAAGTCGTGAATTGGAGGACTTAGGAGAGTCTGGGTTAAGCCTAATAGAGTTAGCCGAACCATTAGCCTCTGCAAGGCGCCCGCCTCGATCGGGCGCCAAAAATAAGAGGTCGCGACAAGTTTTTAACAGAAACATGTTGAACAAGCATAAATCTAAAACACCGGAGCTGTTGTGCACATCATTAAAACTAGAGGGCTAAGTACTCATTCATTAAAACTCATAAATCTAAAATTACAATGGGAGAGAAAAGCTCCCAAATCTAAAATTAGGAGAGTAAAGCTCTCAAACCTAGATCTAGATAAGTAAGAAACAAAGGAAAATAAAAGGAAAAGCAACCAAAAAGGGAGAGGAGGAAGAGATCTAGGTCAAATTTCTTCCCTCGAAGAAAGCTTAAAAATTTAGAGAGAGAGGGGGGTGTAGGAAAATTGTGGATTTATCCAATATGCAAAAATTGTTCATAATAACGTGCCGCCAAATAGGTATATAAAAGTTTATTAGCCATTGTCACCGTGCGTTGTTCATTATGATTATGCGTCATGATTATATCCATCTTTTTTTGAACTCTTTGTACTCCTAGGCTAGCATACCCAAAAATGCAATGGAAGATCTGAAAATCCATGTAATCTTAAGCTCCCTCACTTTAAGTAGGTCATCTGAACTCATTGATAGCCAAAATAGATGCGTGATTTATTAATTTTACATACCTGGAAACTGAGAATGGTATGTATGAAGTTAATTCTACATTTTCCTTTTGAGACGCACTCTTGACTTTTTTCTAATTTAAAGTGCTTGAAACCTTTAAAAATTTGTCTTAAAGTGATTCATACATTTACCTGTAATTCTTTCATGACTTTCAAATCTATTTAATATTTTAAACTTCAACAGGGAAGTAAAAGATTTGATTTTAACCTGTCAAAAATGCAGGCAAACAAAACGGTAAGTCTGACTTCTTGATATTCAGAGACATCGACGTGGTAGGTCATCACAACATTGGGCGTTGGCCATACACGAGACCAATTTTCTTAGGACGGTCGATGTACAATTGCTCCAGCTCTCAGTCAAAACGTTATGAATGGCAGGATCCCCAACTCGAGCAAGTTTAGTTATTGCATAAGCTGCCATGTTCATGCTTCACTTTCATGGAGATAAATGCAGATATGCACGTCGAATAACCTGACAGAAAGAGAGAGGTGCGATATCTACGTCCTGTGCGCACAAGCGAGCTTTGCATGGTCGGGGTTTTTCTTGACCACATTTCCTCTAAGAAAACGTTTATCAGCTCAGGAAAGATTGAGTTTTGACGTTGAAGATACATAAATGCTCTACGAATGTCGACAAACAAATGATTCAAATTTAATGAAACAGAAAGCTCATTATATGTGAAATAGTGAGACTGGCAAATACACATTTACATATCTATGTACATCATATGAAGGATATCGCTGTGGTAATGAAGCTCCAACTGATCAACGTGTGTCTTAGTCTGTCGGCACACAGAAGCGTGAACTTTTCATATTTTTTCATTGCTTCTGTTGTATTTGATGTAGTGGCTAAACCGTGGAGCCGATTTGAGTAGTGTGAGAAATGCTTGAGAGGAGATGTTGATCAGTCCATTAACTGCCCGGGGTTTACAGTTGAGATGGAAGTTCTTCGCCAGAAAGGATATATCCGCCACCCTGGCAATAGCCAACGGTGTCGTATATTTTTCCCTCGCAAAACGGCTACTTGTATGCTGTAAATGCATTTCACCAACAATCTGATATGGCTGCAAAACCTAAGCGAGGTCACGGGGACTGTAGTAAATGTAAGGAACCCCAAAAATAGCTGGACACCTCCTGATCGACGCAATTTATGGATCTGCAGTCGTCATTGCTGTGAGCTGATCGAACGGGAGGCTAATTTGGAAAACTCAGCTTGATCCACAACCTCTAGCAGTGACAACAACCACCGGAACCGCTTGTGAGGTGGATGCAAATAATAATGAGAAAATAGTAACCTGTTTCGAGAAAAATTACAAAGAATATTCACAATAACAGAAATAAGTGACTTATTTTGAAACCGATGAATATCATTTCTCTTTATTTTTACAGGGCATCGGAGTATCGTCACACGAAGTGACCTTACCTCTGAAGCAATGTTGCACTTTCTGAGGCAGCTTGGTGAAGCTCAATATTAGGTCAGGCCTACACAATCCCGGATGAAGGCAGTAAACGCGGCGGCTACTCAGGAGCCTCCCAATGGGGACGCAGTCCCGCAACTGATCCGAGAAGGAGGCTCTTGTACGTAGCCAACAAAAACCTCTACACAGTTCCTCCATGGGTCGCCCAATGCCAAGAGAAGCAAAATAATCAAACCAAAAAGCCAAGTCAACCCGCCCTGTGCATAGGGCCGGATGTGAACTTCAATTCGATCATTGCATTCGACATCCAATTGGGGAGGATATCAGACGGGCACGACAACTTGGGGGATATGACGCGTTTTACTTTGCTTGCTTGGCGCATAATAATCCCGACTGTCCTCCCGGGCCAAACATGGATGCGGACTTCCCATGTTACTTAGTATATCAACGAATGGCAACAGGCGAGACACCATAGCTGCCATGCTAAAAAGTAGCTTTGCTTGGGCTCTAGACCGAGGCACAAGACACATAGTATGGTTCAAAGTACGTACACATTGTCACTCCTGGGAAACGTTAATTTTGCTGCATGCTGCGCATTCTTGTATCACCATGTAAACATTGTAGGCATTAGATGGATCCTGCTCCAACCAATTCAGGGCTAGTGCTTCTTAAAGTATCAGTGAATCAAGATGAGCTAATTAAATCATTCTCGCAACAGATTATAGATTGGCACCTTCACAACCTTACACGAGCCCTTCATAAACCATGTAAAAGTAATGCGAACAATTAGATTTCACACACAAGTACATTCTCGAAATTGCAATACGATATATCAATCCATAAATCAATTGTTAACTACCTTGTCCTAGCTTTGCCATGACTTGTGAGGATCAACAGAGGCGAAATTTATTGTCACGCGGCATCAGGAGTTCCCCCAAACACTTCAGTAGGAAAATTATGAGTAAGCTGAGGAGAGAAAATTCTCGACAAGTTCCCAATGAAGTGTTCAGGGGAGCTCTAGAGGCAACCTGACGTTTTCATTCACTGCTTTTGCTCTTTTGACCATCTATTGCCTGCTCATCTTAGGGTTGCTTGCCCTAGTATTTATAAAGGACTTTCCTTCTTTTTGTTTTCTCCCCTTGCGCGAATGCCTTGTCAGCTTTTTGTATCAGTATATGTGTGATTATTCTTCGACAAAAAAATTGTCGTACTAATTGTTATAGCTATTGTTAATTATACTATGATTAGTCCATGAATTGGTATACGAGTGATGCAACAAATTTTTATTGACTTTTGAAGTGTATGACCTATCTTATAAATGCTTACGTGTAAGCTAATCTTGTACTAATGGTAGAGACAGACCTTCATCATCTAACATTATTTAGAAATATAATAATAATGTTGTACTTACGTACAAGCGATACGATAAATTTTGTCTTGATTGTTGAAGCATACGACACATTTTTCAAATGCCCAATTGTGGTCTATCATCTATGAATGGTGGAGATCGGGTCGAGAATATCTCATATTACTTTTATATGAAAAAGAACTTTTATAGAATAAAAGGAAGTTGTGCGAGGGCAGGTGAACATGGACGCAAATGTAGGCTAAATGGGTGGGCCCGACGGAGAGAAGATACCAGTACGTGATCGAGTTGTGACCATCCATCCCACCTTTTCCCTGTTTGGTATATCTTGCTTTTGTCCTTTTGTATCCGATGTTTTCCTTGAATGTACGAATCAAACCCCTGCTAGGTTCTAATCAATTCTAGTACTTATGCGCGACTTGTAAGAGAAAATTGACTTCACGTGCTTTAATTCGTTAGATTATCCAATTTGCAAACTTGACACATGAATGGAGGGAAAGACCTATATATTTCACCCGAATCCTATTTAACAAAAGGTTAGATTTCCAAGCACATATTGAATGGGCGGACGAAAGAACATCGATTTCATACCATTTCAAATAATCATGCCCAATACTCTAAATCCTGTCGCGAAGGAAATTAACATAACTTGCTAACTTGACTGGAGTAGATCCATGTAGTATTTTCACAATTCGTATTGCACAAAAATCAAGGAACCTTGTATAGCAAGCCTAACAAGCACTTGCAATGATGTCAAGAGCAAGACCATCACAGTACATCACGCAATCGAACTCTCATGTAGTAAACCCTAGGATATAATGGCTTGCAACGGGGGCTCCATGAGCGAATGAGAAAGCATCTCCGAAAAAGATTGAAGAGGACGTGGAGGGATAGGGCTTGGGACATTTGAGAAGAAGAGCAAAGAAGAATTTCCATCCACGCGACCACAAAGATTCTACCCTCAACCCAATTCATCACTACACCCACATTTCAGACCAGGTTCAGTATCTGTTGAGAATTTATCCCTTTTCTATGAATCATTCCCTCTCAAAATTTTGTTTTTCCTTTTTTGAGGAAGCGAAATTATATTTGAAAGGACACTATATTCCTCTTTAACCACCCCCCAACCCCCGCGCTGCTAAAAATATTCTTGTAAAGAAAAATTTATAGCCAGGACAAATGTTGCGCTCACAAATAACTACCCTTTATAAAAAGATTGCATCATTTATATGTGCAAAGAATCAATTGAGATAATTGGATCAGTAGTAAAACATAGGTACCATCGCGGAACATCATAACATCGTTTTCTTTCGTTCCTTTTTCACTGTCCATGTACTTACTAAATATCTACATCTTTTTCAGGACTTCTCATTTTTCCAAACATGAAAATAAGACATGAGAGATTTAAGAAAAGTCCGCCTCTTTCTTTCAGTACTAAGGAAAGAAAAAGAAAATATGCAAGGCATCAAACTTACTTAGGAGAAACAAAGAATGTACTATCGATGCAAAGAAGATTTTATACATGTAATTATGTCCACATTTGAATGGAGGGTTGTAACTATCTGATCTCTCATATGAAAGACATATAAGATCACTCGAATATAAACTTTTTTACATTATTCTACTAAAGATCTAATGAGGCGATATGGTGTTCATGTTGACCTAATGAATGTTTCTTTGATATAATTACTTGTGTAGACCGTTGAAAACAAGACGTGTGAAAAAAAATCTATCTGGTGAACATTTAGTACATGTCTCACTCTCATATATTTCAAACCTATCATTAGTAGCTATTGATTTTTCTTTCTCTGGAGAATATCTAGAATAGGGAGGGGCCAAATTCAAATTATGCTAGCCTTACATAGTTTGAGCATAGATGCACTTTTCTTATTCCAATCGGAGAATATTAAGCGAGCTCAATCACTGTGATATATATTTAAAAAATAATAATTAATGAACAAAGTAAGCATCACATAATGTATCAGAAATCGATTTTTCTTTCTTCTTTTTTTCTTTTTTGTAGTACTCGATGCTAAAATTTTTTGTAAAGGCATAATTTTCGCAAGACGCATCCTGATTTACAGCAGTGAAATGATTCTTCGTGATCTTGATTGAGTTGACTTTAGTGGGAGAAGTTTACATATTTTTATAGTTTTCCGTCCATCAGAGTCAATTTGATCGAGCAGATCTTAAACTCCGCTTAAGGGATTTGCTTAAAAAGAATTAAAAAATTTCTTGTTCATTTTATTGGCCAAGATTAGGACTTAATGAGGACGTCACCTAGAAAACACGTATTCTGTTCCTGGCTTTTGCCGCTTCCAAAGGGCACTTTTTACTATATAATATATATATATATATATATATATTTCAGTTATATCGAACTTTGAATTCCTGAGCAGTCAATATTCAATGCCGGTTTAGGAAACTAACTTAATTTCTGAATTTTTCAATAGGATGGTTTCGTGTCCACAAAGATGCTTTTGAAGGACGGAAAATCAATCACTGGGGTTTGTTCCGGTGGCCACCCTTCCAACATGGAAAGGGGAGGTGGGGGGTTCGTATCCCCACCTTCTCAGAGAGGATTGGGGTGGGGTCGCTATAGTTTCAGGAGTGTGTTTCGACTTCCACACCCTGTAACGAGGCGACGGAAAATCGAATATCGACGTCTAATGCGGAGGGATATCTCTCGCTTTTGGAGGATAAAGAGATAGAGATGGATGTCGAATTTTATCCTCACCTATCAAATACCATTTCCACTTTTTAAAAGGAATAATTACAAAAAAAAAAAAAAAAAAATCTATACTTACCGTATGGATATCAATTTAATCATAAACATTCTAAATTGGCTAATTAAGTTTTGAATATTTTAACTATTTGTCAACATAATTCTTCCGATCAATTGGCTAGCAATCACCAACGTGGATACCGACCATCTGATGTAACACGACAAACATTGACGTAGACAATTTTTTGCATTTTTTTAACACGTTCAGAATTTTTCTTCCTGTTCTTTTTTTTTCTTTGTTTTTTTTTTCCTTTTTCATTTATCGATCGCAAGGCCTCAACGATGGTGGGCAACCAACCACAAGCAAGGGTTGGCGAGGTTGACCATCACCAATGCCCAAGCAAGGCAAGGGTCGCCTCGCCGACCCTTGCCTATGGCCAATTGTAGATCATCGCAACTAGCCAAGGAAGGAAAAAAACGAAAAAGTTCAAAATAATTTAAATATAAATATATATATAAATATAAATATATATATATATATCCAATTAGCACCAATCGTGTCACGTATAAAAATTAATATCAATGTTAGCAATTTCTGGCAAAAATTAACTAGAAAGACTACATTGATAAATCATCAAAAAGAAAAAAGTTGATCAATCAAAGTGCTTATAATTGAATTAATATCCATTATAACGCTTTTTTTTTGTAATTATGCCCTTTTGAAACGTGCAATGTGCATTTGATTTTGGGAAAAGAGTAGATAACCATGCCGTGAGAATTGCAAATCAAACGGTGGCTTCGCCACCTCAAAATTTCTCAAGGAAACTCGTTGACTTGTTTAACCGGTTTCCTTAGAAAAATTAAAATCGGAAAATCTCATTTGGCAGGATTTCCTCAAATTGCACTAAATGAGACTCCTTACATATGAATAAAGAAAAATTAACATAACGAAACATATAATTCTAAAGCAAATTAAATACCAAAACATGGGTGAAGAAGGATCTAATTCAATCCTTGATTGATTCCTTAGTGCGATCCTGATTACATGGATGATACAGTGAATCGACGTCATGGAATATTTCGAGGAAGACAATATTTTGTATATTTCTTTCCTATTTCATTTCCTGTATTATAAATACAACTACATACTTGTACATTCGATGCAATCAATAAATACAATCACCGTCTTCCATTTTTTCCACATTTTCTATCAATTTCATCAGAAGGATTTAATTAAATTTAAAGATTTAAAAACACTTCAAATGTTGACTATGAGACTAATAACTAAATTACTGAATGTTCAAATGGTTTCTCTTTTCTTTTTTTTTTTTCATTCAAATCAAGTTGCTCTACGAGGACTCTCCAGTGATTTAATCAAGATTGGTGATATCGGTTATGCATAATAACAAATGATTATATAATGGTAAAATCTCTCTTGGAAAAGAGACAGTACCTTCCTTGGCTTTAATTTTCCCAAGGGAACTGGATAAATTGTTCATCAAGTTTCTCTAGGAATTTTGGAATGAAATCTCAGTTTTTGGGATTTCCTTTAATGCCTCTAGGTAAAATTTCTTAAATGTGAGTATAACGGAAACAAAATAAGAGAAATGATAAACATGAAGAAAACCCACAAAACGTCCATGACAATACAAAAAGTGTGTTTTATAATCACTTATGACCACTAATTGAGTTACCTTAATCGCGAGCTTATATTGAGCAACCATGACCTCGAGCTTCACGACTCAAAACTCTCGTGATTGGCGTTGTGGCCACCGCGACCGTGATTGCCGCAAGCTTAGAGCTTGAGCTCACGGCTATGGCAGCTGTGATGCTCCTACATCTCTCTCTCAAATTTTCTTCTTGTATTATTTGATTGGTGCTTTGTTGCCTCATAATAATTTTTAGCAAATCATAACATGACATGTGTATTTTAGGGTGACACGTGTATTCACCGATGTCTATATCATTAATTCTCCAATCCATGGCAACAAAAATCTACTAGTAAGAGAAAAATTTTAACGGAAGGACTACATGTTGTCATCTTCTAAAAAGTTTAGGACATTTTTTAATTTCTTTTTTTTTTAAAGATAGAAGGATGATTTTGATTTTTGGATGAAAAGTAAAGAAAAGATGGTGATATTACTCCTTAAATAAAATAAAATAAAATAAAAACCTTCATTCTATCGTACTTTTTGTTATTTATATTAGGGGTGACAGGGTCCAGGGTGGGTAGGGTCTAGACCTTGTACCCAACCCTATTTGTATTGGACCCTATACCCAACTCATCCTGTTTTTCCAATCCGGTTCCAGGGTCAACCCTGTTTTCACTAAACCTGTTTTACAATCTCCCGATATCCTATATGACTTCGAATTTTATATTAATACGCGAGAAAATAACGTAATCCTCCTAATTTGTATTGAAACATTAAGCACTTGTAATAAATAAATACATTAACTTTTTGACTAAATAAAAAATTAAGGATTCACAGGGCTAATTATAATAAATAAAATCATAAGACAAAGAATTAGCAACAAACATGGGTCTAATATTAGTCTTATTTCCATAGCTACTACATGAAGCTACTCATTTATGTAAGCATAACTCCTCCTACAAAATAGAAATTAGGCGAGCCACTCCATGTGATACACAAGAATTTGGCGATGGCGAACATCGTCCGTTCATTAGATAGTGCGAGAGGGAGCCGGTGAGGGAGGGAAGCAAGTGAGGAAGAGGAATAACAAAGGAGGAGTGGTGTGCGTGTTTGAGAGAGCCAAGAGGAAAAACGCCGTGTGATTGTGGGAGTAAGAATAGAAATCAGGAGAAAAAAAAGGGTTTTGGACCTTTATTTACAAAACTGGTCCGAACCAGTTCGAGAACCGGTTTCTGGGTGGGTAATCACTCGGAACCAGTTCCCGGACCGATTTAAACTGGTTCCGAATTTTGGGAACCGGTTCCCGGACCGGTTTCAACGGGAACCGGTTCCCGATCCTATTTTTCGGGTGGGCCGGTTTGGGAACTGGGTATACCCGGTCCGGTTGCACACCCCTAAATTATACAGCTTCCTTTTTGAATTAATTAAGGTTAGCAAATTACGTATTGTTTAAATTCCAATAAAAGTCCAACCAGTTGCCCATTTCTTTGGAAATGGAAATTGTGGCCGGCAATCCACCGTCATCATCTTGAATGACGGTGGGTGTTAGGCTAGCATCACCCTTTGATTTTTGTCACTTTCAGATAAATTGCATTCTCCAAATCCCACTTATTTACAGAAATTAGCATTTTAAGTTCCAAACTGCCTTCCAAAAAAAAAAAAAAAAACCCACAAACCCTAAATTTTTGTTTCGACAAAAAAAATAAAAAAAAATACCCAACATTGGGTTCTCTCTCCTCCACCATCTCTCCGTACCCTATCGTCGGCCGGCCACCGCCGAGCCCCCTGCAGTCTCCATCCGAGGCTGATGATGGTTGCCACCTCAAATCTGGTCTAGATCGAGGTGGGGCCACCTGATCTGGACCATATTGGGGCTTGGTCTACTGTGGCAGCCTCCGTAGGACACCTGCAAGCTTTGTGACAAAGCTTGCTTGCATGGTCACAGAGCTTGTCGTGCACACCCGAACCCTGCAATCAAACCCATCTTGTTTGATGCCAAGCTCGCAGCTCGCACGAGCTCCCCTGCCCGCGAGCCATGAGCTCCGTGAGAGAGAGGAGAGAGGGAGGGTCTATGGGTGAGAGCTCGGTGGTAAGACACACTAGAGGCAGCTGCAGCCTCGACGAGGGGTGGAGAGAGAGACTCTACCGTGGGGTGAGCGAGATTAAGAGGGTGGAGGAAGAGAGAAAGGGAGAGGAAAAGACAAAGGTGTAGGGTTGTGTATTCTGAGTTTGTAGGAGAAGTTGAATTACTTGTAAAAGTGATGATTGTTTTTGGTATGTGGATGTTTCTTTGCTGTTGGGATTTGCAACGTCATTTGACTGTATTATTGCGATTTGCGATGAACATCGTGATCCCACCTAACTGATCCAGCCGAAAGTATAATTTCAATACATTGAAATAATCGATCTAGCTGAAATCCAGGACACGTTGCTGTCATTCTATATGTTTTCTGGCATCCTCTTTAGCTAAATAAATTTTGCATACATCGTCACGCCACCAATTAGAATAAAACTCAAGTCTCGGTCTGTACGTTGAGAGCAAAATAAAATTAGTTAGCCCAACTCCAAAGTCAAACCAAGACACTCTTTTCATTCTATGGAGCAAACCAAGATGGCATGGCGTGTATTTATAGGGCACAAATCATAAGCATGATTTACCCTAAACACGCCCAACTAAAAAGAAACAGAAAAGTGTTCTTTGATCTCCATATGTATGCATGGCTCATCACCTCCATATCCAGAGAATTAGTCACGGCATCCTGGGCATCTTCATTGTCGTCGCCGTTTGTTTGCTGAACATTGCTGTTGCAGAGGTAAGCTATTGCTACAACACACGATTTCTTCATTGTGCATATAAAGAGTACACATATTCACCCTTTCATTTGTCATTAGATACATCAGTCATGATCGCATAAGATTTTCTAGCTTCTCGATGTTATTTCAATATTGTCATCACTCCTCATAGGATGAGAAGTAAGATTTGATCAGATATGTTACGAAGCTCTATCGCTAGTTTTGAGTTTTAAATTTTATGCGCCATGTAGTGGCTAAATCATGGAGGCGATCTAAGCAACACGAGAAGCGCTAGGGAGGAGAAGCTGATCGGCCCCTCCACCGTGGGAAACCTACAGTTGAGATGGAAGTTCTTTGCTGGGAAGGACATATCGGCCACCCCAGCGGTGGCCGATGCAATGGTGTACTTCCCCTCATGGAACGGTAACTTGTACGCAGTGAACGCGTTTGACGGCAGCCTAGTCTGGAAGCAAAACCTGAGCGAGCTGACGGGACTCAAAGGCGTGGGGACTGTAGCGAACGTGACGTTGTCAAGGTCAACCCCGACAATTGCCGAGAAGCTCTTGATTGTCCCAATCTATGGACCGGGGGTCGTGATTGCCGTGAACCGATCAAATGGGAGGCTAGTTTGGTCGACCCAACTTGATCCACATCCTCTGGCTGTGATTACAACATCCGGAACGGCTTATATGGGGTTAGTCCAATGCTCTTTAAAGAGAGATAACTTGGGAAACTTATTTTCATTCGATTGGATAGTATTTTGAGTCAAGCATTTAATTAACTCAAAATACCATGATAGACGCATTGTGAATTGGAAATGAAAAGTCAACTTCAATCACACCTCTTTGATTTATGATTTGTTTGATTATTAGAATGATTCTACACTCTAAATAGTATATCCTCAACCATTTCATTTTGGCACGTTACCAGAAACATTATTAATCCTCGGCTATTAAATTGAAAATTCAGCGAAGTTGACTCTTCAATCTCAATATTTAGTAGTTTATTGATGGTATCATTTCTCTTCCATTTGACTCTCTCTCTCTCTCTCTCTCTCAGGGCATTTTACGTTGGAGTATCGTCGATAGAAGAGGGGTTACCTGCAGCCAAATGTTGCACCTTCAGAGGTAGTTTGGTTAAGCTAAACATTCTATCCGGAGAGATCCTATGGCAAACCTACACGCTCCCCGATAACGGCGGGGAACTTGGAGGCTATGCTGGAGCCTCCATATGGGGCAGTAGCCCCGCGATAGACCCCAGGAGGAGGCTCGCTTAAGCAGCCACGGGCAACCTCTACACAGCCCCAGCCAAGGTGCAAGAATGCCAAGCGAGGCAAAACAATCAGACGAACCCGCCAACCGCGCCCGACCAATGCATCGGGCCTGATGTGAACTTCAATTCGATCATAGCGTTCGAGACGGAGACAGGAAGGATCAGGTGGGCGCGGCAGTTAGGAGGGTACGACGTGTGGTACGTTGCTTGTTTGGTGCCCAACAGTACTGATTGTCCAACTGGGCCTAACGTGGATGCTGATTTCGGAGAGGCTCCGATGCTGATCACGATCTCCACGAACGGAACGGAGCGCGACATTGCAGTCGCGGTACAAAAGAGCGGGTTCGCATGGGTTGTGGATCGTGACTCTGGGGATATAGTATGGTTTACAGTAAGTATTGTGTTTTTCATTCTTTTCTATCTAGGAGAAGAATTTTTTTAGCGCTACCAATGAACTAAGTGAAACAAATTTAACAAAGAAGTTCATTATTTTATATTCCAAATATAATTCTTCTCGACATGACAGCTGGCAGGACCTGGTAGTATTGAAGGGGAGGCACATGGTGCGCGGCCACCGACGGCAAAAGGGTCTACACTAACATTGCAAATGGCAATCGAAAGAACTTTACCCTTGCTCCCTCGACCCAAACGACGACGGCAGGCGCGTGGGTCGCCCTGGACGCGTGTTCTGGAGAAATTCTATGGTCTACGGCTAACCCGAGCAATGAAATTGCACCCGCGCCGGTTTCTGTGGCGAATGGGGTCATTTTTGCAGGTTCCGTGGCTCCGGAGGGGCCCGTGTATGCGATGGATGCCGAGACGGGCAAGATACTGTGGTCCTACAATTCGGGAGCCACGGTGTACGGAGGGATATCGATAAGTTATGGGTGCATTTATCATGGGAATGGGTATAAGTTGGGCCTAGTAGCACCTCTCCATCCAACTTGGACTGGGGGGACTGATCTTTATGCTTTGTGTGTCAAGTAAGAAACCTAATAGTTAGTTTCTTGAGTCACAATCCATATGGAAAGAAGTTGGTCGTACAATATATCTTTTGCTCCATCCTCAAGACAATGTATTATTAAGTATCAAGAAATAAAAATGGTTCGTCAGAAGTGAAATGCCATGACCGTTTGCAAAATCATCACCTGAAATTCACAAAGACCTAAGAAAGGGGGAGAGGGAGAGGGAGAGAGAGAGAGAGTATGTCACTTATATATTACTTGGTGAGTGTTCCAATGGGCATGCACAGCAAAACAAAGCAAACCTTCTTATCACGAAGCTAATACATACTCAAGCACTTGAAGGCTGACCTTATTCTGAAGGTATATATCATGTGGCACCAGGAGTTCCCCAAACACTTCACTAGGAACTCCGCTTGTATTTTCTTCTTTCCTTTTCAAATCCCCATTGAAGTGCTCAGGAGAACTCTAGGGGACACTTGATGAGTGCATGGCCTTGTTTGGCCTTGAAAGCATTTGTGCGAGCTCCAAAACTTCGATTTCCTTTTGTGTGCTTGGTCTGGTGAGCTAAGCAACCAACTCTCCTACCACATTTATTTATGAGATGGAGTTGCTACTTTAGAAGCTTTTGGAATAATCACCGGCAAGTGCTTGAAAGCTCAGTCAACCGCACATCGAGCTTGGACGTAGCCTCATCTCTAGTCCGGTTGACTCCTCAGCGAATAATTTTTGTGGGCACGAGAGCTGCGATGTCGGCTTATTTGCTTTTGACCTCATACCCTCTTTTACAGCTTTTCCTGTGACAACAAAAGCATCATGAACTTTCTTAGAACTTGTAATGGAGCGCCAGCATGTGATGCTGCTTTTTTCCATCGATTTGCCTCAAGAGCTTCCTTCTTTAGAGGTTCTGATTTATATTTAAGTTGCTGAAAATTGAAGATGTGGCAAGTAGCTGTATGGATCAGTACACAATATTGTACAGCATAGTTAAGTTTATGAAACTATCTTTAAAACTGCTTATGATGGTAGCTAAGGAAAGTTCAAATCCAAGCTTAATTTAAAGAAATTTTCAAGTGAGGTGCTCTGTTAGTAACCCATTTTCTCGGTTAATACCTGATCTGTTCTACCTATAAAATATCATGCTCGCCACATGAACATTGTTGACGCCCAAATTTCGTTTTCTTAAAATTAGGTTTCTTTTATTAATTATCTTTTCCTTTTTCGGATAATAAATGATAAAAACAAAAAAATAACAAAACAAAACAAAGAAAAAGCAGAAAGGAAGGGAGGAGGCCTCCGCATGGGCCTCCACGGCCCATCCTCCTCCTCAGCCCGGCCCAATCAGATCTTCTTCTCCCTCGCGCCTCTGCAACGCGCGTGCGAGGGCGCGACGCCGGAGGGAGATCGTCGAACGGCGACGCACGTGGAGCAGAGGAGCAGCTGGCGTCGGATGGGACGTCGGTCTGGCCGCCCGGAGCCGCTCGGCACGCGAGGGGGACCGGCGATCGAAGCTCCGTCGACCGGCCACCCCCTCGCCTATAAATACCGAGGCCCCCGCCTCCGTTGAAGGCGCGCAGCAACCGGCAGTGAGCTCCGAGAGCTTCCCCTTGAGAGACCTCAAGGGAGGAATCGAAGGGTGAGCACGAAGGGTCGGGTCGCGAGCTCGACGACCTCCCTCCGAGAGACATCGGGGGAGGGCGGCGGCAAGTGTGCCCAGATCCGCGAGCTTGCGAGCAGAGAGAGAGAGAGAGAGAGAGAGAGAGAGAGAGAGATCGAGGGCTTCGCACGTCTCCGCCGCTCGCCGTCGCCGCCGCTCGCCGTTCGACACACCCCGCCGCAGGTAGCCACTGCCACCGCCGCCTTCGCACGTCTCCGCCACTCGCCATCGCCACCGTGCCCGCCTGGTCCTCCTCTCCTCGGCGCCGCGAATCGGGAACCCTAGGGTTCCCGATTCTTTTCGGGTCGAGACCCGGGTCGTTGGGTCGGACCCGGGTCAGGGGAACCGGGTAGGGTTCCCCCCTCAAAACGACGCAAAGATCGTTTTTTAAAAAAAAAAAAAGAAATCGGCACCCGGTCGTTTGGTCGGACCCGGTAGGGTTTTCACCGGGTTCCCCCCCAAAGCGGCACCGTTTCAAAGCAAAAATAAAAAATAAAAAATAAAAAAGTCCAAAAATCCGAGTCGGGCCCGCGACGCGTTCGGCCTTTTTTAAATAATATTTTAATTAAATAAATAATTTATTTTCCAAAAAAAATCAAAATCAAAATCAAAAAATATAATATATTTTCGAAAAATATTAGAAAATATTTTCGAAAAATATTAGAAAATATTTTATTTTCCAAAATAACCAGAAAATATTAAAAATATTTTAATTTCTAGAAAAAACCAAAAAATATTGAAAAATATAAAAAAAAATGTTTTATTTTCCAAAAAAAATAAAAAATGCTTTATCTTACAAAAAAAAATTAAAAATATTTTATTTTCCGAAAAATAAAATTTAAAAAATAAAAAATAAAAAATATTTCATATTTTCCAAAATATACCAAAAATCCAAAAAAGGCCAAAAACTCAGAAAAAACCAAAAAGACTTTTATTTTCCAAAAAAAATGACAAAAATCCAAAAAAAGGTCCTTTTTATGTCCAAAAAAATTAGAAAATGTTCAAAAAATGTTTTTTTTTTTTTTCCAAAAAAAATGCGTGGAAAATCCCTAAAACATCCAAAAAACCTCGGGGTTTAAACAAGGTTAGGTACTGAAAGGGCATTAATGATTAACTAGTGTAATCAAGTCCCCGATCTTAATTTCTCTAGTTGCGCAGGAGCGAATATTTCTCCCAATATTTCGCATGGGTTTCTAATCAACCCACCCCAAATTGATTAGTGGCGACTCCGTTTTAAAAATTAACTTACAGGTTAAAAACTTTGACCATTAAAGTCGTGAATTGGTGGACTTGGGTGAGTCCGGGGTTAATTAAATCCAGCCGAGCCATTAGCCTCCGCTAGGCGCCCGACCCGATCGAGCGCCAGAAAAAAAGAGGTCGCGACAGCTTGGCGACTCCGCTGGGGACTTTGAGGACTTTGGCCTTTTTTTTGCCTTGTTTAAAATTCTTTACTGACTTAGGTTTTTTTTTTTATGCAGGTCAATAGCTTAGAAATTTATTTTAATTTTGCTTAAAATAAATTTTCCTGTGATTATGAATTGTTGTGCATGTTTTATTGTTTCAGCACTACACATGACACACACAACCCGGCCGCCGGACCCGGGCTGCCATAGGATATTTAGGATGGTGTCAAGAAAGATACGACCTCGAACGCGAGACTGCGATGTAGAGGTTGCCTTTCTTTTCTCCGAATTTCTCTAGCCGAGGTTAGAAGGGTATGCTGCTAACGCGAGATTGCGATGGGCGGATGTCCTTTTAATTTCAACAAGCCTTCTCAGTTAGAAATCGAGCCACACATCTCATGTGCATGTCTTTGTGCTTGCCATTTTCTTTAAAAGCAAAGTAATTTATTTGCTTTTACTCAGTCTTTTTATTAGCCCATGGCAATTTAGGTTAAGCTTTTCGAGTCCCAGTTTATATGCGATGGGAGAAGATGACATCCAGCTTATTCCCACTCCCAAGGCAGAGCTCTTCAGGTGGTGGGGTCAATTGGACCAGTATGCCCAAGAGCGTGTGAAAGCCAAAGTCGGTCATCTTCTATCGTTGATCCAAGTCCGTGTTCATCCCGAAATCATACAAGCCATGTCACACTTCTAGTGCTCGAAGATGACTACTTTTATATTTGGTGGATTCGAGCTAACCCCAACTCTGGAAGAATACAGCATCATCACTGGAATGCCTCTCGAGAAAAGGCTTGTTAGGCCATCACCAGGCATTATCCCGTTACGTGGGTTAGCACGACTCTTAGGAACTGAAGTCCATATTATGAGGCAAATTCTTGAAAACAACCATAGTACTTGTTGACACCTAATTTTGGAAAAATAAAATTGCATTTTGAACAAATAAAAGGAAAAAAATGAAAGAAAATGGAGGCAATTGATTTGATTGATTATGCATGGAAATTTGAAATTCGATGGGTATTCGGATTTTGTTAAATGCGGAAGCAATTGAATAAGGGGCAGGAATTTTTGTAAAATGGAAGGAATCAAGTAAAATCGAGCTGATTGTGAAATCACGTTCCGATTTGCAGGCTTGATTTAATGCAACAAGAAATGGCAACTCGGGAAATGCCATGTAAAGAGACCGTTTCGAATCACTATAAAAGAGAGGCTCACTTTTCATGACAGGAGGAGGAGAGTGGAGCTCACAAGGGAAAAAAATGGTGAGAAAACGTAGAGAGGTTCGATAGACAATCTCTCAGAGAGGAGGCGATTTTCAAAAAAATTCAGAGCAAATGTGAGGAAGTCCTCTTGACGATGCCCCATGTTCATCATGCTTCATGGATATTGACGACAAGCATAAAGCTAAGTCGAGCTTCTTCTTTTTTTTAAGTTTGATTGTGTGCAATTCCAATTTGCTATTCGCACTAAGGTGATTTTATTTTGTCTTGCCTAGATTAAACTCCTACATCTCCGACGATAATTCCAGCAGCAAGACATCGAAGTGGCCAACGTACCTAAGCGCCGATTGTCATCCAGTGATTTCACTATGATAAAACCGGGTTGTTTCTCTCCCTATTAAAGTTGTTCACCCCATATTTTCACCTAATTTACTTTGTTTTGTTCTGATGTTGTGGTCACAGGCAATTCAATGCCGAACAAAAGGCTACACAATTCCATATTCCACCATAATTGACAAGAGAGAGACGGCAAGAGAAGGGGGGCGTCCACTCAAAAAGTTCTCGGAGGAGACTAGCAAATGATCAAATCAAGAACTAGCCATATGCCCACCAATGCTGCTGCAATTCCCCTCCTTTAGTTTTATTTTTATTTCTTTCTTTTGTTTATTTTATGTTATTTTATTGTGTTTTAAATTTTGTTATTATTGTTTAAGTTAGAATATGGTATGTCAATATTCATTTCATGAATCTCGTATTTGTCCAAATTATTATAATTATTAATTTGATCCGTAAGACGTCGGATCATTTTTTTTTAATTATATTAATTTTTGGGCTTTTTGATAGAATTTCAATTGTTAAATCACGATAATTATTTAATTTGGTCCGTAAGACTTCGGATCAGATTTATAATTATTTTGATCTCTTTGTTGTGATAATTAGGGTTAGAATAACCGTTAATTTAACCTGTGAGACAATAGGTTATTTTTTCGATTATTTTAATCCTTTCTTGCTTTATTTTGTTGATAGTTTAGATTTAATATTTATTTAATAATTAATTATTTAAAAAAATCAAAATTCTGCATGAGCATATAGGTTTAGTAAATCAGACATGTAGGATTAGGTTTATGAAATTTTCGTCATCTAGTGATTGTTGCTAAGTTTTCATTGCTCGTCATTAGAACTAGGTCATTTGATTAAATTGCATATTTAATTGTTGCATTTCTTTAATTTTGAATTTCATGGAAAATACAAAAAATTAGAATAAATTCATTTCATGCTTTAAGATGGATTGCATGCTTATTCATGTTATATAGTTTAGGTCATATTGCCACGTCATATCATTTCATGTTAAATTAGTAGCATGCATTGCACGACTTTCATTAAATAAAGTGAAAACAAAAAATTGAGTGATTGCTTATTAATTAGAAATCATATCTAGGATTATTGATATGAATTCTGACCTAACATCGCAGTTGCTTTCGTTGCTTTGAGGTAAGTCCTGCATTATTTTATTCACTTTCTCGGGTGTTAAATTGGTGGTTTGTGCACTTGCATGATCGCCTCACACGTTAGGAAAATGAATTAAAATCAAATCAAGCTGCCTATAAAACATTTTTAAAAAAATTAAAAAGAAATGGTACCGAAAGGGCACTAGGATAGTCTAGTGTAACCAAGTCCCCGTACCCTTAGTCTTTGGTTCGTAGGAGTAAAATAATTCTCCCTTTATTTTGCTTAGGTGTCTAATCGACCTACCAAAAACAGATTAGTGGCGACTCATAGATAGTATTTTGCATGTTTAAAAAGTTTAGACTCAAGTCGCGATTTGGTATGGGCTTGGGAGAGCCCAAGCTAAGTTTAAAAAAAACTTAGCAGTCCATTAACCTAGTTTTAGGCGGTGAACCCGAAAAAATTAGGTCGCGACAGTACTTGCCCCCTAGCATTTTTGACTGCCTGTTTTGAAAATCAACCCATGACTCAGAAAAGCGAGATTTTCCTCTTGGCCTTTTTCGGGTTCATCATTTTCCCCCATCAAAGAAATGTCATAAGTCCAAAGATGGCATGGATAGTTGATCAGATCTTAAGGGGGCAAAATTATGTCAACATGATTTTAATTGAAACATTCTTGTCCCTCAATCGTTTTAAAGAAAACACGGAAAAAGTCATGCGGGTCTCCCCGGAAATTTTACAAGTCTGGTTCTTTTCTCACCTAAGCGAATTTTGAAGCTTCATGCGATCATCTGAAATAAATGATTTTGAAAATCCATTTCAGAAATTTATGGTTTTAGGACCGTACATTCCTAACCAAAGCTGTTTAAATTGGATAAACTTTCTAAGAGACCCAGCTCCTGAGGTGTTCCAATGGTGTGCTGGTTGGTTCCATGAAAAGAGAGCTCGTTTTGCTTATAAACGCCACCGTCCAATCCCGTTGCTCGGTCTCACCGGCACCATTTCCTATTTTCCATATCGGGTGGCACGACAGTATGGAGCCCTCCAAGAGATCCCACCGCCTTTCAAGAGGAAGTCTCCTCCACTCTTTTTCAACACAAGCCGTGACTACGCAGTCGAAATTTCTATCCATGAGGAAACATGGAGCAAGTGCCAACGCAAAAGGATCGTGGTACCCGAAGGGCTTGAGGGACAAGAAAAACCCACCACGCCTCGAATCCTACATCCTCAACCATCGTATCCCGACAAAATGGAAGCCATCGATCCCTCACCCAATCAGCGAGATCAGCCAGCATGAACAAGCAGAACTTATGCAAGGGGATTTGGGGATAGGCTGGATGCATGTCTCAGAGCCGGTCCAAGAAGACAAGCATCTGCGCAAGAATAAGGCTCCCCGTCGCATATAAATAGCAATCATGTGTCCTTTAGTGTTGATATTGTGAAAATTACATCCCATTGTTTAGGGACTTTGGTTTAATACATAGTATTTCCTTCTGTCATTTTAATTTCAAGTTTTAAATATCAGAAGTCTGTGGTCTATAAAGTCCTCTTTTGATAAATAAAGAAGCAGTTAGACCATTGCCATGGGTCAATCTTTGTTTACTTTCGTGCTCATTCATGATTTTTGCAACACAGGTAATTATGAATCGTCAACTATCAGCCACCCGCGAATGGCCCCATGTGATAGGACCCGATCAGAATGATGTACAAAATCGTCTCACCAACATTGAAGACAGCGTAGGACAGATGTCCATTGTCCTTCGACAACTCTCAAGGCAAATGGAATCCACCCAGGCTAAACCCAACTCCATAACTACTTTAAGCACACTCCTGGCACCTGCAAATTTGCCAGATAATGACCAACAATATAAACAGCTTGAAAAGATCATGAAAAAGTTGAGACAGCTGCAAGAGCCGAATCCCATCAACTCGTCTGATTATGCCGGTTTTGAGATCCCTAAAGAGCTCAGAACGCCTGAATGCAAAAGGTATGCTGATACCTTTCGCCCAGAGACCTACTTACAAGCCTACTTGGTCCAAAGAATGATTCAATCATACCAATCAAACCTGACCAGCCCTGCCTTGGGATGGTACATTGTCAGGAAGATTAGTTCCCTTAAAACCTGGAAGGAACTAATTCATGTTTTCCATCAAGAATATAATATTGACATCAGCCCTGACATCGCCTTGCCCTACGAAGAACCGATGATCCCGGAGCACGAGGAGCCATCAGTTGCTGAGATAGGAGAAGAAGATGTCAATAAAGCCTTGCATGATAAATGGTCAACTGAGCAACATCATATTATTGAAAAGTTCCCCACTCGGAAAGGCAAGGAACCTATGTACGAGATCACAGGCACGGAACCTATTCAAGATCGGGGCACGACAGGACAGCTCCCCAAGCTTACTGCAAGAGCTAGGGTTCAAAGAATATCGACCCCTATCAACATAGAAAGTGAAATAGAGAGTAAAGCCTTAATATCTCTTGACAAAATTGAATTGGCAAAACGAAGGGCCTTACTCAAAAGGTCTGGACTAGGAGCAAAAAAAAGAAAGCCTAAACAAATCAATTCGACATCTACCACTGAGTACAGGCAAAATTTGATAACTAGTGAGCTGTTGCACCAAAACTTCGAGCATTCTCTAGAGTACAACTTCGAAGGCTACCGCCCTCTAGAATATGACCCTGATGACTTCCAATCCCTAGAATACAATCCCAAGGATTTCCAGCGTTATTTCGATGAAACTGACGACTCATCATATAACTGTTTCCTACTCTCACCCGGGGATGAAGGCCCGTCAGAAGAGGAAACATACGTCTTTATCCGCTATGATCCCAACGAGCTACTAAACTCGTCCTCTGACCATGAGGATAGCTTCAATACTCCATCCTTATTCAGAAATTTTGACCTAGAAGAAGGCAATGGAGTAATCTCGGTAGAGTCCAACTTCTCTAAAACAGAAAAATTCACCACTTCAACGAATATGCAGTAGGAAAACCAGTGGCCTAACCAAGACATGTCAAGCCCGTCTTGCCCTCATATGATCTTGACCCCCAATAGAGTATGGATACCTAATTTCCACAAGTATAACGGCATGACTTGCCCCGTGGCTCATTTGCAATATCTTCATACTGAGATGAGTCAGTACCATGGCCCAATGTCGTTCACAACTCAGGCGTTCCAAGAAACTCTTACGGGGTCTGCATTGCAATGGTTCGTCACAGCAAATATTTACCTCATAAAGGATTGGAATGAGCTGTCTTCCACATTCTTGCATCAGTACCAAAACCAGATTGGGCCGAGCTACCTTGCGAGAGTTCGGCCCACTTCGGAAGAAGACCAATGGAGGATTGCCGAGCATATGCAGGAAGGTGGAGGGCTTTTATGATGCAAACCTACCCTCAACTGACTGAAGAAGAATTGATAAAGCAGTTCATGGAAACTTTGCCCCACGAACATCGCTGTTGGCTGCATGGGTTACACTTCCGTAGCTTCAACGAAATAGTAATCGCATGCGAATACTTCGAGTCTACTAGAGGCGAGGAATTCAAAGACGTTTGACTTCAGGACCAGCACTATCAAAGCAGTCCTTTTCATAGGAGTTTTTATTAGTTTTGTTTGTTATCTAGTGTGCTACTATTGTATTTTTCATTCCAGTACTTTAATGTATGGTTATAATATTTTGTTTTGAAAGCATGAGGCGGTATTCCAAACCAGCCTAGTGATGTTATCCAACCATGAAAAGAAAATATCATCCAAGGAGAATACTGAGGGCTGGGCTTCCTCATGCTTTTTCTCCCCCAAAGACATATTCTGAAAATAAAAAATATTTCATCACCGAAAGCTTTCGTCAAAACAAGATGATAAATTTAACTATGTTTGTCTTTCTGACTCTCTCACTTTATGTCTCAGAATATCATCCCTTTTGACTTAGTATGACATGAGGCATTTGATACTGGCACATCATGTGAACTCACCAAGTTCAAAGACACCCTTTCAAGGAAACATGGGCAAACGAAAAGGATCATCCTGCTTCAAAGAAGGTAAGTCTTATTTCCTTAAAATAATTTTGAAAATGATGTCTCCTCTCTTCTGTATATAGGAAACGAAAAGAGGTAATAGGCATAGGCATACGGTTAAACTCGAAGCATGCACATCATGGTAGCTCGAGGCAGGATAACCTCCTCCAGGCTGCTTTCAACCTTCCCATGTTTGCAGGCCGTCCTCAGGAGCTCTATGCATTCCACCTCACTCATGTCCAATTCCTTTTCAAGATGGAGCAAATATCTCCTCCCCCGACATGCCCGAGCAATTAGACGTCACAGTTTCACTGAAGGGATTTCCAACTTCGACAAGCCAAGAAGTACAAGGAAGAAATTTCTTCTCTTCCTTTGAATTCATTATTGTCAATAGGGAGAAAATCCAGATAGTCAAGGCGATCTATAGCCCCACTCCAGACAATGACTCCAAAGTCTGGAAGCTTCACTTCGTGTTCCAGACACGTATTCTTCAAAAAAATAATTGCTATCAAAAAGCTGGAGGTTTTTGATTGTCCATCTCAAATTCCATAGAAGCTTGAGGTATGTGACTTTTTGCTCAATACAGCTATAGTCAAAGACAGAAGAAAAATTCCACAGAAGGAAGGCATTGAAGATGAATCAACGACCAGCAATCATGCATACAGGGCCACAAATGAGGAGGGCCAATCAAAAAGACATTGAACTGTGTCAAAGACAAAAGACCATCATTGACACTCAAATATCCCTAAGAGTCAGCAAATATAAACTCGGGAAGAGTAATTTGGTATCGTTTCCAATACTCCCGATCCGAACTCTTTTTTGACACATTTTCTCCTATTGACAAGAAGCCTAGGATTCAAGAAACAAACTTAATGGTTAATTTGGGCAAATCAAGTGACCCACATCAATCTACCTAACTTGGTATGAAAGGACATGTCATCCAAGAGCCAGTCCGGTTAAATGAAAAAAGAAGCACCCCCTACGAACATCGTCAGCACCTCTGGTCGAGTGGTACTCGGGAAGAGGCAAAATGGTCCGAAGTCGGGGGTTCGAATCCCCGACGCAACAGTTAGCCGCTTGAAGAAATAAATAAAAATTGATTCTCTTGCACCTGCAAATTACAAGAGAGCAATTGACCTAACGGAGTGAAAATTACAGGAATTCATATCCTCCTCGTACTTCGAGTCTATTCAAACATTTGTAAACCAGTGAAGAGTAATGTTGTATCGCTTCCAAGTTAATCAATTCTTGAAAGAGCTTCTGACTAGCATGATCCCTCTCGCCCGTTGGAGGATCACCTGATCGTCAAGGATACAGCAAACAAATGAGAGGCATGTCAAACTATGATAAACTCTCCCAAGCCAAAAGGCGTCTCGAGTATTGCCAAAGCAAATGACAAAAACCTTTCAGGCCTCAAATCACGTGTGATATTGACCCTACTAATTGATCTATTTCCACATCCTCTCTTCTGCAGGGGCAAAAACAGAAAGGTCGTCAAATCAATGATCAGATCCCCAATCCCAACTGATTCTTCTTGTGTCATTTCCTTACTTAATAAAGACAATCCATCGACACCCCTTTGTGAATAACTCTTTTGATGTTCAAAAGTCAACACATTTGTAAATATAATTTCACTAAGTAAACACCCCTAAAGTTGTCAATAGGGTCTCTTGAGTAAAAAATCATTCTTTTGTTTTGAGAGTACAAACTCTCTCATATTTAAAAAATGCTGCATGCCTTTCTCCAAATGAATTTTTGCATGATATTTTTGTCTGTCTAAATCACCGATTCCATTGAGGATTACTAGAATATACAGCTAAGTGAAGAATACAAGATTAGTTGAGAATGCTGGATGAGGCACGTCAGAATGATGACAGGCAAGCCATATCCTACACACAGTCCCCCATTTATACACTTGTGAGATGAGTGCAAAAAATTCCATGACTGCAGGGTAAAGAGTTCTCTCGCGAATAGTACGATAACCAAAATAGTGAGAGGCATTTCATTGCTCACTCCCCTTGAGCCCCATACATTGGTGAAGCTTCTCTCATCAAGAATCCCTCCACACTGGAGCATGTCAAAAACAAGGCAAATCAGCATCACAAAGTGAGAAGAGTGATAGAAATTCTCTTGCTTGCACTTGCATCAATCTTGAGTGTCTTTATTGCATATGAACACTCGCATTAATTTAAGTGCCTTAGAATGACGAAGAGCAATTCCTTTTCTATACATACATTGTACAACCCAAGTGAGTCTGTAATTTTACCCTCACATTGAGACAAAGCAAAAGTTATTGCCATAGCCTAGAGTGTTGGCTGAAGATGAAGACTCAACATCTAAATAATGGTGCTTCGATTGAACTCACCTAGATTAGTTCCTCAAGCAACAAAAATGAAAAAAGCAGGGGCATAAAAAAGCAGTGTATCTGGTAAAAGCAAGGTCAATGCCCATAAATGAGGAACTGGAATAAAGTCGGGGTATAAAAAAGCAGTGTGCCTGGTAAAAGCAAGGCCAATGCCCCAAACAGAAAATACAGCCATTTGTATTCCCAAGAGAAGTTGTTGTGGTTCAATTAATAAAACCTTCATCTGATCATGAGAAGAAAGACCAGTGATGGATGCCAAAACAGTTACCAACTCTCACCCTTCTATATGTGAGCCAAGTCTACGTTATATTCCCATTGTAAAAAGTCTCTTCAGACTAGGGGCACTTCAATTAACGTAGTATTTCATATATGCATAAGTATCGCTCGAAGAAGTACGAGCAAGATTACTCTATCTCTTTTCACAGGGTTTTGACTTGTAAACCCGGAAAGGATAGTGCAACATTCTCATCCATCGATTTCAACCTTGATGGTCCCCTTTGATGAGCTGCTAACCAAGTCTTCATCACAATTTCAACAAAGACCTCTCACATTGGTAAAATCGTACCACTTGCGAGAATACTCGAACCTCTGCTGACATGATGACAGTGAGAAGTGTGATCCTTGTAAATCTTGCATCAATGGTCAGGATAAAACAACCTTTCCATGAGAGTGAGTGAAAAGTCCTTTCAGACTGAAAGCTCCTCATCTGGCATGCTCAAGATATCTACATTCTAAATGAGAGTTGTCTTTCAAAATCTTCCCCAGTGGAATTCGGATGATACAAAACTGACAAGGTTGTCATGCATAAATCACATTTTGAACTTATGAATTTACAGCATATACAATCATTGTGTACATGTCTGCATATTCTGTAAATAGCAAATATACTCTCAGTAATTAGAAATATTCCCAGGTAAGCATATCCCTGTCCCTATTTGTCTTAAGGTACCTACCACTGTCCAGGTACTCTCTTCTTGTCACTCGACCTATTCAAGTCATCCCCTGAGTTTGGATGCTTGCGTCGGTCTAAGTATCCCATTGTCTTTGAGTACCCACCATTTGCCGGGGTACTCCCTCTCATCAACACTCGACCTGTTCGAGTTGTCCCCAGAATATTAATATTTGCAACTGTCGAGATATCCCCCTGTTTTTGAGTGCCTGCCGTTACTCAGGTACTCCCTCTGTTGACACTTGACCTGTTCAAGTTGTTCTTAAAGTTTGGATGCTTGTGACTGTTCAAGTATCCTCTTGTCTTTGAGTACCGATCATCGTTCAGATACTCCTTTTCTGCGACACTCGACCTGTCCGAGTTGTCCTCAAAATTATGCCATTGAATACTAGCAGCTACTCAAGTATTCCACCACATTATGCGACTGCAATCTACCAGGAGGTGAGAGACCTTCACGAATATGCGAGGAGGTGAGAGACCTTCGCGAATATCTCAGGTACGTCCTCGATATTCCCCATACCAGGAGGTGAGAGACTTTCATGAATATCCGAGGTACGTCCTCGATATTCCCAATCACCAGGAGGTGAGAGACCTTCATGAATATCCCAGGTACGTCCTTGATATTCCCTAATTGCCAGGAGGTGGGAAACCTTCACGAACATTCCAGGTACGTCCTCGATATTCCCTAATTGCCAAGAGGTGGGAGACCTTCCCGAATATGCGAGGTACATCCTCGAGATTCCCAATCACCAGGAGGTGAGAGACCTTCATGAATATCCCAGGTACGTCCTTGATATTCCCTAATTGCCATGAGGTGGGAGACCTTCACGAATATGCGAGGTACATCCTTGATATTCCCAATTTCCAGAAGGTGAGAGACCTTCGCGAATATGCGAGGTACGTCCTCGATATTCCCCATAACTAGAAGGTGAGAGACCTTCACGAATATGTGAGGCACGTCCTCGATATTCCCAATTTCCAGAAGGTGAGAGACCTTCGCGAATATGCGAGGTACGTCCTCGATATTCCCCATAACGAGGAGGTGAGAGACCTTCACGAATATGCGAGGTACGTCCTCGATATTCCCCATAACCAGGAGGTGAGAGACCTTCACGATTATGCGAGGCACGTCCTCGATATTCCCCAATTATCAATAGGTGAGAGGCCTCCACGAATATGCAAGACCCATCCTCGATATTCCATTTGCCAGGTATTTTTTAGAAATTCGTACTTGTGATCATCCAAGTACCTCTTCAACGCCTGCGAACGTTCAGGCATCCTTCAAAGTTTGTACTTCTTAACATCCAAGTACTCTTTTGACACTTGCAATCAATCAAGTATTTTCCAGCATCTAGTATCTGTTATCATACAGGTACCCCTTCGATATCTGCAAACATCCAGGTATCCTCCAAGAGTTTATACTTGTGATCATCAAAGTACCCCTTCGACGTCTGCAAAGGCCCAAATATCCTCCAAGTTAGTACTTGTGAATATCCAGGTACTCTTTCAATACCTATGAATGTCTAGGTATCTTCCACAAGTTAATGCCCTGAGAAAGGTCGGTGCATCCCCCGAGAAAAGTCGGGTTCCAACGGGTGTCTTTGACAGAGGTCAGACATCCCCACAAATTAATGCCTTGAGAAAGGTCGGCGCATCCCCCGAGAAAGTTTGGCGCATCCCCCAAGAAAGGTCAGGTTCCAACAGGTGTCCTCAACAAAGATCAGACACCCCAGGAATCGATGCCTTGAAAAAGGTCGGTGCATCCCCCGAGAAAGGTTGGGTCCAACAGGTGTCCTTGACAAAGATCAGGCACCTCTCAAATCGATGCCCTGAGAAAGGTCGGTGCATCCTCCTGAGAAAGGTCGGGTTCCAACTGATGTCTTCGACAAAAGTCAGACACCCCACAAACCGATGCCCTGAGAAAGGTCGGCGCATCCTCCCGAGAAAGGTTGGGTTCCTACCGGTGTCTTTGATAGAAGTCAGACACCCCAACAAATATGATGCCCTGAGAAAGGTCGGCGCATCTCCCGAGAAAAGTCGGGTACCAACTGGTGTCCTTGATACAGATCAGGCGCCCACAAATAGATGCCCTGAGAAAGGTCGGTGAATCTCCTGTCACGGCGACTGACGAAAAGTTCGGGTCCAAGACAAACCAGTTACTACTCTGACAGGCGACCGAAGAATGGTTCGAGCCCTGGAAAAGCATTTTATCGTCACGGCGACCGAAGAAAGGTTCGAGTCCGAGGCAAACCACTTACTGCTCTGACAGGCGACCGAAAAATGGTTCGGGTCCTGGAAAGGCAATTTCCTGTCAAGGCGACCGAAGAAAAGTTCGGGTCCTAGACAAACTACTGATTGCTCTAACAGGCAACCGAAGAATGGTTCGAGTCCTAGAGAAGCAACCCTCTCATATCACCAGGTAAGATGACATCTTGATACTTGCCAAAACTCGGGGTTCACACCCTATCTCACTCACTCTCGGTAAGTAATTACAGGTATCTTCTTATCTGTCTTAGTATATGTAAAGTTATATTGCTCTTTTTCCGCATGGAATAATAGGTCCTAAATATAATTTGCTACGCATGCATGGATAAAATTTAGGCATTAATTTGTCTTTGAATGCAACCTCTACGAACTCACCTTCAAAGAGGGGCAGCTGTTGACGCCTAAATTTCGTTTTCTTAAAATTAGGTTTTTTTTATTAATTATCTTTTCCTTTTTCGGATAATAAATGATAAAAACAAAAAAAATAACAAAACAAAACAAAGAAAAAGCGAAAGGAAGGGAGGAGGCCTCCGCATGGGCCTCCACGGCCCATCCTCCTCCTCGCCCGGCCCGATCGAGATCTTCTTCTTCTCACTCGCGCCTCTGCAACGCACGTGCGAGGGCGCGACGCCGGAGGGAGATCATCAAACGGCGACGAACGTGGAGCAGAGGAGCAGCTAGCGTCGAATGGGACGTCGGTCTGGCCGCCCGGAGCCGCTCGGCACGTGAGGGGGACCGGCGATCGAAGCTCCGTCGACCGGCCACCCCCTCGCCTATAAATACCGAGGCCCCCGCCTCCATTGAAGGCGCGCAGCAACCGGCACCGAGCTCCAAGAGCTTCCCCTTGAGAGACTTCAGGGGAGGAATCGAAGGGTGAGCACGAAGGGTCGGGTCGCGAGCTCGACGACCTCCCTCCGAGAGACATCGGGGGAGGGCGGCGGCAAGTGTGCCCGGATCCGCGAGCTCGCGAGCGAGAGAGAGAGAGAGAGAGAGAGAGAGAGAGAGAGAGAGAGAGAGAGAGAGAGAGATCGAGGGCTTCGCACGTCTCCGCCGCCGCCGTCGCCGCCGCTCGCCGTCGACACACCCCGCCGCGTTGAGTAGCCACTGCCGCCGCCGCCTTCGCACATCTCCGCCGCTCGCCATCGCCACCGCGCCCGCCTGGTCCTCCTCTCTCGGCGGCGCGAATTGGGAACCCTAGGGTTCCCGATTCTTTTCGGGTCGAGACCCGGTCGTTGGGTCGGACCGGGTCGGGGAACCGGGTAGGGTTTCCCCCTCAAAACGACGCAAAGATCGTTTTTTTTTTTTAAAAAAAAAATCGGGACCCGGTCGTTGGGTCGAACCCGGTCGGGGAACCGGGTAGGGTTTTCACCGTTCCCCCCCAAAGCGGCGCGGTTTCAAAGAAAAATAATAATAAAAAATAAAAAAAGTCCAAAAATCCGAGTCAAGCCCGCGTCGCGAGCCTTCTCGCGTTCGGCCTTTTTTAAATAATATTTTAATTAAATAAATAATTTATTTTCCAAAAAAAAAAAATCAAAATCAAAATAAAAAAAAAATATAATATATTTTCGAAAAATATTAGAAAATATTTTAATTTCTAGAAAAAACCAAAAAAATATTGAAAAATATAAAAAAATGTTTTATTTTCCAAAAAAAATAAAAAAATGCTTTATTTTACAAAAAAATATTTAAAAATATTTTATTTTCCGAAAAAAAAATTAAAATCAAAAATAAAAAATATTTCATATTTTCCAAAAATTACCAAAAATCCAAAAAAGGCCAAAAACTTAGAAAAAACCAAAAAGACTTTTATTTTCCAAAAAAAAGACAAAAATCCAAAAAAAGGTCCTTTTTTATGTCCAAAAAAATTAGAAAAGGTTCAAAAATGTTTTTTTTTTTCCAAAAAAAATGCGTGGAAAATCCCCAAAACATCTAAAAACCTCGGGGTTTAAACAAGGTTAGGTACCGAAAGGGCATTAGTGATTAACTAGTGTAATCAAGTCCCCGATCTTAATTTCTCTGGTTGCGCAGGAGCGAATATTTCTCCCAATATTTCGCATGGGTTTCTAATCAACTCACCCCAAATTGATTAGTGGCGACTCTGTTTTAAAAATTAACTTACAGGTTAAAAACTTTGACCATTAAAGTCGTGAATTGGTGGACTTGGGAGAGTCCGGGCTTAATTAAATCCAGCCGAGCCATTAGCCTCCGCTAGGCGCCCGACCCGATCGGGCGACAGAAAAAAAGAGGTCGCGATAAACATGGACAACAATGTGGGCAATATGCATACGAGCAGTACTTACGTGAACATACATGGCGGGATTTATGAGCCCAATGCATGTAAGCTATTAGATCAAGTTGATCATGTGTGAAGCCCACAAAATCTAAGAGCTTGTGTATAATGCTACATGAGCACACGAGCCCTGGTGCGCCTAATATAACTGTTGTACTATACTTGGAAGCTGATTAAAAAAAAAGAAAAGTTCAAACCATGCCATTCCATGTCGACATGGCTTACAAAAATCATAGATCAAAGCTGATAGGTTCTTCTTTACACTTTCTTATAATCTGCAGCAATGCCGGCTTTATAAGGTGCATCAGAATAATCAACGTTAAAGTCAACATGCGCATAAGCGTAGAAATTATTGCACAATCCACAAGTGCCTCTATGTTGATTTCTTGTACTGTTATACAGCGGTGGTTGATGATCGCATCTTACGCCAGGATAATATTATATTCTTCTCCTTTCACCTTCCCATTAAATTTGACCAGGTTCGTTATGCTTTGGCATTGATCACTTCAAGCATGTTTGTCTGGTTCTCTTAGCTTTTTCCCCCTATGCGAGGTCCACTTTTTCTTTGCAAAGGCCTCGTGGCATTCCTGTCCCTCGGAGATACTTGGAGTTCCTCTGTCTACTTCCACTGGGGTTAGAAGCGCCCCCTCTCCCTGAGGCGATGCTTTGTACACGTTCTATTATAACAAAAACTTGCCTGGTCTTACGATACAGAAAATTCATCCATTTTGACATTACATTTCCGAAATGGTTCGTGGTTCGAAGTCAGAATATTTTCTTGTTTAGTTGATGGCGTTGCACCAGTGTCAAATTCCGAGCGAAGGATGCGTCTAAAATTGAGTGGTTGGGCCCACCATATATTAACCAAAATGCGTGTATATATTTGATAGGATTCTATTCCGTTGAAGCTTTGGATGATGAGCTAGCTCACACGTACGTTTCTAGCAAGATAGGAGTAATCTCCTTCGACAATGTAAGAAAATGAAGGGAAATGCTGGAAATGTGTGCAAAAATTGTTCACGGTTTTTATTTGTCTAAAGAAAATTTTCATTCATTACCAAAACAATATATGAAAAGATCTATAGAAAATCCCAAAATTCCCCACAACAAAGCAAGCTCATAAAGCTGCAAAGCAAATCAAAATCCAAAAAATAAGCTTTATCATCAGAGCATGATTGGCAAAGGTACGCACGTGCTCGTCCTTCAAAAACATATCTATAATTGCATTGTCGCGACCTCTTTTTTTCCGGCACCCGATCGGGGCGGGCGCCTGGCGGAGGCTAATGGCTCGGCTGGATTCATTAAGCCCGGACTCTCCCAAGTCCGCCAATTCACGACTTTAATAGTCTAAGTTTTTAACCTGTAAGTTAATTTTTAAAACGGAGTCGCCACTAATCAATTTGGGGTGGGTTGATTAGAAACCCATGCGACATATTGGGAGAAATATTCGCTCCCGCGCAACCGAGAAATTAGGATCGGGGACTTGATTACACTAGTTAATCACTAATGCCCTTTCGGTACCTAACCTTGTTTAAACCCTGAGGTTTTTGGATGTTTTAGGGATTTTCCATGCATTTTTGGGAGGAAAACATTTTTGAACCTTTTTCCAATTTTTTTTTTGACATAAAAGGGATTTTTGGATTTTTGGTTTTTTTTTTGGAAAAATACAAGTCTTTTGGCTTTTTTTTTGAATTTTTGGCATTTTTGGAAAATATGGAATATTTTTATTTTTGATTTTTTGAAAATATTTTTTTAATATTTTTTTGGAAAATAAAGTATTTTTTTGATTTTTCTTGATTTTCTCGAAAATAAAATATTTTTTTATATTTTCTTTTTTTTTAAATTAAAATATTTTTCGAAAATAAAATATATATTTTTGATTTTGATTTTCTTTGGAAAATAAATTAATTATTTATTATTTAAAATAAAAGCCGACCAGAGACGGGCCCGACGTCGTTTTTTGGCCTTTTTTCCTTTTTCTTTTTTTTTTTTTTTCTTTAAAACGGTGCCGTTTGGGGAGGGGAACCGGCGAAAACCCTACCCGGTTCCCGACCTGGTCCGACTCGACGACCCAGTCTCGAAATTTTTTTTTTTTTTAAAACAAGACTGCGTCGTTTTGAAAGGGGGAAACCCTACCCGGTTCCCCGACCCGGTCCGACCCAACGACCCGGGTCGCGACCCGAAAAAATCGGGAACCCTAGGGTTCCCGATTCGCGGCGCTGAGGAGGAGGACGCGGCGACGGCGACGACGGCGGCGGTGGCGGCGACGGTGGTGACAGGGAGGGGGGGTGAGCGCGACGGCGGCGGCAGCTACCTGGCCGTGGTGGCGAACGGCGGCGACGGCGGAGCGGCGACGACGCTTCTTCCTCTTCACCTTCTCTCTCTCTCTCTCTCTCTACCCTCTCTCTGGCCGCGAGCTCGCGGATCTGGGCTCGCTCGTCGCCGGTCTTCCCCGAAGTCTCTCGGGGGGAGATCGGCGAGCTTGCGACCCGACCGCCTTGCCCTTGCTTCGCTCCAAGCTCCCTGATGTCTCTCAGGGGTCCTCGGGGCTTCGCCGTCTGCTGCGCGTGCTTTTACGGAGGCGGGGACGGGGGGTTTTTATAGGCGAGGGGGTGGCCGGTCGACGGAGCTTCGACCGCCGGTCCCCCTCGCGCACCGAGCGGCTCCGGGCGGCCAGACCGGCGTCCCATCCGACGCCAGCTGCTCCCTGCGAACGTCCCATCGCCGCCTGCGATCTTCCTCCGGCGTCGCGCCCTCGCGCGTGCATTGCAGAGGCGCGAGGGAGAAGATGACGCGGGTGGGTCGGGCCGAACGGAGATGGGCCGAGGGCCCACAAGGAGGCTACTTCCCCTGCTTTTTTGCTTCTGTTTTGCTTTGTTTTTTTTGTTTTTGTTTTTTTTTTATTATTGTTTTGTTTGTTTATTTATTAGCCGAGAAAGATGAAATAAAATAAAATGAACTAAAATAAAGTAAAACCTAATTAAAATGAAAATTTAGGCGTCAACATGCATTCAAGCAAAAAGATCGACGGCCAATCACTTAATCACACATCACTATAATGACCAGCACGCATTAGGATCTGTATCTATAATTACGGCTTTGTCTTTGGCGATGTAATCCTAGGTTTGGCATCGCACCGTTACTGTAAGAGACAATAGAAACATGTTGAACAACTTCAAATCTGATAAGGGAACCTTTAGGAAATGCAAGAGGCCAAAGTTTTGTTGACACCTAAATTTTATTGTGTTTTTTTAATTAGGCCTTAGTCTCTTCTAATATTTGTTTTTCCTTTTTTCTTCGGATAATAAATAATAAATAATAAAAACAACAAAAAAATAGTAAAAAAGAAAAGAAAAGAAAAAAAGAAACAACGGCCATTAGCCTCGCAAGCGCCCGCCTCGAGCGGGCGCCAAAAATAAGAGGTCGCGACAAGTTTTTAACAGAAACATGTTGAACAAGCATAAATCTAATACACCGAAGCTGTTGTGCACATCATTAAAACTAGAGGGCGAAGTACTCATTCATTAAAACTCATAAATCTAAAATTACAATGGGAGAGAAAAGCTCCCAGATCTAAAATTAGGAGAGTAAAGCTTTCAGACCTAGATCTAGATAAGTAGGAAACAAAGGAAAATAAAAGGAAAAGCAACCAAAAAGGGAGAGGAGGAAGAGATCTAGGTCAAATTTCTTCCCTCGAAGAAAGCTTAAAAATTTAGAGAGAGAGAAGGGGGGGTGTAGGAAAATTGTGGATTTATCCAATATGCAAAAATTGTTCATAATAACGTGCCGCCAAATAGGTATATAAAAGTTTATTAGCCATTGTCACCGTGCGTTGTTCATTATGATTATGCGTCATGATTATATCCATCTTTTTTGAACTCTTTGTACTCCTAGGCTAGCATACCCAAAAATGCAATGGAAGATCTGAAAATCCATGTAATCTTAAGCTCCCTCACTTTAAGTAGGTCATCCGAACTCATTGATAGCCAAAATAGATGCGTGATTTATTAATTTTACATACCTGGAAACTGAGAATGGTATGTATGAAGTTACTTCTACATTTTCCTTTTGAGACGCACTCTTGACTTTTTTCTAATTTAAAGTGCTTGAAACCTTTAAAAAAAAATTTAAATTGATTCATACATTTACCTGTAATTCTTTCATGGCTTTCAAATCTATTTAATATTTTAAACTTCAACAGGGAAGTAAAAGATTTGATTTTAAGCTGTAAAAAATCTACGCAAACAAAACGGCAAGTCTGACTTCTTGATATTCAGAGACATCGACGTGGTAGGTCATCACAACATTGGGCGTTGGCCATACACGAGACCAATTTTCTTAGGACGGTCGATGTACAATTGCTCCAGCTCTCAGTCAAAACGTTATGAATGGCAGGATCCCCAACTCGAGCAAGTTTAGTTATTGCATAAGCTGCCATGTTCATGCTTCACTTTCATGGAGATAAATGCAGATATGCACGTCGAATAACCTGACAGAAAGAGAGGTGCGATATCTACGTCCTGTGCGCACAAGCGAGCTTTGCATGGTCAGGGTTTTTCTTGACCACATTTCCTCTAAGAAAACGTTTATCAGCTCAGGAAAGATTGAGTTTTGACGTTGAAGATACATAAATGCTCCACGAATGTCGACAAACAAATGATTCAAATTTAATGAAACAGAAAGCTCATTATATGTGAAATAGTGAGACTGGCGAATACACATTTACATATCTATGTACATCATATGAAGGATATCGCTGTGGTAATGAAGCTCCAACTGATCAACGTGTGTCTTAGTCTGTCGGCACACAGAAGCGTGAACTTTTATATTTTTTCACTGCTTCTGTTGTATTTGATGTAGTGGCTAAACCGTGGAGCCGATTTGAGTAGTGTGAGAAATGCTTGAGAGGAGATGTTGATCAGTCCATTAACTGCCCGGGGTTTACAGTTGAGATGGAAGTTCTTCGCCAGAAAGGATATATCCGCCACCCTGGCAATAGCCAACGGTGTCGTATATTTTTCCCTCGCAAAACGGCTACTTGTATGCTGTAAATGCATTTCACCAACAATCTGATATGGCTGCAAAACCTAAGCGAGGTCACGGGGACTGTAGTAAATGTAAGGAACCCCGAAAATAGCTGGACACCTCCTGATCGACGCAATTTATGGATCTGCAGTCGTCATTGCTGTGAGCTGATCGAACGGGAGGCTAATTTGGAAAACTCAGCTTGATCCACAACCTCTAGCAGTGACAACAACCACCGGAACCGCTTGTGAGGTGGATGCAAATAATAATAAGAAAATAGTAACCTGTTTCGAGAAAAATTACAAAGAATATTCACAATAACAGAAATAAGTGACTTATTTTGAAACCGATGAATATCATTTCTCTTTGTTTTTACAGGGCATCGGAGTATCGTCACACGAAGTGACCTTACCTCTGAAGCAATGTTGCACTTTCTGAGGCAGCTTGGCGAAGCTCAATATTAGGTCAGGCCTACACAATCCCGGATGAAGGCAGTAAACGCGGCGGCTACTCAGGAGCCTCCCAATGGGGACGCAGTCCCGCAACTGATCCGAGAAGGAGGCTCTTGTACGTAGCCAACAAAAACCTCTACACAGTTCCTCCATGGGTCGCCCAATGCCAAGAGAAGCAAAATAACCAAACCAAAAGCCAAGTCAACCCGCCCTGTGCATAGGGCCGGATGTGAACTTCAATTCGATCATTGCATTCGACATCCAATTGGGGAGGATATCAGACGGGCACGACAACTTGGGGGATATGACGCGTTTTACTTTGCTTGCTTGGCGCATAATAATCCCGACTGTCCTCCCGGGCCAAACATGGATGCGGACTTCCCATGTTACTTAGTATATCAACGAATGGCAACAGGCGAGACACCATAGCTGCCATGCTAAAAAGTAGCTTTGCTCGGGCTCTAGACCGAGGCACAAGACACATAGTATGGTTCAAAGTACGTACACATTGTCACTCCTGGGAAACGTTAATTTTGCTGCATGCTGCGCATTCTTGTATCACCATGTAAACATTGTAGGCATTAGATGGATCCTGCTCCAACCAATTCAGGGCTAGTGCTTCTTAAAGTATCAGTGAATCAAGATGAGCTAATTAAATCATTCTCGCAACAGATTATAGATTGGCACCTTCACAACCTTACACGAGCCCTTCATAAACCATGTAAAAGTAATGCGAACAATTAGATTTCACACACAAGTACATTCTCGAAATTGCAATACGATATATCAATCCATAAATCAATTGTTAACTACCTTGTCCTAGCTTTGCCCTGACTTGTGAGGATCAACAGAGGCGAAATTTATTGTCACGCGGCATCAGGAGTTCCCCCAAAACACTTCAGTAGGAAAATTATGAGTAAGCTGAGGAGAGAAAATTCTCGACAAGTTCCCAATGAAGTGTTCAGGGGAGCTCTAGAGGCAACCTGACGTTTTCATTCACTGCTTTTGCTCTTTTGACCATCTATTGCCTGCTCATCTTAGGGTTGCTTGCCCTGGTATTTATAAAGGACTTTCCTTCTTTTCGTTTTCTCCCCTTGCGCGAATGCCTTGTCAGCTTTTTTGTATCAGTATACTTGTGATTATTCTTCGACAAAAAAATTGTCGTACTAATTGTTATAGCTATTGTTAATTATACTATGATTAGTCCATGAATTGGTATACGAGTGATGCAACAAATTTTTATTATGAATGTTTCTTTGATATAATTACTTGTGTAGACCGTTGAAAACAAGACGACGTGTGAAAAAAATCTATCCGGGTGAACATTTAGTACATGTCTCACTCCTCATATATTTCAAACCTATCATTAGTAGCTATTGATTTTTCTTTCTCTGGGAGAATATCTAGAATAGGGAGGGGTCAAATTCAAATTATGCTAGCCTTTTTACATAGTTTGAGCATAGATGCACTTTTCTTATTCCAATCGGAGAATATTAAGCGAGCTCAATCACTTGATGATATATTTAAAAAATAATAATTAATGAACAAAGTAAGCATCACATAATGTATCAGAAAATCGATTTTTTTCTTCTTTTTTTTTCTTTTTGTGTAGTACTCTTGATGCTAAAAATTTGTAAAAGGGCATACTTCTCTTTTAAGACGCATCCTGGATTTACAGCAGTGAAATGATTCTTCGAGATCTTGATTGAGTTGACTTTAGTGGGAGAAGTTTACATATTTTTATAGTTTTCCGTCCATCAGAGTCAATTTGATCGAGCAGACTTTTTCTTAAACTCCGCCTCTAAGTGGACGGTTTAAAAAGAATTAAAAATTTTCTTGTTCATTTTATTGGCCAAGATTAGACTTAAATTGAGGACGTCACCTTGAAAACACGTATTCAGTTCCTGGCTTTTGCCGCTTCCAAAGGGCACTTTTTACTATGTATATAAATATATATATATATATATTTCAGTTATATCTAACTTTGAATTCTTACCAGTCAATATTCAATGCCGGTTTAGGAAACTAACTTAATTTCTGAATTTTTCATAGGATGGTTTCGTGGTCCACAAAGATGCTTTGAAGGACGGAAAATCAATCACCGGGTTTGTTCCGTGGCCACCCTTCCAACATGGAGAAAGTGGGGAGGTGGGGGTTCGTATCCCCACCTTCTCAGAGAGAGAGGTATTTGGGGTGGGGTCGCATAGTTTCAGGAGTGGGTTACCTCCACGCCCGTAACTTATAAGCTACAGAAAATCGAATATCGACGTCTAATGTGGAGGGATATCTCTCGCTTGGAGGATAAAGAGAGTTGCAGTCGCGGTACAAAAGAGCGGGTTCGCATGGGCTGAATGTTCAAATGGTTTCCTCTTTTCTTTTTTTTTCTTTTTTTCATTCAAATCAAGTTGCTCTACGAGGACTCCAGTGATTTGAATCAAGATTGGTGATATCGGTTATGCATAATAACAAATGATTATATAATGGAAAATCTCTCTTGGAAAAGAGACAGTACCTTCCTTGGCTTTAATTTTCCCAACGGAACTGGATAAATTGTTCATCAAGTTTCTCTAGGAATTGGAATGAAATCTCAGTTTTTGGGATTTCCCTAATGCCTCTAGGTAAAATTTCTTAAATGTGAGCATAACGGAAACAAAATAAGAGAAATGATAAACATGAAGAAAAACTCTACAAAACGTCCATGACAATACAAAAAGTGTGTTAATTGAGTTACCTTAATCGCGAGCGATCGTGACTCTGGGGATATAGTATGGTTTACAGTAAGTATTGCGTTTTTCATTCTTTTCTATCTAGGAGAAGAATTTTTTTAGCGCTACCAATGAACTAAGTGAAACAAATTTAACAAAGAAGTTCATTATTTTATATTCCAAATATAATTCTTCTCGACATGACAGCTGGCAGGACCTGGTAGTATTGAAGGGGGAGGCACATGGGGCGCGGCCACCGACGGCAAAAGGGTCTACACTAACATTGCAAATGGCAATCGAAAGAACTTTACCCTTGCTCCCTCGACCCAAACGACGATGGCAGGCGCGTGGGTCGCCCTGGACGCGTGTTCTGGAGAAATTCTATGGTCTACGGCTAACCCGAGCAATGAAATTGCACCCGCGCCGGTTTCTGTGGCGAATGGGGTCATTTTTGCAGGTTCCGTGGCTCCGGAGGGGCCCGTGTATGCGATGGATGCCGAGACGGGCAAGATACTGTGGTCCTACAATTCGGGAGCCACGGTGTACGGAGGGATATCGATAAGTTATGGGTGCATTTATCATGGGAATGGGTATAAGTTGGGCCTAGTAGCACCTCTCCATCCAACTTGGACTGGGGGCACTGATCTTTATGCTTTGTGTGTCAAGTAAGAAACCTAATAGTTAGTTTCTTGAGTCACAATCCATATGGAAAGAAGTTGGTCGTACAATATATCTTTTGCTCCATCCTCAAGACAATGTATTATTAAGTATCAAGAAATAAAAATGGTTCGTCAGAAGTGAAATGCCATGACCGTTTGCAAAATCAATTCACCTGAAATTCACAAAGACCTAAGAAAGGGGGAGAGGGAGAGGGAGAGAGAGAGAGAGTATGTCACTTATATATTACTTGGTGAGTGTTCCAATGGGCATGCACAGCAAAACAAAGCAAACCTTCTTATCACGAAGCTAATACATACTCAAGCACTTGAAGGCTGACCTTATTCTGAAGGTATATATCATGTGGCACCAGGAGTTCCCCAAACACTTCACTAGGAACTCCGCTTGTATTTTCTTCTTTCCTTTTCAAATCCCCATTGAAGTGCTCAGGAGAACTCTAGGGGACACTTGATGAGTGCATGGCCTTGTTTGGCCTTGAAAGCATTTGTGCGAGCTCCAAAACTTCGATTTCCTTTTGTGTGCTTGGTCTGGTGAGCTAAGCAACCAACTCTCCTACCACATTTATTTATGAGATGGAGTTGCTACTTTAGAAGCTTTTGGAATAATCACCGGCAAGTGCTTGAAAGCTCAGTCAACCGCACATCGAGCTTGGACGTAGCCTCATCTCTAGTCCGGTTGACTCCTCAGCGAATAATTTTTTGTGGGCACGAGAGCTGCGATGTCGGCTTATTTGCTTTGACCTCATACCCTCTTTTACAGCTTTTCCTGTGACAACAAAAGCATCATGAACTTTCTTAGAACTTGTAATGGAGCGCCAGCATGTGATGCTGCTTTTTTCCATCGATTTGCCTCAAGAGCTTCCTTCTTTAGAGGTTCTGATTTATATTTAAGTTGCTGAAAATTGAAGATGTGGCAAGTAGCTGTATGGATCAGTACACAATATTGTACAGCATAGTTAAGTTTATGAAACTATCTTTAAAACTGCTTATGATGGTAGCTAAGGAAATTTCAAATCCAAGCTTAATTTAAAGAATTTTTCAAGTGAGGTGCTCTGTTAGTAACCCATTTTCTCGGTTAATACCTGATCTGTTCTACCTATAAAATATCATGCTCGCCACATGAACATGGACAACAATGTGGGCAATATGCATACGAGCAGTACTTACGTGAACATACATGGCGGGATTTATGAGCCCAATGCATCTAAGCTATTAGATCAAGTTGATCATGTGTGAAGCCCACAAAATCTAAGAGCTTGTGTATAATGCTACATGAGCACACGAGCCCTGGTGCGCCTAATATAACTGTTGTACTATACTTGGAAGCGGATTAAAAAAAAAAAAAAAGTTCAAACCATGCCATTCCATGTCGACATGGCTTACAAAAATCATAGATCAAAGCTGATAGGTTCTTCTTTACACTTTCTTATAATCTGCAGCAATGCCGACTTTATAAAGTGCATCAGAATAATCAACGTTAAAGTCAACATGCGCATAAGCGTAGAAATTATTGCACAATCCACAAGTGCCTCTATGTTGATTTCTTGTACTGTTATACAGCGGTGGTTGATGATCGCATCTTACGCCAGGATAATATTATATTCTTCTCCTTTCACCTTCCCATTAAATTTGACCAGGTTCGTTATGCTTTGGCATTGATCACTTCAAGCATGTTTGTCTGGTTCTCTTAGCTTTTTCCCCCTATGCGAGGTCCACTTTTTCTTTGCAAAGGCCTCGTGGCATTCCTGTCCCTCGGAGATACTTGGAGTTCCTCTGTCTACTTCCACTGGGGTTAGAAGCGCCCCCTCTCCCTGACGCGATGCTTTGTACACGTTCTATTATAACAAAAACTTGCCTGGTCTCACGATACAGAAAATTCATCCATTTTGACATTACATTTCCGAAATGGTTCGTGGTTCGAAGTCAGAATATTTTCTTGTTTAGTTGATGGCGTTGCACCAGTGTCAAATTCCGAGCGAAGGATGCGTCTAAAATTGAGTGGTTGGGCCCACCATATATTAACCAAAATGCGTGTATATATTTGATAGGATTCTATTCCGTTGAAGCTTTGGATGATGAGCTAGCTCACACGTACGTTTCTAGCAAGATAGGAGTAATCTCCTTCGACAATGTAAGAAAATTAAGGGAAATGCTGGAAATGTGTGCAAAAATTGTTCACGGTTTTTATTTGTCTAAAGAAAATTTTCATTCATTACCAAAACAATATATGAAAAGATCTATAGAAAATCCCAAAATTCCCCACAACAAAGCAAGCTCATAAAGCTGCAAAGCAAATCAAAATCCAAAAAATAAGCTTTATCATCAGAGCATGATTGGCAAAGGTACGCACGTGCTCGTCCTTCAAAAACATATCTATAATTGCATTCAAGCAAAAAGATCGACGGCCAATCACTTAATCACACATCACTATAATGACCAGCACGCATTAGGATCTGTATCTATAATTACGGCTTTGTCTTCGGCAATGTAATCCTAGGTTTGGCATCGCACCGTTATTGTATGAGACAATAGAAACATGTTGAACAACTTCAAATCTGATAAGGGAACCTTTAGGAAATGCAAGAGGCCAAAGTTTTGTTGACACCTAAATTTTATTGTGTTTTTTAATTAGGCCTTAGTCTCTTTTAGTGTTTGTTTTTCCTTTTTTTTCGGATAATAAATAATAAATAATAAAAACAACAAAAAAATAGTAAAAAGGAAAAGAAAAGAAAAAAAGAAACAACGGCCATTAGGGCTGGGCCTTTTGCACCCAACCCCTTTTTCTCTCCCTCACGCGGGCCCCCACGGCCCGGCCCGCGCGACCCAGCCCTTCCCCCTCCTTCTTCCTTCTCCTTCCTTCTTCTTCTCTGCGCCTCTATGCATCACGCGCGGCGGCCGGCGACACGCGAAGGACAACCTATGGCCGAGGAGGGTAGGCCGATGTCGCCCAGAGATGACAGATTTCAGGCGCCATTAATAGCCGCCTTCAATGCCGAGCACGCTTCGCTGGAAAAAGCTCGAATGGGACGTCGGTTCAGCCGAGGAGGACCGGTCGGCAAGCCAAAGGCCGGTGGCTAAAGCTCTCCGTCAACCAGACCCCCCTCGCCTATAAATAGGCGGCCACAAACTCTGTCGAAGAGGACGGTGAACTCGGAGACCTTCCCTAGAGAGACTTCGGGGAAGATCAAAGAGCGAGCTTGAGAGAGTGTTGACGCCTTAAATTTATTTAGGTTTTACTTTATTAATTAAGTTTTTTGATAATAAATAAACAAATAAAAAAACAAAACAACAAAAGAACAAAAATAAGACAAAAGCAAGAGCAAAAGCCCAGCCTAGCCATTCCTCCCTTCGTGCGGGCCCTAGGCCCACTCTCCTCCTTCTTCACCCCCGGCCCGGCCCCTTACTCTCTTCTTCTTCCTCCTTCCCTCTCCTTCGCCGCTGCAACTCACGCGCGCGAGGGAGGCCGACGCGCGAAGGACGACCTATAGCCGAGGAGAGTAGGCCGACGTCGGCCGGAGAGGATAAGATCTCAGGCGCCATTAATGTTGAGCAGGCTTCGCTGGAAAGCTCGATGGGACACCGATTCAACCAAGGGGAACCGGTGGGCAAGCTGGAAGCCGGCGGCCGAGGCCCTCCGTCGACCGGATTTCCTTGGCCTATAAATAGGCGGCCGCACGCACCGTCGAGGGGGCGGCGAGCTCGGAGATCTTTCACCGAGAGACGTCGGGAAAGATCAAAAGGCAAGCGCGGGGGAGAACTCGAGTCGCGAGCTCAACCCATCCTTCACCGAGAGACTTCGGGGAGGCTGGGCGGCGAGCGATTTCGAGAGGGTCAGATCTGGCCGGTGGAGGCTCGGATCTGGCCGAAGTGAGAGATCTGGGGTGACCGGGACCCTCCGCAACGCTGGTAGCCTTCACCGTTGTTGTTCGCCCCTATCGTCGCCATCGCCCTCGCTGCCGTTAAGCGCCTCCGCCGTTGCTGCCTCCGATCTGGCATCGTCACCGTCGCCGTCCCCGTTCAAGAGAAGGTAAAAAAAAGCGTCGCCGTTACAATCGCCGCTCATCATACCCGTTTCCCGTTAACCTAGCCATCGTCACCGTCACCGCCGTAGTCGCCGTCGTCGCCAACGCCTCGGTACCCGTCCTCGGCGTCGTGGATTCGCAAACCCTAGGGTTTGCGATTTTCCGGGTCAGGAAGCGGATCCGGACCCGGAAAATCGGGTAGGGTTCGCGATTTAGGGGCGGTCGGAGGACGGGTCGGATGTCGGAGCCAGGTCGGGTAGGGTTTCGCCGAGGGAGCGGGTTGGCGGGTCAGGCCGTCGGGTCGGGCGGATGACCCAGTTCCCCTAGGGTTTCGCCAGTTCCCCAAACGGCGCCGTTTCAAAAAAAAAAAAAAAAAAAAAAAAAAAAAGATGAAAAATCCGAGTCGGGCCCGCAATGCGATCGGCTTTTTATTTTATTATTTTTTTAATATGTTTTAATAAATAAATATTAAGCAAATAATTTATTTTCCAAAAAAATCAAAAAATAATTTATTTTCGAAAAACATTAAAAAATATTTTAATTTCCAAAAAACCAGAAAAATATTTAAAAAATATAAAAAATATTTCATTTTCCAGAAAAATAAAAAATATTCCATATTTTCCAAAAATGCCAAAAATTCAGAAAAAAAAAACCAAAAAGACTTGTATTTTTCCAAAAAAAATACCAAAAACTCAAAAAAAAATCCCTTTTATGTCCAAAAATTGGAAAAAGGTTCAAAAATGTTTTTTTTTTTTTTTTTAAATGCATGGAAAATCCCTAAAACATCCAAAAAGTCTCAGGGTTTAAATAAGATTAGGTACCGAAAGGGCATTAGTGATTAACTAGTGTAATCAAGTCCCCGATCATAATTTCTCTCGGTTACGCAGAGCAAATATTTCTCCCAATATTTCGCATGGGTTTCTAATCAACCCACCCCAAATTGATTAGTGGCGACTCCGTTTTAAAAATTAACTTACAGGTTAAAAATTCAGTTTATTAAAATCGTGAATTGGTGGACTAGGGAGAGTCCGGGCTTAATTAATCTAGCCGAGCCATTAGCCTCCGCAAGGCGCCCGCCTCGATCGGGCGCCAAAAAAACAGAGGTCGCGACAGCTTGGCGACTCCGCTGGGGATTTTGAGGACTTAGGCCTTTTTTGCCTTGTTTAAATTCTTTACTAACTTAGGTTTTTCTTTATGCAGGTCAGTAGTTTAGAATTTTTTTTTTTTTTTGTTTAAAATAGTTTGTCTTGTGATTATGAATTGTTATGCATGCTTTACTATTTCAGCACTACACATGGCACACACAACCCGGCTGCCGGACCTGGGCTGCCATAAGATATTTAGGATGGTGTCAAGAAAGATACGACCTCGAACGCGAGACTGCGATGTAGAGGTTGCCTTTCTTTTCCCCAAATTTCTCTAGCCGAGGTTAGAAGGGTATGCTGCTAACGCGAGACTGCGATGGGCGGATACCCTTTTAATTTCAACAAGCCTTCTCAGTTAGAAATCGAGCTGCACGTCCCATGTGCATGTTTCTGTGCTTGCCATTTTCTTTAAAAGCAAAGTAATTTATTTACTTTTACTCAGTCTTTTTATTGGCTCATGGCATAGGATCAGGTCGTGTAACTCCCTTTCTCATATGTGATGGGAAGAATCGATATCCAGTTCATTCCTGCTCCCAAGAAAGAGCTCCTCAAATGGTGGAATCAGTTAGATCAGATCAGCCAGGAGCGTGTCAAAGCAAGCATCGGTCATCTCCTTCCATTGCTCCAAATCAATATCCATTCTGGAGTCATGCAAGCACTACCACATTTCTGGTGTCCGGAAACATCCACCTTCGTGTTCAGCAATTTTGAACTGACTCCAACCCTGGAAGAATACAGTCTTGCCACAGGAATGCCCCTGGAGAGAGAGCTTGCCAAGCCACTGGTCAATATTAACCCTGTGGTTAGTCTATCACGGTTTTTAAAAAATCATTCGGTAAGAGAAATTGTTGAAGCCAACAACAATGCTTTCCCGCTATCATCTTTCACTGAATGTTTTGAAAAACAATCAATGAACCAAAAAAGCAAGATCTTCCTCTTAGCGTTCTTTGGATTTATTATCTTTCCCTATAGGAAAAATGCCATAAATCCTTCAATGGCGGGGGTGATAAATCAAGTCACTTTTGGAGCAGGATACGTGAACATGGTTTAAGCCGAAACATTTTTATCCCTTAATCGTTTTAAGGAAAACAAAGGAAAAATCATGAGGCCCGCCCCGGAAATTTTACAAATGTGGTTCTTTTCCCATATCAAAGGATTTGGGCACCTCATGCAAATATTTGAAATCAACAAATTCAAACATCCACTTCAAAAGTTTCAAAACTTGGAAAAATACTCTCCCAAATGAGGAATATTCTCGATGGATTAACTTATTAAAAAACCCTGTCCCCGAGACATTCCTATGGCGAACTAAATGGTTCATTGCAGGAGAGGCGCGTTTTGCGCTTGATCATTACGATCCCATCCCGCTACTGGGCCTCTCCGGAGCTACCTCATATTATCCACATAGGGTGGCTCGTCAGTACAGGGTCCTCCAAGAAATTCCGCCGCCACTCAAACCAGGATTGTTCCGAATCCTTTTCGCCCATACTAGCTATGACTACTCGGAGGAGATTCGTATAATCCAAGATGCATGGAGTAGATGTCACACGAAAAAGATTGTCGTACCCAAAGATTGAAGGGGCAAGAAAAAGCTCATCATGCATCCACATTTTACATCCTCAACCACATAATTCCCGAGGAACTGCGGCCAGTAATCCCCGATGTGGCTGATAAGCTTACTTTGCGAAGACGAATTGAATCTCTTGAAAGAAGTTTGGAAACAAGCAGGAAACGCATATCTAAGCTGGCACGAAAAAGCAAGCGGCTTCACAAGACTGGAACTTCCCATCACATATGAAAATAGGTAGTTCGGTTTTAATGTGAATATGTTAGGGTCGTTCTATCTTTTATGCCCTATTTAAAGAGCCCTTTCGGCATTGTATATTTCCCCTGTTAATAAATAAAAATGACTCGACCCTTGCCATGGGCCAATGTTCCATTTGTTTCCCTCGCTTATGTTCTTTCCATTTTGCGTAAATACAGGTAATTACGACATAGCTGCATTTAAAAGCTAGAATGGCTGAAGAAAACGTACCAAGCCGTGTCGAGATTATGGAAAATGAAATGAAGCAGGTCTTTAATGTACTCCAGCAACTCTCAAAGCAGATAGATTCCATTCAAGGCAAACTGGCTCCTGCCCCGGCCTCAATCAAAGTACTGTTACCACAATCATCCATTCGAGGTGATCAAGGAAGAGATACTGATGATAACATGCCTGAATTGGAAGACGATCCGCACCAAACTGCGATTGAGAAAGCTAAGCCAGGCGGTTTGTCTAAAATCGAGCATGACAAACGCCTCGAAAAGCTTGAGGAAAGACTGAAACAACTGCAAGGCCTCCAGGATCCTACTTTGACAGATCTCTCCATTTATTCCAAAGTCAAAATGCCAGAAAAATTCAAAATACCCGAGTTTGAGAAGTACGATGGCACGACTTGCCCAAGGGCCCATTTGCAAATGTACTTGGTTCGAATGACCCAATACGTTAATAATGCACCATTAATGATACAGTTGTTCCAGTCAAGTCTAGTAGGCCCTGCCCTGAGGTGGTATATCACAAAAAATATAAACCTCCTCGAAGCATGGAGTGAAGTAACTGAGGCATTCCTCAAGCAGTACAAATTTATAATGGACATTACTCCTTCTCGTGAGGATCTAGAGCGCACGGAAAAGAAAAAGCTGGAATCTTTCAAAGAATATGCCATTAGATGGAGGAATCTGGCCGCCCAAATCAGTCCTGAACCAACTGATTTCGAACTAAGAAAAATGTTCATCAAAACCCTCCCCTATGAATACCACAACCGTATGGTAACTACAATCGCTGAATCATTCAATCAACTCATTCCAGTAGGAGAACAGATTGAGATAGGATTAAGGGATGGCTAGTTCACTGAGCCTGCACCCATCAGCAGAAGGCTCAACATGAAAAAAGACAAAGAACTCCTGGTTGATGTTAATGCAACCTACACTACAAGCACCGGTCACCTCCCAACTGTTCAGACAAGCATAGGACAGCGACAGACCACCAATCATCAACCGCATCAGCGCTACAACAACAGAAGACAGTTCACTCCGCTTCCTGGATCTCCATCACAAGTTCTGGCAATCCTCCAGAACAAGAATCTCCTCTCAACCGAACCAAAGCGACCCAACGCTGAAAGCTTCCCCAGCTATGACCCGTCCAAAAAAATGTGACTATCACATGGGAGAAGTAGGCCACTCAACTAACGAGTGTTTCGCCCTTAAACATCGGATCCAGAACTTGCTGGATACTAAGGCATTCTCGTTCCAAACTACAAAACCAAATGTCCAAAGCAATCCGCTCCCTGATCACGCCGACAAGGTAAATGCAATATTCAGTTCAGAGACCGGTCAAATCAGAAATATCAAAGTACCTACTGTTGACATCTATCGAGGGCTGGTAGAAGCTGGGTATTATTCAAGTAATGAGACACCACCCTTTGCAATAATGGAGGAAATGGTATTAAGAATGATAGAGACCGGAATAATCGTATACTCTGGCCACGCCAACATAGTTTCTACCATATCGCAAGTCCTCATCAACTGGGAGGAAGAATTTGCCGCGTTAAAAGCGAAAAAGGAGAAGAAAGATTCCACCTCACTTGAGAGCGTCTTTGAAAGGAAGGGAGCCATTGTTCAAGCATCAACAGCAGAAACAGCTATAGTCATCGAGATTCCCCAGCCTTACAAATACGAATACAACAATGCAGTACCATGGTCTTATGACCTTGATGTTGGTTTAGTCACGAGATCTGGACGAACCTATGCTCAAACAAACACTCGGTCTGCTAAGCCCGTCACTGACGAAGAAGCCAAGGAGTTTTTGGCTGTGGTTAAGGCCAGCGAATATAATGTGGTGGAACAGTTGCGAAAATCACCAGCACAGATCTCTCTCTCGCTGGAATTGCTTCGACATCTCTCAAGCACCAGAAATCCCTCATGAAAGTACTAAGTGAGGTACATGTCCCTGAAACGATTGAGCATGACAAACTCGAGGAATTTGTCAGTACCATCCTTTTAAAAGATCAAATGGCATTTTCTGATGAAGAAATTCTTGAGGAAGGTAGAGGACACACCAAGGGCCTCTACATATCAGTCAAGTGCAATGCATCTCACGTCGCTCGAGTGCTGATTGACAATGGATCTGCTCTTAACATATGTCCACTAGCGACACTCTGTCGCCTTAAAATAGAGAGATCATGGATCCAGGTACCCAAGACTTCCGTTCGAGCATTCGATGGAACAAAGAAGGAAATAGTAGGAGAAATCGAACTCGATGTTCAAATAGGCCCAACCGTATTCAAAATTTTATTCCAAGTGATGGATATCCCCACTGCATTCAATTTCCTCTTAGGGCGCCCATGGATCCACGTCGCAAGAGCGGTACCTTCAAGCCTCCACCAAAGTGTGAAGTTCGTGGTTGGAGGAAAGCTAATTATGGTCCGAGGAGAAGAAGATCACCGCATCTACCACGAGACGGCCATCCCTTACGTTGAACCGAGTGACAAAAGCGAAGCCAGTTATCAATCGTTCAAGCTCGTGTCTATTATACATGAAACTCGAGGGACTTTGCCCCTCGTCCCCGAGGTATCACGCGCTGCAATCATGGTAGGAAAAATCATGATTGGACACGGTTTCATTCCAGGACAAGGGCTTGGTAGGAAAGGCCAGGGCATCCGTCAGCCTATTGAAGCTCTGAGGAGACCTTATACTATCGGTTTAGGATATTCCCCGGATAGAAAAGCAAAGAAAAAAGTCAGCCTTGTACCCCTGTCTCGAGGAAACTTTCCTAGGCCCAGCCAGGATGATGCATGAGGAAGAAGAAGTGAATACTTCAAAATGGTTCAACTCCAGAAGCGCGAAATCGCCCATAATCCAGGAAAGCGCAGTTCAGTCCATACTTACAAAGGAAGAAGGACTAGATGGCGTGACCACCATGTTTGGAGACCTTTTCGTAGGTGCCATTGATGAGGATCAATTAGAAGAAACTGGCGATAACTTCTCGTTCACCCAGCTTCAACGTCAAGTCGATGAGCTACACGAGACAGTACACCACTTGACAGAAAATTTCGCCCAAACATTCCTCTCTCGTCACAATGAAGAGTTAGTAGCCGAAGTAAATGAAGAGGACCTTATTAACATAAGCTGGCAAGGGACTCGGCTACCCCAGTCCTCAAGAAGCACACGGCCGTATTCGCCTCTTCCTAAATCGATAGCCATTATTTTTCCCATTCTCCTGGAGCAAGAGATGATCACCAGGGAATTGAGTCGTCCTACTCCCGAGTACTTCCTTGGTTATGATCCGTCCAAGCAATGTGATTATCATTCGGGGGAATTAGGACACTCGCTAAATGACTGCACCATCCTGAGAGACAAGGTTCAGGATCTTTTAGACGCTGGGGTATTCACGTTTCGCTCCCCATGGCTGTGTTTTGGCGAAGATCGCCTCCTCGTAGTACCCAGCACCAGTATCATGTTCCCTCAGCATGTTAAGGAAGCACGTAGAGGAGAGGTGATCATGGACACTTTGGGCCAACCAAGTGGTAAATTTGACTACTATGTCAACTATTCAATCCCCCAAAGTTTCTATGATCATCATCACCACATCGTCCCTGATGGGTGGGAAGGCATGGATGATTTGAAGTCCGCAAAGCCACGAGCATAAGGAGACGAAACTGGCGATTGGTATGAAGACTTCTTCGTGGGCGCTATCAATGAAGGACCGTCAGGGGAAATGGGTGCAAACCCGCTCGAGTAGAATCCTTTTATTTTCCTCTGCATACTCCCCTACGCGGGAGCCTGTACATATTTTTTTAAGATTGGCTTGTTTTGTTTTCAACATCAGTTCCATCTAGGGAACCCTTTTTTGAAACCACTCTGTAAATCCGTCTACTAATAAATAAAGTTGAAAACATTTTGAGGGCATGAGGAGATACACCAAACCGGCCCGTTGATGATATCCGGCCGCAAAATGAAAGAAGAAATCTGAGGCCCGGGTTTCCTCATGCTTCCTCATCTTAAAGAACAATTCATCCCCATTTTCAAAAGAAAGAAGCATACATACTGTTAAGCTTATTTGTCCCCTTAACCTATCTATTCTATGATACAGGAATAATCTAGCAGCAGGCGAGGGTATGGGAATGGTCCAAACCAACACCGTAAGAAACCATTCTGATAACTCAGATGAAGATTTTGATGATTCCGACAAAATTCAACGGAATTGGGAGCGACACGAAGAAGCAAGGCCCCCTACTACTGAAGACACCGTCGTTGTCAATTTAGGCAGCATAGAAGATCCAAGGGAGATAAAGATCGGCGCGAACCTTCCTAAAGAAGAAGCTGCAAGCCTAATTACCCTCCTAAAGACATATCAAGATGTATTCGCATGGTCATATGCCGATATGCCAGGCCTTGATCCAATGATTATGGAGCACAGCTTGCCAACCAACCCTGATGTAGCCCCAAAGAAGCAACGGCTAAGGAGAACTAAACCAGAGTTGTCAAAAAAGATTGAAGAAGAAGTGATGAAGCTCCTGGAAGTAGGCTTCCTCGAAGTCTCGCAATACCCTAATTGGGTAGCAAACATTGTACCAGTAAAGAAGAAAGACGGTCGAATCCGAGTTTGTGTCGACTACCGCGATTTGAACAAAGCAAGCCCAAAAGATGATTTCCCGCTACCTCATATAGACGTTCTTGTGGATAGTATGGCTGGATTTAAGCTTTTCTCTTTCATGGATGGATTCTCAGGATACAACCAAATAAAAATGAAGGAGGAAGACAAGGAAAAAACAGCGTTCATTACTCCATGGGGAACTTTTCACTATAGGGTCATGCCTTTTGGCCTGAAAAATGCCGAAGCAACTTACCAACGTGCCATGGTCACCCTTTTCCATGACATGATGCACAAAGAAATTGAAGTATATGTTGATGACATGATCGCCAAAACCAGACATGGAGAAGACCATGTGAAAACCCCGAGAAATTATTCGATCGACTCCGCCGGTTCAAGTTGCGCTTGAACCCAGCAAAATGTGTGTTCGGGGCAACTTCTGGCAAATTACTTGGATTCATTGTGAGCTGTGAAGGGATAGAAGTAGACCCGTCAAAAACTAAGGCAATATTTGAGATGCCTCATCCCTCGACTGTAAAGGAAGTCCGGAGCCTCTTGGGAAGATTAAATTATATTGCGTGGTTCATTTCCCAACTTTCTGAAACTGCAGAACCCTTCTTTAAACTTCTCAGGAAGGATGCACAAATTAAATGGGATGACAATTGCCAACTGGCATTCGAAAATCTAAAGCAGTACCTGATGAAGCCCCCGATTCTGGTACCTTCGGTCCCGGGGCACCCTTTAATCCTCTACCTTACCATCAACAGTGAATCCTTAGGCACAATGCTCGCACAAGAAGGACCTCATGACGGGAAGGAGCGAGCCATCTACTATTTAAGTAAAAAGTTCACCACGTCGGAACAAAACTACTCCAAATCAGAAAAAACATGCGTTGCATTGGTATGGGTGTTGCACAGACTCTGGCAATATACCTTGCACTACCAAACGTTCCTCGTAACTGAGAGTGACCCGATCAAGTATTTGCTCGGTCGCTCGGCCTTGGTAGGAAAATTGGCCAAATGGCAAATCCCGATCTCGAATTCGACATCCAAGTTATGTCGTGAAAATCAGTTAAAGGTCGAGTGATTGCTGATATGTTAGCAGATCACCCTAAGGAGGTACACGAGGATAATACACCAGACGACCGAATTTCAACAATAGAAGAAGACGCATGGACTATGTTTTTCGATGGAGTTGTAAATTTGTCAGGTTCTGGCATTGGGGCAGTTTTGATATCTTCTAATGGGCAATATTATCCTGTGGCTGCAAAATTGATTTTTCCATGCACCAACAATATAGCCGAATATGAAGCATGCATCCTCGGCTTGCAAGCAGCTATTGGAATGGAAGTAACAAAACTAAAAGTATTCGGTGACTCCGCCTTAATTATCCTCCAAACTGTGGGTGAATGGAAGATGAGAGATACCAAACTTGTGCCTTATCACGACTACTTCGAAAAATTGGCAGGAGAATTTCAAGACATCTCGTTTGAATACCTACCTAGAGTTCATAATCAATTCGCTGATGCGCTAGCAACGCTGTCATCTATGTTATAAGTAACGAAAGGGTTAGAAGTAGAACCTTTGAAGATCGAAGTTCTGACAAGACAGGAACACTGCATGGCTATAACCGAAGAACCCGACGGGAAACCCCGGTATTACGATATCATGAAATACGTCCGTAAGCGTGGAATTCCCGAAGAAAGCACTCACTCTGATCGAAAATACCTAATGAAAATGGCCTCAAGGTTCTTCGTCAGCGGTGAAAATCTGTACAAAAGATCATATGATTCAATCCTGCTAAGGTGTGTTGATGCAATTGAAGCCACACGGATAATGCAGGAAATACATGAGGGAGTATGTGGCCCTCACATGAATGGACGCATGTTGGCCAAGAAAATAATGAGATTAGGATATTATTGGCTCCCTTTGGAAGGCGATTGCGCCCAACATGTGCGAAGCTGTCATCGTTGCTAGATTCACGGGAACAAGATAAATGTCCCTCCAACCAAACTGCATCAATTATCTGAGCCGTGGCCATTTTCAATGTGGGGCATTGATGTAATTGGCCCAATCAATCCGAAGGCATCAAATGGGCATCGGTTTATTTTGGTTGCAATTGATTACTTCTCAAAATGGATCGAGGCCACATCCTATGTAAGCGTAACTGTGTGGAACATTATGAAGTTCATCAGACGTGACATAATCGCTCGATATGGCGTGCCAGAAGCTATCATCATCGACAATGGGTCAAACCTGAACAACAAGTTGATTGATCAATTGTTCTCTGAATTCAAAATCCAACATCTGAACTCATCCCCTTATCGTCCACAAATGAATGGAGCCGTGGAAGCCGCCAACAAGAACATCAAGAGAATCCTAGCCAAGACAGCTGAAAACTACCGCGACTGGCATGAAAGGTTACCCTTCGCACTAACAGCATATCGAACTTTGATTCGAACTTCCACCGGGGCAACCCCTTTTTCCCTGGTTTATGGCATGGAAGCGGTTTTGCCCATAGAAGTAGAAATCCCATCCCTGCGAATTTTATCCCAGGTAGGATTGTCCGAGGAAGAGTGGACACAACAAAGGCTCGAGCAACCGAATATGATCGATGAAAACGACCGAAAGCCCTCTCGTCATGGTCGGTGTTATCAACAGAAGGTAGCCCGATCGTTCAATCAGAAAGTGCGACCTAGGAACTTTGAGGTAAATGAGCTAGTCTTGAGAAAGACACTGCCAATCTTCCCGGAGCCTAGAGGCAAGTTTGCCCCAAATTACAAGGGTCCTTACGTGATAAAGAAGATACTCCCCGGAGGAGCCTTGATCCTGACTGAAATGGATGGGCGGGAATTCTCCAAGCCGGTTAATTCTGATGCTGTAAAAAAGTACTACCCTTGAAAGATGTTCACTGCCTGGCATTGTCAAGCATTTCTCTATCAAAATGAAAATGCCTATGCGCCTTTTATGAGTGATGTATTTACACCATCATAAAAATGTGTTTGGCTGATTCAGCAAAGAAGAATTAATGGTAATCACTAGCATTTAAGGGAGTGTCGAAAATCAGGCAGCAAACTTGATGAAATAATCGATACTACCCAAGCAAGCGCATAGGAGTGACCCATATCAAATTCACCTAACTTGGTATAAAAGACATGTCGTTCAAGAACTGGTCCAATTAAATAAAAGAAGCCCTCTATCCTAGACGATAACCTTGGAACTGGGAAACTCCACCCCCATGTTCCAGACACATATTATTCAAAAAAATAATTATCAGAAAACTTGAGGTTTTTGATTGTCCATCTCAAATTCCATAAAAGCTTGAGGTACGTGACTTTTTGCTCAATGCAGCTATAGTCAAAGACAAAAGAAAAATTCCACGGAAGGAAGACGTTGAAGATGAATCAACGACCAGCAATTATGCATACAGGGCCACAAATGAGGAGGGCCAATCAAAAGAGACATTGAACTGTGTCAAAGACAAAAGGCCGTCATTAACACTCAAATATCCCTAGGAGTCAGCAAATATGAACTCTGGGGAAGAGTAATTTGGTATCATTTCCAATACTCCCAGTATCTGAATTCACTTTTGATGTATTTTCTCATATTTGACAGGAAGCATAAGATTCAAGAGCACAAGCTTAGTGGTTAATTTGGGCAAACCAAGTAGCCCATATCGATTTACCTGGCTTGGTATGAAAGGACGTGTCGTCCAGAAGCCGATTTGGTTAAATGGAAAAGGAAACTCCCCTACGGACATTGTTGGCGCCTCTAGCCGAGTGGTAGCCAGGAAGGGGCAAAATGATCCAAAGTCGAGGGATCGAATCCCCGACGCGACTGTTAGCCCCCTAAGTGATAATTTGCCTCTCTTGCACCTGCAAATTACAAGAGAGCAAATGACCTAACGGAGTAAAAATTACAGGAATTTATATCCTCCTCGAACTTCAGGTCTATTCAAACATCTGTAAACTAGTGAAGGGTAATGTTGTATCACTTCCAAGTTATTCGACTCTTGAAAGAGCTTCTAACTAACATGATCCATCTCGTCTGTTGCAGGATCACCTGATCGTCAAAGATGCAGAAAACAAATTAATAAGAGTCATGTCAGACCGTTATAAGCTCTCCCAAGCCAAATGGCGTCTCAAGTATCGCCAAAGCAAATGACAGGAACCTTTCTGGCCTCAAATCATGTGTGATATTGACCCTACTAATTGATCTATTTCCACATCTTCTCTTCTGCAGGGGCAAAAGCAGAAAGACCGTCAAATCAATGATCAGATCCCCAATCCCAACTGATCCTTCTTGTGTCATTTCCCTACTTAATAAGGGCAATCCATTGACACCACTTTGTGAATAACTCTTTTGATGTTCAAAATTCAACACATTTGTAAATACAATTTCACTAACACCCCTAAAGTTGTCAATAGGGTCTCTTGAGTAAAAAATCATTCATTTGTTTTGAGAATACAAACTCTCTCATATTTAAAAAATGCTGCATGCCTTTCTCCAAATGGATTTTTGCAGGATGATTTTGTCTGTCTAAAATCACTAATTCCATTGAGGATTACTAGAATAGACAACTAAGTGAAGAACACAAGATTAGTCGAGCATGCTGGATGAGGTGCGTCAGAATGATGACAGGCAAGCCATATCCTACACACAGTCCCCCATCTATACACTTGTGAGATGAGTGCAGAAAATTCCATGACTGCAGGGTAAAGAGTTCTCTCGCGAATGGTACGATAACCAAAATAGTGAGAGGCATTTCATTGCTCACCCCCTATTGGGCCCCATACATTGGTGAAGCTTCTCTCATCAAGAATCCCCCCACACTGGGGCATGTCAAAGACAAGGCAAATCAGCATCACAAGGTAAGAAGAGGGATAGAAATTCTCTTGCTTGCACTTACATCAATCTTCGAGTGTCTTTATTGCATATGAACACTCGCGTTAATTTAAGTGCCTTAGAACGACGAAGAGCAATTCCTTTTCTATGCATTTGCATACATTGTACAACCTAAGTGAGTCTGTAAATTCACCCTCACAAAGAGGCAAAGTAGAGATTACTGCCACCCGAGCAGCATAATCAGAAGCGCCAACAAAAGATGCAGACCCAATAGTCTAACCAAGGTGTTTGCTTGAACTTGTCTAGACCAGTTCTCCAAGAAGCGAGAAAAAGCAGAGGCATAAAAAGCAGTGTACCTGGTAAAAGCAAGGTCAATGCCCATAAATGAGGAACTGGAATAAAAGTCGGGGCATAAAAAAGCAGTGTGCCTGGTAAAAGCAAGGCCGATGCCCCAAACAGAAAATACAGCCATCTGTACTCCCAAGAGAAGTTGTTGTGGTTCAATTAATAGAACCTTCATCTGATCATGAGAAGAAAGACCAGTGATGAATGCCAAAACAGTCACCAACTCTCACCCTTCTATATGTGAGCCAAGTCTACGTTATATTCCCATTGTAAAAAGTCTCTTTAGACTAGGGGCACTTCAATTAACGTAAGATTTCATATGTGCATAAATATCGCTCGAAGAAGTACGAGCAAGATTACTCTATCTCTTTTTGCAAGGTTCCTGACTTGTAAACCCGCAGAGAATCGTGCAACATTTTCATCCATCGACTTCAACCTTGATGGTCCCCTTTGATGAGCTGCTAACCAAGTCTTCATCACAATTTCAACAAAGACCTCTCACATTGGTAAAGTCATACCACTTGCGAGAATACTCGAACCCCTGTTGACATGATGACAGTGAGAAGTGTGATCCTTATAAATCCTGCATCAATGGTCAGGATACAACAGCATTTCCTGAGAGTGAGTGAAAAGTCCTTTCAGACTTAAAGTCCCTCATCTGGCATGCTCAATATATCTACGTTCTAAATGAGGGTTGTCTTTCAAAATCTTCCCCAGTGGAAATCAGATGATGCAAAATTGACAAAATTATCATGCATGAATCTCATTTGAACTCATGAATTTACAGCATATACAATCATGTGTGCATATTGTGTAAATAGCAGACATACTCTCAGAGATCAAAGATATTGCCAAGTAAGCATATCTCTATCCCCTTTTGTCTTAAAGTACCTACCACTGTCTAGGTACTCTCTTATTGACACTCAACTTATTTGAGTCGTCCTTTGAGTTTGGGTGCTTACTGCTATCTAGGTATCCCCATTGTCTTTGAGTACCGGCCACCGTTCGGATACTCCCTTTTCCTGACGCTCGACCTGTTCGAGTTGTCCTCAAAGTATTGATACTTGTGACTGACCAAGTATCTCTTGGAATACCTATTGCTGTCTAGGTATCCCCATATCGTCAAGTACCCACCGTTGTCCAGCACCTACTCAGGTATGCTTTCTTACAATTGGACCAACTAAGTGGTCCCAGGTTGTATCATTAAATACTTGTGTTCATCCAAGTATTCCAGTACTTTGTACACTTGTGGCTACCTAGGTGTTCCACCCCTTTTAAGTGCCTGCGGCCATCCAGGTAAGCCTTGTGCTACATTCAAATCCCCAATTACCAGGAGGTGAGAGACCTTCATGAAAATGCGAGGTACTCTTTCAACACTTGCGAGCAATTAGGTATTTTCCAGCATTTAGTACTTCGGATCATATAGGTACCCCTTCGATATCTCCAAACATCCAGGTATCCTCTAAGAGTTTGTATTTGTGATCATCCAAGTACCCCTTCGACGCCTGCAAAGGCCCAAATATCCTCCAGGTTGGCACTTGTGAATATCTAGATACTCAATCAATGCTTGTGAATGTCCAGGTATCTTCAACAAATAGATACCCTGAGAAAGATCGGCGCATCCCCCGAGAAAGGTCGGGTTCCAACAGGTGTCTTTGACAGAGGTCAAACATCCCCACAAAATAGATGCCCTGAGAAAGGTCGGCGCATCCCCTGAGAAAGGTCGGTGCATCCCCCGAGAAAGGTCGGGTTCCAACAGGTGTCTTTGACAGAGGTTAGACATCCCCACAAAATAGAGGCCTTGAGAAAGGTCGGCGCATCCCCCGAGAAAGGTCGAGTTCCCACAGGTGTCCTTGACGAAGATCAAGCACCCCACAAATCGATGCCCTGAGAAAAGTCGGTGCATCTCCCGAGAAAGGTCGGGTTCCAACAGGTGTCTTTGACAGAGGTCAGACATCCCCACAAATCGATGCCCTGAGAAAGGTCGGCGCATCTCCCGAGAAAGGTCGGGTACCAATTGGTGTCCTCAATACAAATCAGGCACCCATAAATAGATGCCCTGAGAAAGGTCGGTGCATCTCTTGTCACGGCGACCGAAGAAAGGTTCGAGTCCGAGACAAACCACTTACTACTCTGACAGGCGACCGAAGAATGGTTCGAGCCCTAGAAAAGCATTTTATCGTCACGGCGACCGAAGAAAGGTTCGAGTCCGAGGCAAACCACTTACTGCTCTGACAGGCGACCGAAAAATGGTTCGGGTCCTGGAAAGCCAATTTCCTGTCGAGGCGACCGAAGAAAAGTTCGGGTCCTAGACAAATTACTAATTGTTTTAACAGGCGACCGAAGAATGGTTCGAGTCCTGGAAAAGCAACCTCCTCATATCACCAGGTAAGATGACGCCTTGATACTTGCCAAACTCGGGGTTCACACCCTATCTCACTCACTCCCGGTAAGTAACTACAGGTATCTTCTTATCTGTCTTAGTATATGTAAAGTTATATTGCTCTTTTTCTGCATAGGATAATAAGTCCCAAATAAAATATAATCTGCTACGTATGCATGGATAAAATTTAGGCATCAGATTGTCTTTGAATGCAACCTCTGCAAGCTCACCTTCAAAGAGGGGCAGCTGTTGACGCCTTAATTTTATTTAGGTTTTATTTTATTAATTAAGTTTTTGGATAATAAATAAACAAATAAAAAAAAAAACAACAAAAGAACAAAAATAAGACAAAAGCAAGAGCAAAAGCCCAGCCCTAGCCATTCCTCCTTCGCGCGGGCCCTAGGCCCACTCTCCTCCTTCTTCACCCCCGGCCCGGCCCCTTACTCTCTTCTTCTTCCTCCTTCCCTCTCCTTCGCCGCAACTCACGCGCGAGGTAGGCTGACGCGCGAAGTACGACCTACACCGAGGAGAGTAGGCCGACGTCGGCCGGAGAGGATAAGATCTCGGCGCCATTAATGTTGAGCAGGCTTCGCTGAAAAGCTCGATGGGACACCGATTCAACCAAGGGGAACCAGTGGGCAAGCTGGAAGCCGGCGGCCGAGGCCCTCCGTCGACCGGATTTCCTTGGCCTTAAATAGGCGGCCGCACGCACCGTCGAGGGGGCGGCGAGCTCGGAGATCTTTCACCGAGAGACGTCGGGAAAGATCAAAGGGCAAGCGCGGGGGAGAACTCGAGTCGTGAGCTCAACCCATCCTTCACCGAGAGACTTCGGGGAGGCCGGGAGGCGAGCAATTTCGAGAGGGTCAGATCTAGCCGGTGGAGGCTCCGATTTGGCCGGAGTGAGAGAGATCTGGGGTGACCGGGACCCTCCGCGATGCTAGTAGCCTTCACCGTTGTTGTTCACCCCTGTCGTCGCCATCGCCCTCGCTGCCGTTGAGCGCCTCCGCCGCCGCCGCCTCGATCCGGCATCGTCACCGCCGCCCCCCCGTTCAAGAGAAGGTAAAAAAAAGCGTCGCCGTTACCGTCGCCGCTCATCATACCCGTTTCCCGTTAACCTAGCCATCGTCGCCGTCACCGCCGTAGTCGCCGTCGCCGCCAACGCCTTGGTACCCGTCCTCGGCGCCGTGGATTCGCAAACCCTAGGGTTTGCAATTTTCCGGGTCAGGAAGCGGATCCGGACCCGGAAAATCGGGTAGGGTTCGCGATTTAGGGGCGGTCGGAGGACGGGTCGGATGTCGGAGCCGAGTCGGGTAGGGTTTCGCCGAGGAGCGGGTTGGTGGGTCGAGGCCGTCGGGTCGGGCGGATGACCCGGTTCCCTAGGGTTTCGCCGGTTCCCCAAACGGCGCCGTTTCAAAAAAAAAAAAAAAAAAAAAAAATGAAAAATCCAAGTCGGGCCAAAGAATGCGATCGGCTTTTTATTTTATTATTATTTTTTTAATATGTTTTCATAAATAAATATTAAGCAAATAATTTATTTTCCTAAAAAATCAAAAAATAATTTATTTTCGAAAAACATTAAAAAATATTTTAATTTCCAGAAAAAAAAAAAAAAAAAAAAAACCAGAAAAAATATTAAAAAATATAAAAAATATTTCATTTTCCAGAAAAATCAAAAATATTCCATATTTTCCAAAAATGCCAAAAATTCAGAAAAAAAAAAAAACCAAAAAGACTTGTATTTTTCCAAAAAATACCAAAAACTCAAAAAAAAAAAAAAATCCCTTTTATGTCCAAAAATTGGAAAAAGGTTCAAAAATGTTTTTTTTTTTTTTTTTAAATGCTTGGAAAATCCCTAAAACATCCAAAAGCCTTAGGGTTTAAACAAGATTAGGTACCGAAAGGGCATTAGTGATTAACTAGTGTAATCAAGTCCCCGATTCTAATTTCTCTGGTTGCGCAGGAGCGAATATTTCTCCCAATATTTCGCATGGGTTTCTAATCAACCCACCCCAAATTGATTAGTGGCGACTCCGTTTTAAAAATTAACTTACAGGTTAAAAATTCAATTTATTAAAATCGTGAATTGGTGGACTAGGGAGAGTCCGGGCTTAATTAATCCAGCCGAGCCATTAGCCTCCGCAAGGCACCCGCCTCGATCAGGCGCCAAAAAAAAAGAGGTCGCGACAGAGAGAAATCCGGTCGCGAACTCGAACGACCACCCTCTGAGAGGCTTCGAGGGGAGGCCGATGACAAGCGACCCAGAAAGAGAGGGAAATCGAAGTGAAGGGGGCAGATCTAAGCATGCGGGGGCTAAACGAGGTCAGCCGGAGGAGAGAGAGCCGTTGCCTCGAGCCACCGTGGGATCCAGTCCTCGGTCGCACTCTATTCATTGTTCCCCTCTGCATCTCCACCTATCATAGCCGCCGTGCCACCGTGTCGCCGTGCTGCCGTGCCACCGCGGACAAGTAGCAGCTGCCTTCTAATGCGTTGTCTCTGTCGATCTGCTGTTGTCGTCACCAATCTGCCGCCCCAGCTCCTCCATCGGCACCGCGATTAGGCGAGAGGGAGGATGCACCGCATTGGGTCGGGCTCGGGTTAGAAGAGGGTCGCGATCGAGTAGGGTTCCATGAACTGGGTCGCGGCTGCGAACCGGGTCAGGTGTGGGTCGATATCCGGGTAGGGTTTCCCTCGAGTCGGGCCAAGTCACGCGTGGACTAAATTCGCACAGGCCTCAGAGAAGTGTGCCTATTTTTGGGCCAGGCTTGTTTTCTAAACATGGGGAAAAACAATAAAAAAAAAAAAAAATCAGAGTCGAGCCCGCGTTGAGGGCTCGTCCGAATCTTGGGTTGACGACCGGGTCGGACCCAACCCGAGGATCCAACCCGGTTCTTTTTTAAAATATTATAATATAAATAAAATAATAATAATTTATTTTCCAAAAATAAAAAAAATATCCATATTTTCCCCAAAAAGCCAAAAAGTAAGAAAAAGTCAAAAATGATTTATATTTTCCAAAAAGACAAAAAAAAAAATCCCTTTTATGTTTAAAAAAATAGAAAAGGTCCAAAAAAATGTTTTTTCCTTCACAAAATGCATGGAAAAACCCCTCAAAAATCCAAAAAACCTTAGGGTTTAAACAAGATTAGGTACCAAAAGGGCATTAGTGATTAACTAGTGTAATCAAGTCCCCGATCCTAATTTCTCTTGTTGCACAGAAGCGAGTATTTCTCCCAATACTTCACTTGGATTTCTAATCGACTCACCCCAAATCGATTAGCGGCGACTCATTTTTAAATTAACTCACAGGTTAAAAAATTGAACCATTAAGTCGTGAATTGGTGGACTTAGGAGAGTCCGGGTTAAGCCTAATAGAGTTAGCCGAACCGTTAGCCTCTGCAAGGCGCCCACCTCGAGCGGGCGCCAAAAATAAGAGGTCGCGACAAGTTTTTAACAGAAACATGTTGAACAAGCATAAATCTAATACACCGAAGCTGTTGTGCACATCATTAAAACTAGAGGGCGAAGTACTCATTCATTAAAACTCATAAATCTAAAATTACAATGGGAGAGAAAAGCTCCCAGATCTAAAATTAGGAGAGTAAAGCTTTCAGACCTAGATCTAGATAAGTAGGAAACAAAGGAAAATAAAAGGAAAAGCAACCAAAAAGGAGAGGAGGAAGAGATCTAGGTCAAATTTCTTCCCTCGAAGAAAGCTTAAAAATTTAGAGAGAGAGAGAGGGGGGTGTAGGAAAATTGTGGATTTATCCAATATGCAAAAATTGTTCATAATAACGTGCCGCCAAATAGGTATATAAAAGTTTATTAGCCATTGTCACCGTGCGTTGTTCATTATGATTATGCGTCATGATTATATCCATCTTTTTTGAACTCTTTGTACTCCTAGGCTAGCATACCCAAAAATGCAATGGAAGATCTGAAAATCCATGTAATCTTAAGCTCCCTCACTTTAAGTAGGTCATCCGAACTCATTGATAGCCAAAATAGATGCGTGATTTATTAATTTTACATACCTGGAAACTGAGAATGGTATGTATGAAGTTACTTCTACATTTTCCTTTTGAGACGCACTCTTGACTTTTTTCTAATTTAAAGTGCTTGAAACCTTTAAAAAAAAATTTTTAATTGATTCATACATTTACCTGTAATTCTTTCATGGCTTTCAAATCTATTTAATATTTTAAACTTCAACAGGGAAGTAAAAGATTTGATTTTAAGCTGTAAAAAATCTACGCAAACAAAACGGCAAGTCTGACTTCTTGATATTCAGAGACATCGACGTGGTAGGTCATCACAACATTGGGCGTTGGCCATACACGAGACCAATTTTCTTAGGACGGTCGATGTACAATTGCTCCAGCTCTCAGTCAAAACGTTATGAATGGCAGGATCCCCAACTCGAGCAAGTTTAGTTATTGCATAAGCTGCCATGTTCATGCTTCACTTTCATGGAGATAAATGCAGATATGCACGTCGAATAACCTGACAGAAAGAGAGAGGTGCGATATCTACGTCCTGTGCGCACAAGCGAGCTTTGCATGGTCAGGGTTTTTCTTGACCACATTTCCTCTAAGAAAACGTTTATCAGCTCAGGAAAGATTGAGTTTTGACGTTGAAGATACATAAATGCTCCACGAATGTCGACAAACAAATGATTCAAATTTAATGAAACAGAAAGCTCATTATATGTGAAATAGTGAGACTGGCGAATACACATTTACATATCTATGTACATCATATGAAGGATATCGCTGTGGTAATGAAGCTCCAACTGATCAACGTGTGTCTTAGTCTGTCGGCACACAGAAGCGTGAACTTTTCATATTTTTTCACTGCTTCTGTTGTATTTGATGTAGTGGCTAAACCGTGGAGCCGATTTGAGTAGTGTGAGAAATGCTTGAGAGGAGATGTTGATCAGTCCATTAACTGCCCGGGGTTTACAGTTGAGATGGAAGTTCTTCGCCAGAAAGGATATATCCGCCACCCTGGCAATAGCCAACGGTGTCGTATATTTTTCCCTCGCAAAACGGCTACTTGTATGCTGTAAATGCATTTCACCAACAATCTGATATGGCTGCAAAACCTAAGCGAGGTCACGGGGACTGTAGTAAATGTAAGGAACCCCGAAAATAGCTGGACACCTCCTGATCGACGCAATTTATGGATCTGCAGTCGTCATTGCTGTGAGCTGATCGAACGGGAGGCTAATTTGGAAAACTCAGCTTGATCCACAACCTCTAGCAGTGACAACAACCACCGGAACCGCTTGTGAGGTGGATGCAAATAATAATAAGAAAATAGTAACCTGTTTCGAGAAAATTACAAAGAATATTCACAATAACAGAAATAAGTGACTTATTTTGAAACCGATGAATATCATTTCTCTTTGTTTTTACAGGGCATCGGAGTATCGTCACACGAAGTGACCTTACCTCTGAAGCAATGTTGCACTTTCTGAGGTAGCTTGGCGAAGCTCAATATTAGGTCAGGCCTACACAATCCCGGATGAAGGCAGTAAACGCGGCGGCTACTCAGGAGCCTCCCAATGGGGACGCAGTCCCGCAACTGATCCGAGAAGGAGGCTCTTGTACGTAGCCAACAAAAACCTCTACACAGTTCCTCCATGGGTCGCCCAATGCCAAGAGAAGCAAAATAACCAAACCAAAAAGCCAAGTCAACCCGCCCTGTGCATAGGGCCGGATGTGAACTTCAATTCGATCATTGCATTCGACATCCAATTGGGGAGGATATCAGACGAGCACGACAACTTGGGGGATATGACGCGTTTTACTTTGCTTGCTTGGCGCATAATAATCCCGACTGTCCTCCCGGGCCAAACATGGATGCGGACTTCCCATGTTACTTAGTATATCAACGAATGGCAACAGGCAAGACACCATAGCTGCCATGCTAAAAAGTAGCTTTGCTCGGGCTCTAGACCGAGGCACAAGACACATAGTATGGTTCAAAGTACGTACACATTGTCACTCCTGGGAAACGTTAATTTTGCTGCATGCTGCGCATTCTTGTATCACCATGTAAACATTGTAGGCATTAGATGGATCCTGCTCCAACCAATTCAGGGCTAGTGCTTCTTAAAGTATCAGTGAATCAAGATGAGCTAATTAAATCATTCTCGCAACAGATTATAGATTGGCACCTTCACAACCTTACACGAGCCCTTCATAAACCATGTAAAAGTAATGCGAACAATTAGATTTCACACACAAGTACATTCTCGAAATTGCAATACGATATATCAATCCATAAATCAATTGTTAACTACCTTGTCCTAGCTTTGCCCTGACTTGTGAGGATCAACAGAGGCGAAATTTATTGTCACGCGGCATCTGGAGTTCCCCCAAACACTTCAGTAGGTAAATTATGAGTAAGCTGAGGAGAGAAAATTCTCGACAAGTTCCCAATGAAGTGTTCAGGGGAGCTCTAGAGGCAACCTGACGTTTTCATTCACTGCTTTTGCTCTTTTGACCATCTATTGCCTGCTCATCTTAGGGTTGCTTGCCCTGGTATTTATAAAGGACTTTCCTTCTTTTCGTTTTCTCCCCTTGCGCGAATGCCTTGTCAGCTTTTTGTATCAGTATACTTGTGATTATTCTTCGACAAAAAAATTGTCGTACTAATTGTTATAGCTATTGTTAATTATACTATGATTAGTCCATGAATTGGTATACGAGTGATGCAACAAATTTTTATTGACTTTTGAAGTGTATGACCTATCTTATAAATGCTTACGTGTAAGCTAATCTTGTACCAATGGTAGAGGCAGCACCTTCATCATCTAACATTATTTAGAAATATAATAATAATGTTGTACTTACGTACAAGCGATACGATAAATTTTGTCTTGATTGTTGAAGCATACGACACATTTTTCAAATGCCCAATTGTGGTCTATCATATATGAATGGTGGAGATCGGGTCTAGAATATCTCATATTACTTTTATATGAAAAAGAACTTTTATAGAATAAAAGGAAGTTGTGCGAGGGCAGGTGAACATGGACGCAAATGTAGGCTAAATGGGTGGGCCCGACGGAGAGAAGATACCAGTACGTGATCGAGTTGTGACCATCCATCCCACCTTTTCCCTGTTTGGTATATCTTTCTTTTGTCCTTTTGTATCCGATGTTTTCCTTGAATGTACGAATCAAACCCCTGCTAGGTTCTAATCAATTCTAGTACTTATGCGCGACTTGTAAGAGAAAATTGACTTCACGTGCTTTAATTCGTTAGATTATCCAATTTGCAAACTTGACACGTGAATGGGGGGAAAGACCTATATATTTCACCCGAATCCTATTTAACAAAGGGTTAGACTTCCAAGCACATATTGAATGGGCGGACGAAAGAATATCGATTTCATACCATTTCAAATAATCATGCCCAATACTCTAAATCCTATCGCAAAGGAAATTAACATGACTTGCTAACTTGACCGGAGTAAATCCATGTAGTATTTTCACAATTCGTATTGCACAAAAATCAAGGAACCTTGTATAGCAAGCCTAACAAGCACTTGCAATGATGTCAAGAGCAAGACCATCACAGTACATCTCGCAATCGAACTCTCATGTAGTAAACCCTAGGATATAATGGCTTGCAACGGGGGCTCCATGAGCGAATGAGAAAGCATCTCCGAAAAGGATTGAAGAGGACGTGGAGGGATAGGGCTTGGGACATTTGAGAAGAAGAGCAAGGAAGAATTTCCATCCACGCGACCACAAAGATTCTACCCTCAGCCCAATTCATCACTACACCCACATTTCAGACCAGGTTCAGTATCTGTTGAGAATTTATCCCTTTTTTATGAATCATTCCCTCTCAAAATTTTGTTTTTCTTTTTTTAAGGAAGCGAAATTATATTTGAAAGGACACTATATTGCTCTTTAACCACCCCCCTGCGCTGCTAAAAATATTCTTGTAAAGAAAAATTTATAGCCAGGACAAATGTCGCGCTCACAAATAACTACCCTTTATAAAAAAGATTGCATCATTTATATGTGCAAAGAATCAATTGAGATAATTGGATCAGTAGTAAAACATAGGTACCATCGCGGAACATCATAACATCGTTTTCTTTCGTTCCTTTTTCACTGTCCATGTACTTACTAAATATCTACATCTTTTTCAGGACTTCTTATTTTTCCAAACATGAAAATAAGACATGAGAGATTTAAGAAAAGTCCGCCTCTTTCTTTCAATACTAAGGAAAGAAAAAGAAAATATGCAAGGCATCAAACTTACTTAGGAGAAACAAAGAATGTACTATCGATGCAAAGAAGATTTTATACATGTAATTATGTCCACATTTGATTGGAGGGTTGTAACTATCTGATCTCTCATATGAAAGACATATAAGATCACTCGAATATAAACTTGTTTACATTATTCTACTAAAGATCTAATGAGGCGATATGGTGTTCATGTTGACCTAATGAATGTTTCTTTGATATAATTACTTGTGTAGACCGTTGAAAACAAGACATGTGAAATAAAATCTATCTGGTGAACATTTAGTACATGTCTCACTCTCATATATTTCAAACCTATCATTAGTAGCTATTGATTTTTCTTTCTCTGGAGAATATCTAGAATAGGGAGGGGCCAAATTCAAATTATGCTAGCCTTACATAGTTTGAGCATAGATGCACTTTTCTTATTCCAATCGGAGAATATTAAGCGAGCTCAATCACTGTGATATATATTTTAAAAATAATAATTAATGAACAAAGTAAGCATCACATAATGTATCAGAAATCGATTTTTCTTTCTTCGTTTTTTCTTTTTTGTAGTACTCGATGCTAAAATTTTTTGTAAAGGCATAATTTTCGCAAGACGCATCCTGATTTACAGCAGTGAAATGATTCTTCGAGATCTTGATTGAGTTGACTTTAGTGGGAGAAGTTTACATATTTTTATAGTTTTCCCTCCATCAGAGTCAATTTGATCGAGCAGATCTTAAACTCCGCTTAAGGGATTTGCTTAAAAAGAATTAAAAAATTTCTTGTTCATTTTATTGGCCAAGATTAGGACTTAATGAGGACGTCACCTAGAAAACACGTATTCTGTTCCTGGCTTTTACCGCTTCCAAAGGGCACTTTTTACTATATATATATTTCAGTTATATCGAACTTTGAATTCCTTTGCAGTCAAAATATTCAATGCCGGTTTAGGGAAGTAACTTAATTTCTGAATTATTCCATAGGATGGTTTCGTGTCCACAAAGATGCTTTTGAAGGACGGAAAATCGAATATCAGCGTCTAATGCGGAGGGATATCTCTTGCTTTCGGAGGATAAAGAGATAGAGATGGATATCGAATTGTATCCTCACCTATCAAATACCATTTCCACTTTTTAAAAGGAATAATTACAAAAAAAAAAAAAAAAAAAAAATTCTATACTTAGCGTATGGATATCAATTTAATCATAAACATTCTAAATTGGCTAATTAAGTTTTGAATATTTTAATTATTTGTCAATATAATTCTTCCGATCAATTGGCTAACAATCACCAACGTGGATACTGACCATCTGATGTAACACGACAAACATTGACATAGACAATTTTTTGCATTTTTTAAACACATTCGGAATTTTTCTTCCTGTTCTTCTTTTTCTTTGTTTTTTTTTTTTTTTTTCTTTTTCATTTATCGATCGCAAGGCCTCAATGATGGTGGGCAACCAACCACAAGCAAGGGTTGGCGAGGTTGACCATCACCAATGGCCAAGCAAGGCAAGGGTCACCTCGCCGACCCTTGCCTATGGCCAATTGTAGATCATCACGACTAGCCAAGGAAGGAAAAAAACAAAAAAGTTCAAAATAATTATAAAAAAAAAATATCCAGTTAGCACCAATCGTGTCACGAATAAAAATTAACATCAATGTTAGTAATTTCTAGCAAAAATTAGCTAGAAAGACTACATTGGTAAATCATCAAAAAGTAAAAAATTGATCGAATTGAAGTGCTTATAATTGAATTAATATCCATTATAACTCTTTTTTTGTAATTATCCCCTTTTGAAACGTGCAATGTGCATTTGATTTTGGGAAAATAGTAGATAACCATGCCGTGAGAATTGCAAATCAAACGGTGGCTTCGCCACCTCAAAATTTCTCAAGGAAACTCGTTGACTCGTTTAACCAGTTTCCTTAGAAAAATTAAAATCGGAAAATCTCATTTGGCAGGATTTCCTCAGATTGCACTAAATGAGACTCCTTACATATGAATAAAGAAAAATTAACATAACGAAACATATAATTCTAAAGCAAATTAAATACCGAAACATGGGTGATCATAAATAGAAAAATATAATCGCTAGAAAAAAATATATATTGTTGATTTCTGGTGAAGAATGATCTAATTCAATCCTTGATTGATTCCTTAGTGCGATCCTGATTGCATGGATGATACAGTGAATCGACGTCATGGAATATTTTGAGGAAGACAATATTTTGTATATTTCTTTCCTATTTCTTTTCCTGTATTATAAATACAAGGAAAAATTCCAAATAAAGACCCGAAGTTGAACAATTTTCTCAAATAAGGACCCGAAATAAATTTAGTGTCAAATAAAGACCTAAACTGGACCCATTGTCTCAAATAAGGACTCGAAGTTGACCAATTTTCTCAAATAAGGACCCGAAATAAACTTTATGTCAGATAAAGACCTAAAGTGGACCTATTGTCTCAAATAAGGACCTTAATTCCAAATAAGAACCCGAGCTTACTGGTTAGCCAAATATTCATCGGCTATCAAGCATGTGACATTTCCGACAACCGGAGTTTAGGCAATTTTGTCCAAAAAAATATAGGGAAAATTAACAAATCCTAAAACGGAAACAAAAAAAAAAAAAAAAAAAAAAAAAACCCTAGGTTTTCTATGATCTCCCTGTTCCTTGTACCCATCCTCTGCAAAGTCAAAGACCCAAATTCTCCACTAGTTGAGGCACGAATTCAAAAACAAGAAGAAAACCAAACGCTTCTTGCTTCTTCTTTTTTTTTTTTGTGGAGACCCAAATTCTTTGTTGGTCGAGCAAGGTGAGGAGCAGTGAGGGAGAAGAAAGAAGAAAATGTAAACATCTAAATAGATAACCTAAACTTAATTAATATAGAATTTTCCCTTTTCTTCTAATCACAAATTTCTAACAAAATTGCCCCTACTTTAATTGTCGGAAAATGTTTACCAGCGAGCTAAAGTCCTCAATAGAGATTAACTTGATCACTTCGGGTCCTTATTTGACACAAAATTCACTTCGGGTTCTTATTTGAAACAATGGGTCCACTTCAGGTCCTTATATGATACAAAGTTCACTTTAGGTCCTTATTTGAGAAAATAGATTCACTTCGGGTCCTTATTTGGAATTTTCCCTAAATAGAACTACATACTTGTACATTTGATACAATCAATAAATACAATCACCGTCTTCCATTTTTTCCACATTTTCTATCAATTTCATCAGAAGGATTTAATTAAATTTAAAGATTTAAAAAAACACTTCAAATGTTGACTCTGAGACTAATAACTAAATTACTGAATGTTCAAATGGTTTCTCATTTTTTTTTAATTTAAATCAAGTTGCTCTACAAGGACTCTCCAGTGATTTAATCAAGATTGGTGATATCGGTTATGCATAATAACAAATGATTATATAATGGTACAATCTCTCTTGGAAAAGAGACGGTACCTTCCTTGGCTTTAATTTTCCCAAGGGAACTAGATGAATTGTTCATCAAGTTTCTCTGGGAATTTTGGAATGAAATCTTAGTTGTTGGGATTTCCTTTAATGCCTCTAGGTAAAATTTCTTAAATGTGAGTATAACGGAAACAAAATAAGAGAATTGATAAACATGAAGAAAACCCACAAAACGTCCATGACAATACAAAAAGTGTGTTTTATAATCACTTATGACCACTAATTGAGTTACCTTAATTGCGAGCTTATATTGAGCAACCATGACTTGGAGCTTCACGACTCGAAACTCTCGTGATTGGTGTTGTGGCCACTGCGACCATGATTGCCGCAAGCTTAGAGCTTGAGCTCACGGCTATGGCAGCCACGATGCTCCTACATCTCTCTCTCAAATTTTCTTCTTGTATTATTTGATTGGTGCTTTGTTGCCTCATAATAATTTTTAGCGAATCATAACATGACATGTGTATTTTAGGGTGACACGTGTATTCATCAACGTCTATATCATTAATTCTCCAATCCATGGCAACAAAAATCTACTAGTAAGAGAAAAATTTTAACGGAAGGACTACATGTTGACATCTTCTAAAAAGTTTAGGACATTTTTTAATTTTTTTTTTAAAAAAAAGAAAAAGATAGAAGGATGATTTTGATTTTTGGACGAAAAGTAAAGAAAAGATGGTGATATTACTCCTTAAATAAAATAAAATAAAATAAAAACCTTCATTCTATCGTACTTTTTGTTATTTATATTAAGGGTGATCGGGTCCAGGGTAGGTAGGGTTTAGACCCGAACCCTGTACCCAACCCTATTATAACCGATTCTCCTTTTCTGGATCCTATACCCAACCCTATTTGTATTGGATCCTATACCTGACCCACCCTGTTTTTCCAATCCGATTCCAGGGTCAACCCTGTTTTCACTAGAACCTGCTTTGCAATCTCCGGATATATCCTATACGACTTCGAATTTTATATTAATACGCGAGAAAATAACGTAATCCTCCTAATTTGTATTGAAACATTAAGCACTTGTAATAAATAAATATATTAACTTTTTGACTAAACGAAAAATTAAGGATTCACAGGGCTAATTATAATAAATAAAATCATAAGACAAAGAATTAGCAACAAACATGGGTCTAATATTAGTCTTTAGGGGTGTGCATGGTCCGGGCGGGCGGTTCTCAACCTAGAATCGGGAACCGCCCGCTAAGGACTGGTTCCGAAAAATTGGAACCGGGATCCACCCGTTTGTTGCATGGATCCACCTAGGAACCGGACCGCTGGTCCAGTCCGGTTCCCGGGTGGATCCATGGAACCGATCTTGACGCGAAACAATTTTGGTTTTCAACATAGAACGATCGAGTCTATGAGTTGGGAAGGAGGGGAGGAGGTCTATGGTCGGGTTTTCAACATAGAACGGTCGCGAAACAATTTTGGTTTCCAAGTTTTGAGCTCTAAAATTCCAAGTTTCAATCTCCAAAAACTAAAACAATAATTAATAGATGATTACTCAACATTAAATAACAGTCAACTACACATGAATGACAAAAAAACTAAGTGTGGTGGGGGAAAAAACCCTCAAGATGACTCATAGGGTACCTCTACTTCCAGCAAGCATGCCACCAGCAGCTGATATCCGCCTCAAGTATTCTTGTTGTCTGAGACTAGCTGGAGATGTTAGACAGGAAACAAGCTGCATTTGCTCTGGAGTAGACTCCCCCAAATCCACATTCTCCACAGTCAACTCTTGAGTATCCAAATCGCCCTCAAGAGTTAAACTCTCACTCTCCAAACCCCTCACATCACGTTCCGGTGCAGAGAATCTGCAAATGACTCCTTGAATCTCTCCACTATCCATCATCGATAATGGATCTACCTCGTAATCTTCACCAACATCTGCCATTGTTGACTCAATTTCCATGACTTCCGGAGGTGCAACAACAAAAGTCGCAACATCTTTGGGGGCCACATTTTCTGCCGGAGAATTTGTCCATTGAAAGAAATCACAAGCTCCATGTCCCTGTGTTCAAGCCAACACAAGTTAAATAAACAACAGCCAAAAGTGCAATCTTGTGAGTACCAGATGATTAGAACCAATGAGCACAAGGGAAGAATCAAGATTGGCACCTAGCAAACTTGCAAAATATGGAAGGGGACAATTTCCACACAATCTGCAGAGACTAGGAAGATTTGCTACACTTCTAGTAATTCATAGATCTCAATAGGTAAGAGTAAGGAAAAATTTATAAGACAAGATTTCCCATTGCCACCCTCCTTAACTGCATTTCGCCAAGCCTACTAGAGGATGTGTTGGAAGTTTTGAATAAGATGCAACAATGAATTCTTTTATGTCAAAATTCTGCCCAAATCATCTTAGAAATTCAATGACAATGTTAGGGACAACAAAGCTTCTATATTTTACACACAATCTATGAAAAAGTCACAATGGACCAAAGAACCACCAAAACTGCAGCTTTGGATTAGGCTTCATATACACAATTGCTTCCTCAAACAACAAGTAGAAAAAACTTCAGCTACAAGAGCTATCAACTCCAGCAAGAAGCCCCCAGCTGCAAATTCAAGCATGAGCACCGTTGAAGACAAAGCACTAAGATGAACAGCGATTGATTCCCAAAACAAAGACTCGAACTTCACTACATTCCGACCTATTGGGTAATCGAACCAAAGTACAAGTTCGCAAGCGGACGATGAATCGAGAGGCAAGCTAGAAACCGATGATCGTACCTTGTTGAGTGACGGAAAAGGGGGCTCGATCGAGATGGATAGCAGAGGCGGAGGAGCAGCGGCTGTGGTGGGTGGCGACCAGCACGAGGGGGCGGACAGCGGCGGCGAAGGAGTGGCGGCAGCGGCGTCGATGCTCGGGGAGGAATCAAAGACGAAGAGACCGAGCGAGGGGGTGGACAACAATGAGGGGGCGGACAGCAAAGGCGGAGGAGCAGCGGCTATGGTGGGTCGCGACCAGTGCGAGGGGGCGGACAGTGGTGGAGGAGGAGCGGCGGCAATGGTGTCGACGCTCGGGGAGGAATCGAAGACGAAGAGACTGAGCAAGGGGGCGAACAGCAGCGAGGGGGCGGACAGCAGAGACAAAGGAGCAGCGGCTATGGCGGGTGGCGACCGGCACGAGGGGGCGGACAACGGCAGAGGAGGAGCAACGGCAACGGTGTCAACGCTCGGGGAGGAATCAAAGACGAAGAGAAGAGACTGAGGAAGAGACTGGGAGAGAGAGAACCGAAGACGATGAAACTGAAGACGAAGAGATGAGACGCAAACATAGGGTTTCATTTAGTATTTTTTTTTTAATATTAAAAAGGTTCCGGTCTGGTCTGGGTGGGCGGGCAGGCGGATCCGCCCATGGAACCGAGAACCGAACCGATTCCCTCAAGAACCGCCAGTTCCGGGCGATTCTAGTCCGGTTCCGGGCGGTCCAGGCGGTTCCCGGGTATTTTGCTACTACATGAAGCTACTCATTTATATAAGCATTACTCCTCCTACAAAATAGAAATTAGGCAAGCCAATCCATGTGATATACAAGAATTTGGTGGCGACGAACATCATCCGTCCACTAGATAGTGCGAGAGGGAGCCGGTGAGGGAGGAAAGCAAGTGAGGAAGAGGAATGACTGTCGCGACCTGATTTTTTCAAAGGGTGAATCACCTAAAACTAGGTTAATGGATTACTAAGTCCGAAGACTTGGCACGAACTCTCCCAAGCCCTACCAATCGCGACTTGAAACTAAGAAAATGACCCACTAAAAGATGTAATTATATTTCAAAATGGAGCCGCCACTAACCAATTATGGCTGATTAGAAACCCAGGTAAAGTATGGGAGAATACTTTACCTTTTACGAACCAGAGATTTAATGGATTCGGGGACATGGTTACGCTAGATTAATCTAACGCCCTTTCGGTACCTTAAAAAAACATTTTTGCAGGCAATCTTGATTAATTTTAACCTAAGTTACTAACATGTAAATGGTGGTCATGCGGGCACAATCAATGAAATAACATTCAATAAACCGAAATGCTAAGAAATTATAAACCACAACTTTATTAAAGTCCACTCTCTAAGAATACATTTTAAAAAATGCTAATAAAAATGCATGCCCTAAACATGATTTTTTAAATGACATGATATCTAATTAAATGCATGATATCTAATTAGATGCAATCTTAATCTAAACTTAATATGCATGAATTTTACTTTAACGATATGTGAAATGCAATTTATATGGCCTAATTTGAACTATATGTATGCAATCTAATTTATACAATCCTAAATGTGCATATACTACATGACATGGGATGCATGACATAACAATTTTATATGCATATTCTTTTTGTGATTTTTTTTAATGATTTTTTTTTTTTTAATGTATGCAACCTACACTAAACAATGATGATATGAAATGGGATTAATTATGAACTAACCTATTAATTAACCAAATAAATGATTTTTGTGTTTTTTTAAATGTTAATTATATGCAATTAAAAATTACACGATGGGATTACTAAAAAATAATATGATGCAATCCTAATTTACTAACGTGCAAATTCTAATTAAATGTGCCTACTATGCAAACTAGTTAATATGCACCTATTATTATTTATTTTTTATATATCATGCAAACTTTCCCTAAATAAAAAAAAAAGTTTAAATCCTGACTAAAAAAAAAACTATCTAAGGATGAAATCCTAAAAAAAATCCTAAAGGTCAACTTATTAAACCTACGTGTCTTAATATAATAAACCTATATGACCTATATGTTCATGCAATATTTTAGTTTTTCACTATTTCTTTTTTTTTTTTTTTTGTAACGTTTTTTTTTTAATTTTTATTTTTTCGAAAGAAGAGAAGTAATTATTTTTACATAAAAACTAAGATAAGAGTTAAAATAATCAAAAAGATAATCCGTTATCTCACGGATTAAATTAATAATTATTTTAACTCTACAATCACAATTAGGAAATCAAAATAATTAAAAATTTAGTCCGAAGTCTTACGGACCAAATTAAATAATTATTGTGATTTAACAATGAAATTCTAACAAAACAAACTCAAAATTAGTATAATTAAAAAAATGACCCGATGTCTCTCGGATCAAATTAATAACTATAGTAATTTGAGGTAAAATCTACGGATAATGCATATAGAGATTGCAAATATTAACACCCAACGTTTAAATAACTAAACTAAAAAAACTATCAAATAAACAGAAAAAATAATATAAAGAAATAACCTAAACTATCAAGTAATAAAAATAAAAGTAAAAAAATAAAACTACCTAGAGGTAAAACAGAAAGGCAACGTCGGGTGATCGTCGGAGAGGGAGGGTGGTCGCGATCCGGTTCGGGCAGAGGTGGATCGGCGAGCGTCGGAGCGGCGGCTGTGCGGGTCGAGGCTGCGGCGTCGCGGAGGTGCTCGTGGCGCGGTGGCGGGGAACCGGACGTCGGGCTCAGCGGGTCTTCGGATTGCTGGCTTTGTGGCGTCGGGTTCCAAGCGGGAGATTGCAGCAGCAGCGAGACGAACAGTCTCAGATGGAGGCGAGTCGGATAGCTTGACCGGCTTGGGCGAGTGGCGCGCAGAGGCGGAGGCGGAGGGGCGTCGAAGCTCCGATGTTGCGGCGGCACGGCAGGGACGTCGGAGGCGGAGAACCGGCGGCTCAAGGGGTGATGCAGGCGCGGCGAGGGCGGAGATGAGGTGGCGCGGCTCGGGTCTTTGGTGGTGTGGAGTTTGACGGTTTGATCGTGCAGCAAATGGGGGCAGCAAATGTGGGGAAGATGATGAACAGTAAATGTCCAATCACTTCCCCCTTTGCTGCTTCTGCTTTTACTTTTCACCTCCCTTTTCTTCTTTTTGCTTTTTCCCTTCTCCACGCACAGATGGCTTCTCTCTTTCACTATTTCTTCCTTTTCTCTTTTCTTGTCGAGAGAAAGAAAGGGGAAATGGTTCCCTCTTTTGACCAAAGTGTACGAACACTTCTGAATTTTTTTGATTTCTTCGAATTCGCACGAAGAGAAGCCCCTTTGGTTCCGAAACTTACCCTCTTTTATAGTATAAGACTTCTATTTAACATTGGAAAGTCGGAATCCGTGCTCCTTTGATCGTGGGGATTGCCGAAATCTTAGCCCTGATTTGTTGCCGTAAATCCCTCACCTTCTTTCGCAATTCATTTATATTGCCGCGAACATGTCCAGATTCACGCCCAATATTCGAGTGAGTGTCCATTCTTTCCATATCGCTAGACAAATCCCATTAATTCCCCTCATTAATTTCATTTTTTTAAAATTTTGAAATGAAGATACGTGTTCAAAAATGCTTCATTATTCAAAATTTTTTTCTTTTTTTTTTTTTTGAAATCTCCCTCCACAAACCCAAATGCTTTATTTTATTTATTATCTTCTATTTTAAAAATAAAAAATTTGATCCTAAATTAGGTGTCAACAGCTGCCCCTCTTTGAAGGGAAGCTCGTAGAGGTTTCCTTCAAAGATATATGACACCTAAAATTAAACCATGTAAAATGAAATATGAAATGCATATGCAAATGTTAATGACTTGACTCTTTTTTTTTTTTTTTTTTTTTTTTTGAAAGAAATGGACTCAAATAAATTTTAACCCCTAAAGAATGCCATGTAAATGCAATGATTCGGTCAAGAACATAGATCTCTATGTGTCTATGACCAATGAAATGCAAATGCAAAGAAGAGCACGTACTGTCATACCTGTTTGGGGATTTAGGTGTGAAATGATTCGATGAGACCTGTCAATCATCCGGAACTCCCTTCGATAATTGAAAGGCTCAAAGTCTTTAGGAATCTGGAATTCTCATCAGATTCTAAGCACCTGGAAATTGCGTCAAGTACTTGAAACTTCAAAAATCTGATTCTTATGTCAGACATTTGAAAACATTTACTAAACGTCTGGAAATCACATCAGATGTTTAGAAAAACAAACATTTGGAAATCACATCAAGCGTTTAAAGGTTCAAATATCTGGAATTCACACTAGACATTTGAAAACATTTTATAAATAGATACTTGGAATTCTCATCAAGCACAAAGATGACTGAATAAACTCAGGATTTCAAAGACAATTTTTTTGGTCTTTGAGGAAAAATTCAATGAAAGTCCACACATGATGGCTTTATCAAGCTTCTACCAGAAAAATTATCATCAGGACAATTTTCAGTTATAGCGTAAATCTCTTGAACATGCTAAATGAGACACTTTTGGTGTGAAAAGGCTTTTCACTTGCTCTCATTTAAGAAGGGTTATTTGTCCCGACCATTGATGCGGGAATATATCACTTGATCTTATTATCATCTTGTCGATAAGAGTTCAAATTTTCTTGCAAGCAGTACGACCTTACCAGTCTGAGAGGTCTTTGTCAAGGACTGTAATGCAGGCTCGGTCAATGGCTTAACAAAGGGACTCTTTGAGTCAAAGCAATTGAAAGAACAATTCTGTAATCATCTCCGGGTTTACAAGTCAAGAACCCTGCAAAATGATAAAGAAATAATATTGCTCGCACTTCTTCGAGCAATGCTTAAAACATGTGAATTCCTATATTAATTCAAGTGCCCTAATCTGAAGAGACTTTATAAGGGACGTAACATAGGCTGGGTTCATGGGTTGAGAAACGAAAGGATCGTTAGGCTCAAAGATGTGTATATGAGTCAAAGTTGGTGATCATCATGACATTGCCACCAGTTTTCTTCGCCACGAATTGTCTTCTTGACAGATTTCTTTATTGGCTGAAAAGTTTATCACCTGATGCCAATGATTATTCAACTGGAGATCTTTTCTCAATTTTTTTCAAAGTCATTTTCTTTGATGATGGACATTGGTCGAGCACACAAATTTTTTTTATGCCTCCAATTCATCAGTCATTTCTCTCTTTTTCACGGGCATTGGCCTTGCTTTTACCAGGCACACTGCTTTTTAATGCCCCTTAGTTTTATTTTCAGTTCTTGCGCACAATGCATGTGTCAAGTATACTTTAAATGACACGCGAACTTTCAAGGGTCTTCATCTGTCTCTTGCCTTGCCCCAGTGTGGGCGATGATCATCAACTTGGGTTTTAAAAGAAATGAAATAGCAGGCTCAAGTGGGCTATTCAAAGGATATAAGTGTGTAGGATAGTGAAAGAAATGCTCTTCGTCATCCTAAGGCACTTAAATTAGCACATGAATTCAATGTAATAGCACGACTTGAAGATTGATGCAAGTGAGAGCAAGAAAATTTCAATTCACTTTCCTCACTTCATGATGTCATTTTTATCTCCCAGTTGCCCCGATGTGGGGTGATTCTTGACAGGGGTAATTTGAAAAGAACATCCATAAGTGTATGGGCTCAAAAATGGTTAAGCAATGGAACACCTGTAGTGTTTGGGATAGAGAAATGAACTGCCTCTCGTCATTTCAGCTGTCGTACTTTTCGCAAGAAAATTCTTCACCTTGAAGTACAAAATGTTTCCATACTCTCCTCACAATATATAGATAGGGGACGGTGTATGGGATTAGGCTTGCCTTTCACGCCTCATTTAGCATGCTCAAGTAACTTGATAAATTTCAATCGAAATTGATGAATTTGCACAATATCATGTGAAAACATTCTATAATGATAAAGAGGGCATGCTCATAAAATCAAAACTATTAGGTGTCCATGTCTTGCCCTCTCTTTGTAAGGGAGCTCATAGAGATTCCTTACAAAAATAAGACACCATCGTTCACATCCATTTTTTTTTTGCCCCTGCATTAGAGTTTACAGGATTCATGAATTCATGCCCATCCATTTCTGCTAAGATCAAAGCACCTGAAACATGGAGTAGATAATTAAAAGAAACAAACAAGGTAAATTAGATGCATGCTGGAAATTATTTAAATTTTTTTTTTTTTAAAGGGAACATGAAGAAGCCCAGCCTTCAGAATTAGCTCCTTGCCGTTTTCTTTTGGTAGGATTTCATCACAGGGCTGGTTTGGAGTACCTCATCATGCCCTCAAAATAAAATTTGTAATTTTATTGAAATTCATCAATAAATTACATTTATTAAATGAAAAAAATGCAACATTCAAGAATTAAAAGGAAAGTGGAAGCATTTCTCAGAAAACAATAAAAATTCCCACGCAGGGGAATATGCAAAAACAGTAAAAGAGTTACTCTTATGGGCCAAAGCCCATCTCTTCTAGGGGTCCTTCATCGATAGCTCCTATGATGAGATCGTCGAACAAGCTTGCAACTCCTTCCAGTTCATCATCAGGGTTATCTGCCTTCGGGGGTATCGAATCATCCATGCCACCCCATCCATCTGGGATTATCTCACGAGGATCAATGTAGTAACTAGGAGGGGCCGAATACTTCACCAAGTAATCAAACTTGCCACTAGGCTGCCCCAAAGTGTCAATCACTTCAACTTCATCCTGCATCATTCTTGGAGGACCGCGGAATATTTCGCGAATGCTCGGGGGTAATGGGTTTTGCCTCCCTCGCCTTTTGGTCAGGTGGCGGGTTCCGCCCTCCCTGTCTTCGTCCTCCAGGACTTTCCCCTCCTCTTCCAGTAGCATGGGGCCTTTGAGGGGCTTCATTGGGACTTTGAATACCCTGACTATTTCTTCCAATGCCACTACTAGGAACAAAACCATTCACATCCATCATCCTTTCCATCATAAGGGCAGCATTTGAAGCTTCAGAAGTGGGTGGTGGTGAGTCTTGAGATGCATGTATGGTGGACACCAACTCAAATGAGTGGTAACTCGATTCGGATTCAATGTCTGGTTCCGGGATAGCATTGACCGTATCCTCATGCATCATTTGAAACACGGTGGGCTCAACATCAAAAATGGCATTCACAACTTCGGGTGGTCGGGGAGTGGGTTATTCTCGGATGTTCGGCTGTTCATCGCGGAATGAGACCACCTTGGCATCCAAAAGATTTTGGATTTTGTGTTGCAAAGTGTATAGCAATCGTCAACAGAATGCCCTACCTCCCCCATATGATAAGCACATGTCTTGGACGGATCATAGTTGGGGAAACGCTCGGGATTAGGTCGCTTAGGCTCCTTAGCGAGTAATCCATTTTTCTGAAAAGTCGGCAAGATCTTAGACAATGGCTTAGGAAGAGGCGTAAATTGACGCCTGTAAGAGTTCTTCTGCTAGCCAAAAATGGTCGTGCTCCTCCCTGTTGAGTGTTCGAACCTCTGCTATAGGTTCCTTATCCTTCTTGGCAAAGACTCCCCTATATGAGCTGGTTTGATCAGACGCCCATCCATCACGCAAGGCTACTTCAATTCGCTCGCCAACAGGGACTAGCTGATTGAACGACTCGGCAGTCGATCCTAACATCCGATTTCGATATTCAGGCGGGAGCGTCTTCATGAACAAATCCATCAACTCTTTTTCAGTCGGCTCCGGAGTAATTTGAGCAGCTACAGTCCTCCATCTCGTGACATAGACCTTGAAAGATTCTGTCTTCTTCTTCTCGGTCGAAGTAAATCCTCTCGAGATGGAGTGACATCAATATTATACTTGTACTTGCTTGAAGAATGCATCGGTCAAATCCTCCCAAGTCTCTAGGAGATTAATCTTCTTCATAATATACCACTGGAGTGCCGACCACCAGTTTGCTTGAAATTGCTGAATCATCGGGGTATGTTATCAACATATGAGGTCATCCTAACCACATAAGTCTGCAAATGGATCTTTGGGCAAAAAGTGCCATTATACTTTTCAAAGTCTGGCATTTTGAACTTCTTTGGTATCTTGATCTTTGCATAATGGGATAGATCAGTTGGGTCTTGGCTAAATGCACCCTGCGGCTGCTTAAGTTTTTCCTCGATTTTCGCCAGGCGTTTTTCCTGCTCAGTCTTCGGTACAGCCGTCTGTATCACTTGTATCTCTTCATCAACAATGATTTGAGGTGTGTTAGTAGTTTTCTCCCTAGAGACATCATTAGAGCTTGATGGGCCACTTGTGGATACATTCTTGCCTTTATCTTTCGGATCAGCCATAGGAGCATGTTGTGGTAACACCACTTCAACTTGCGGAGGTGAAGGGGCAGTGTTTGCTTGAAGAGAATCGATTTGTTTAGAGAGCTACTCAAGGACATTCAGGACTTGCTTCATTTCTATTTCGAGGGCAACGACACGAGCTTGTTCAGCACCACGCATTTGTTCGGCGTCATCAGCCATTGTTACTCTAGAACGAGTACGGATTAATGATCTTGGGTGAGCCGTGTTGTTACCTAGGGAAAGAATGAGATAATATAAGAAACAACGACAAGATAGGAAAATGGCCCATGACAATGGTCTAATCATCTCATTTTTTTTTATTTTAAATATTTGAACCAAACTCCCTAACAATGAACTAAGAATTGAAATTCAAATCCCTAAACATTGAACTAAAATTGAAAACACTGAATTGAAGTCAAGATCCCTAAACATTGAACTAAAACATCTCATTTTATATGCTTTCGGGAACCCAACGCCTTGTGAAGCTTCTTATTTTCAGCCTTAATCATTTCCACTTTTCGCTTAAGATGCTCAATTTGTGCTTGTTGAGTGGGCTTCTTAGTCACATCGGGGACCATTGGACGTAAGGCCTGGTCGCCTTGATCTAACTGGTCCAGCCACATTTTGAGCTCTTTTTTGGGAGCGGAAATGAATTGTACGTCGGTTTTCCCCCATTGCATATAAAATAAGACTGACGACGAAACCTATTGTCATGGACCGACAAAATTACACTAAAGTAAGTAAATTGCAAAGTAGGAGTTTAGACAACTTACTTTTACCATAAAAGGGATGACAATCACATAGACACACGCATGAAATGTGCGGCTCGATTTCTATCTAGATGGCTTAACAAAGTGGAGCTAAGGGGATGATTTGACCGTTGCAGTCTCGCATTAACGTGTCAGGTCCCCTTAACTCCGGCTTAGTCGAATGGAATGTCCAATAATCACGCAATCTCACGGATATGGACAAACACATTTGACACCACGAAAGAAATTTCGGGGAAGAGAAGGTCAACCTCTACATAGCAGTCTCGCTTTAGAGGAAGTATCCTTCTCAACACCATATTAGAAATCCTATCGCAGCCCAGGTCCGGCTACAGGTCGTGTGTGCAATGTGTAATGCTAAAACAATTTAAAAATCATGCACAACAATTTATAATACAAACAACACTTCAATATAAGGAAAATTAAATCATTCATCTTTACACCCTCCTGCAAGACAAGGATTAGCAAAGACTACTCCCCTTATATCTACCATCTGCAAGAACATTTAACACCTTAGAAATGTTAGTGACATACCTGGTGTCCTTGCTGCCAAACAAAAAATATTTTTTTTAATAAGAAACAGGCCTATGTCCACTATGAGTTTTAACTCTAAGTCCCCAGCGGAGTCGCCAAGCTGTCGCGACCTGATTTTTTCAAAGGGTGAATCACCTAAAACTAGGTTAATGGATTACTAAGTCCGAAGACTTGGCACGGACTCTCCCAAGCCCTACCAATCGCGACTTGATACTAAGAAAATGACCCACTAAAAGATGTAATTATATTTCAAAATGGAGCCGCCACTAACCAATTATGGCTGATTAAAAACCCAGGTAAAGTATGGGAGAATACTTTACCTTTTACGAACCAGAGATTTAATGGATTCGGGGACATGGTTACGCTAGATTAATCTAACGCCCTTTCGGTACCTTAAAAAAAAAACATTTTTGCAGGCAGTCTTGATTAATTTTAACCTAAGTTACTAACATGCAAATGGTGGTCATGCGGGCACAATCAATGAAATAACATTCAATAAACCGAAATGCTAAGAAATTATAAACCACAACTTTATTAAAGTCCACTCTCTAAGAATACATTTTAAAAAAATGCTAATAAAAATGCATGCCCTAAACATGATTTTTTAAATGACATGATATCTAATTAAATGCATGATATCTAATTAGATGCAATCTTAATCTAAACTTAATATGCATGAATTTTACTTTAACGATATGTGAAATGCAATTTATATGGCCTAATTTGAACTATATGTATGCAATCTAATTTATACAATCCTAAATGTGCATATACTACATGACATGGGATGCATGACATAACAATTTTATATGCATATTCTTTTTGTGATTTTTTTAATGATTTTTTTTTTTTTTTAATGTATGCAACCTACACTAAACAATGATGATATGAAATGGGATTAATTATGAACTAACCTATTAATTAACCAAATAAATGATTTTTGTGTTTTTTTTTAAATGTTAATTATATGCAATTAAAAATTACACGATGGGATTACTAAAAAATAATATGATGCAATCCTAATTTACTAACGTGCAAATTCTAATTAAATGTGCCTACTATGCAAACTAGTTAATATGCACCTATTATTATTTATTTTTTATATATCATGCAAACTTTCCTAAATAAAAAAAAAAAAAGTTTAAATCCTGACTAAAAAAAAAACTATCTAAGGATGAAATCCTAAAAAAATCCTAAAGGTCAACTTATTAAACCTACGTGTCTTAATATAATAAACCTAAATGACCTATATGTTCATGCAATATTTTAGTTTTTCACTATTTCTTTTTTTTTTTTTTTTTTTGTAACGTTTTTTTTTTTTAATTTTTATTTTTTCGAAAGAAGAGAAGTAATTATTTTTACATAAAAACTAAGATAAGAGTTAAAATAATCAAAAAGATAATCCGTTATCTCACGGATTAAATTAATAATTATTTTAACTCTACAATCACAATTAGGAAATCAAAATAATTAAAAATTTAGTCCGAAGTCTTACGGACCAAATTAAATAATTATTGTGATTTAACAATGAAATTCTAACAAAACAAACTCAAAATTAGTATAATTAAAAAAATGACCCGATGTCTCTCGGATCAAATTAATAACTATAGTAATTTGAGGTAAAATCTACGGATAATGCATATAGAGATTGCAAATATTAACACCCAACGTTTAAATAACTAAACTAAAAAAACTATCAAATAAACAGAAAAAAATAATATAAAGAAATAACCTAAACTATCAAGTAATAAAAATAAAAGTAAAAAAATAAAACTACCTAGAGGTAAAACAGAAAGGCAACGTCGGTGATCGTCGGAGAGGGAGGGTGGTCGCGATCCGGTTCGGGCGAGAGGTGGATCGGCGAGCGTCGGAGCGGCGGCTGTGCGGGTCGAGGCTGCGACGTCGCGGAGGTGCTCGTGGCGCGGTGGCGGGAACCGGACGTCGGGCTCAGCGGGTCTTCGGATTGCTGGCTTTGTGGCGTCGGGTTCCAAGCGGGAGATTGCAGCAACAGCGAGACGAACAGTCTCGATGGAGGCGAGTCGGATAGCTTGACCGGCTTGGGCGAGTGGCGCGCAGGCGGAGGCGGAGGGGCGTCAAAGCTCCGATGTTGCGGCGGCACGGCAGGGACGTCGGAGGCGGAGAACCGGCGGCTCGGGGGTGATGCGGCGCGCGAGGGCGGAGATGAGGTGGCGCGGCTCGGGTCTTTGGTGGTGTGGAGTTTGACGGTTTGATCGTGCAACAAATGGGGGCAGCAAATGTGGGGAAGATGATGAACAGTAAATGTCCAATCACTTCCCCTTTGCTGCTTCTGCTTTTACTTTTCACCTCCCTTTTCTTCTTTTTGCTTTTTCCCTTCTCCACGCACAGATGGCTTCTCTCTTTCACTATTTCTTCCTTTTCTCTTTTCTTGTCAGAGAAAGAAAGGGGAAATGGTTCCCTCTTTTGACCAAAGTGTACGAACACTTCTGAATTTTTTTTGATTTCTTCGAATTCGCACGAAGAGAAGCCCCCCTTTTGGTTCCGAAACTTACCCTCTTTTATAGTATAAGACTTCTATTTAACATTGGAAAGTCGGAATCCGTGCTCCTTTGATCGTGGGGATTGCCGAAATCTTAGCCCTGATTTGTTGCCGTAAATCCCTCACCTTCTTTCGCAATTCATTTATATTGCCGCGAACATGTCCAGATTCACGCCCAATATTCGAGTGAGTGTCCATTCTTTCCATATCGCTAGACAAATCCCATTAATTCCCTCATTAATTTCATTTTTTAAAATTTTGAAATGAAGATACGTGTTCAAAAATGCTTCATTATTCAAAAATTTTTTTTTTTTTTTTTTTTTTTTTTGAAATCTCCCTCCACAAACCCAAATGCTTTATTTTATTTATTATCTTCTATTTTAAAAATAAAAAATTTGATCCTAAATTAGGTGTCAACAATGACAAAGGAGGAGTGACGTGCATATTTGAGAGAGGCAAGAGGAAAAACGTAATGTGATTACGGGAGTAAGAATAGAAATCAAGAAAAAAAAAGTTATGGACCTCTATTTACAAAACCGGTCCGGGAACCCGTTTCCAGGTGAGTAATCACTCAAAACCTGTTCCCGGACCGGTTTTAACTGGTTCCGAATTTTGGGAACCGGTTCCCGAACTGATTTCAACAAGAACCGGTTCTTGATCCTATTTTCCGGGTGGACCGGTTTGGGAACCCGGTATACCCGGTCCGGTTGCACACCCCTAAATTATACAGCTTCCTTGTTGAATTAATTAAGGTTAGCAAATTATGTATCGTTTAAATTCCAATAAAAGTCCAACCAATTGCCCATTTCTTTGGAAATGGAAATTGTGGCCGGCAATCCACCGTCATCATCTTGAATGACGGTGGGTGTTAGGCTAGCATCACCCTTTGATTTTTGTCACTTTCAGATAAATTGCATTCTCCAAATCCCACTTATTTACAGAAATCAGCATTTTAAGTTCCAAACTGCCTTCCAAAAAAAAATTGAAAAAAAACCCACAAACCCTAAATTTTTGTTTCGACAAAAAAAATAAAAAAATACCCAACATTGGGTTCTCTCTCCTCCACCATCTCTCCGTACCTATCGTCGGCCGGCCACCGCCGAGCACCCTGCAGTCTCCATCCGAGGCTGATGATGGTTGCCACCTCAAATCTGGTCTAGATCGAGGTGGGGCCACCTGATCTGGACCATATTGGGGCTTGGTCTACTGTGGCAGCCTCCGTAGGACACCTGCAAGCTTTGTGACAAAGCTTGCTTGCATGGTCACAGAGCTTGTCGTGCACACCCGAACCCTGTAATCAAACCCATCTTGTTTGATGCCAAGCTCGCAGCTCGCACGAGCTCCCCTGCCCGCGAGCCATGAGCTCCGTGAGAGAGAGGAGAGAGGGAGGGTCTATGGGTGAGAGCTCGGTGGTAAGACACACTAGAGGCAGCTGCAGCCTCGACGAGGGGTGGAGAGAGAGACCCTACCGTGGGGTGAGCGAGATTAAGAGGGTGGAGGAAGAGAGAAAGGGAGAGGAAAAGACAAAGGTGTAGGGTTGTGTATTCTGAGTTTGTAGGAGAAGTTGAATTACTTGTAAAAGTGATGATTGTTTTTGGTATGTGGATGTTTCTTTGCTGTTGGGATTTGCAACGTCATTTGACTGTATTATTGCGATTTGCGATGAACATCGTGATCCCATCTAACTGATCCAGCCGAAAGTATAATTTCAATACATTGAAATAATCGATCTAGCTGAAATCCAGGACACGTTGCTGTCATTCTATATGCTTTCTGGCATCCTCTTTAGCTAAATAAATTTTGCATACATCGTCACGCCACCAATTAGAATAAAACTTAAGTCTCGGTCTGTACGTTGAGAGCAAAATAAAATTAGTTAGCCCAACTCCAAAGTCAAACCAAGACACTCTTTTCATTCTATGGAGCAAACCAAGATGGCATGGCGTGTATTTATAGGGCACAAATCATAAGCAGGATTTACCCTAAACACGCCCAACTAAAAGGAAACAGAAAAGTGTGCTTTGATCTCCATATGTATGCATGGCTCATCACCTCCATATCCAGAGAATTAGTCACGGCATCCTGGGCATCTTCGTTGTCGTCGCCGTTTGTTTGCTGAACATTGCTGTTGCAGAGGTAAGCTATTGCTACAACACACGATTTCTTCATTGTGCATATAAAGAGTACACATATTCACCCTTTCATTTGTCATTAGATACATCAGACTTGATCGCATAAGATTTTCTAGCTTCTCGATGTTATTTCAATATTGTCATTATTCCTCATAGGATGAGAAGTAAGATTTGATCAGATATGTTACGAAGCTCTATCACTAGTTCTGAGTTTTAAATTTGATGCGCCATGTAGTGGCTAAATCATGGAGGCAATCTAAGCAACACGAGAAGCGCTAGGGAGGAGAAGCTGATCGGCCCCTCCACCGTGGGAAACCTACAGTTGAGATGGAAGTTCTTTGCTGGGAAGGACATAACGGCCACCCCAGCGGTGGCCGATGCAGTGGTGTACTTCCCCTCTTGGAACGGTAACTTGTACGCAGTGAACGCGTTTGACGGCAGCCTAGTCTAGAAGCAAAACCTGAGCGAGCTGACGGGACTCAAAGGCGTGGGGACTGTAGCGAACGTGACATTGTCAAGGTCAACCCCTACTATTGCCGGGAAGCTCTTGATTGTCCCAATCTATGGACCGGGGGTCGTGATTGCCGTGAACCGATCAAATGGGAGGCTAGTTTGGTTGACCCAACTTGATCCACATCCTCTGGCTGTGATTACAACATCCGGAACGGCTTATATGGGGTTAGTCCAATGCTCTTCAAAGACAGATAATTTGGGAAACTTATTTTCATTCGATCGAATAGTATTTTGAGTCAAGCATTTAATTAACTCAAAATACCGTGATAGACGCATTGCGAATTGGAAATGAAAAGTCAACTTCAATCACACCTCTTTGATTTATGATTTGTTTGATTATTAGAATAATTCTACACTTTAAATAGTATATCCTCAACCATTTCATTTTGGCACGTTACCAGAAACATTATTAATCCTCGACTATTAAATTGAAAATGCAGCAAAGTTGACTCTTCAATCTCAATATTTAGTAGTTTATTGATGGTCTCATTTCTCTTCCATTTGACTCTCTCTCTCTCTCTCTCTCTCTCTCTCTCTCTCTCTCTCTCTCTCTCTCTCTCTCTCTCAGGGCATTTTACGTTGGAGTATCGTCGACAGAAGAGGGGTTACCTGCAGCCAAATGTTGCACCTTCAGAGGCAGTTTGGTTAAGCTAAACATTCTATCCGGAGAGATCCTATGGCAAACCTACACGCTCCCCGATAACGACGGGGAACTTGGAGGCTACGCTGGAGCCTCCATATGGGGCAGTAGCCCCGTGATAGACCCCAGGAGGAGGCTCGCTTATGCAGCCACGGGCAACCTCTACACAGCCCCAGTCAAGGTGCAAGAATGCCAAGCGAGGCAAAACAATCAGACGACCCTGCCAACCGCGCCCGACCAATGCATCGGGCCTGATGTGAACTTCAATTCAATCATAGCGTTCGAGACGGAGACAGGAAGGATCAGGTGGGCACGGCAGTTAGGAGGGTACGACGTGTGGTACGTTGCTTGTTTGGTGCCCACCAGTACTGATTGTCCAACTGGGCCTAACGTGGATGCTGATTTCGGAAAGGCTCCAATGCTGATCACGATCTCCACGAACGGAACGAAGCGCGACATTGCAGTCGCGGTACAAAAGAGCGGGTTCGCATGGGCTGTGGATCGTGACTCTGGGGATATAGTATGGTTTACAGTAAGTATTGTGTTTTTCATTTTTTTCTATCTAGGAGAAGAAATTTTTTAGCTCTACCAATGAACTAAGTGAAACAAATTTAACAAAGAACTTCATTATTTTATATTCCAAATATAATTCTTCTCGACATGACAGCTGGCAGGACCTGGTGGCGTTGAAGGGGGAGGCACATGGGGCGCGGCCACCGACGGCAAAAGGGTCTACACTAACATTGCCAATGGCAATCGAAAGAACTTTACCCTTGCTCCCTCGACCCAAACGACGACGGCAGGCGCGTGGGTCGCCCTGGACGCGTGTTCTGGAGAAATACTATGGTCTACGGCTAACCCAAGCAATGTGTTAAAGACAATGATTTGAAGAAGAAAGGATCTGCTGTGGAAATGCATAAAGGAAAAGAGAGTGGAACCAAAGCTCATCATTGACTGAAGAATTCTGCTGAAGAAGTCTGCTGATGCTATGCTTGTAGTAACGAGAAAGAGATACGAAGATGGTGAAGCCAGAGTTCATGATGGACATGAAGATAGAGATCGTTCGAAGACTGAAGACTTAAAGGATAAGCACGTGTCGAGTACATTAGGACGGTTAGTTTGTTAGATAAAGATTCAAGTTGTTAAGTCGGTTAAAAACCTCTTCTTCTTCCTTAAGTCATATAAACCGCAATTACTCTGTTCTTCGTATGTAGAGAAAGAGAGAGAAAGAACAGAATAACAGAAGATAGATAGAGAGAGAAAGAGATGGAATTAGATTGTATTACAGAAGAATGCTCTCAGTGAATACATGATTCAGTATTTCAATTCAAGCAAGAACAGAAGTTCTTTCTCTTCTGCATCGTGTATTCTGTTCTTCATTCATTTACACGCTCTCTTGTACGTTGTTCTGTTGTTCTTCATTTCTTCACATGGTATCAGAGCTTTCCTGAGAGCTCAAATTTCTTCTACTATACTGTTCGAAGTCGTTGATGGAGTTTGTGTGATTCATTCTGTATAAGTGATCTAGATGTTAGCAAGAAGTTCATAGAACAGAGCATTTGATAGTAATCGAGAATGACAACAAGGATGCAGAAATATCCCTTTCCGATTCATGTCAATATAGCTAATTTTGTTACAATAAAGTTAGCTGAAGACAATTTCCTCCTTTGGCAAGCGCGCTTTCACGATTCTTGCGAAGTCAGGATCTGTTCGGGTTCATCAATGGCGAAACACCACCACCATCTCAAAGTATGCAGCTTGAGATTGAAGGTAGTGAAACAGAAGTGGTGAATCCAGATCATACGGATTGGATGAAGACTGATCAGTTAATCTCATCCTGGATAAGTGGAGCAAGAATCGAGAACATTTTAAGCTTGATCATCGGGCTAGAAACTTCATATGAGGTATGGCGAGACTCTCCTTAATCGCTTTACACAAAAATCTGTGGCTAAAGAGTTCGAACTAAGAGGAAAATTGCAGGCTTGTCGAAAAGAGATAGAACATTGAATGCTTATCTTCGAGAGTTCAAATCTATTTGTGATCAACTCAATGCTATTGGAAAACCCGTGGATGAAATAACCAAGATGTTTGGTGTTCTCGAAGGATTAGGTTCAGAGTATGAAAGTTTCAGAACAACAATGTATTGTTTAAAACCTCAGCCTGATTACGATGAATTTATCTCTCAGCTCGAGAGATTTGAAACTAGACTACAGACTTACTCAACAAATCAGTATAATCCTAGTCTGGCTTACTATGGTCAAAGAAAGTCTGCTGGAGTTATGCAAAACTTTAATTTCAGAAACCAAAGAGGAAACAATCGAGGAGGATATAGCTATGGCAGAGGTCGTGCAATGAATGCCAGAGATCGAGGTAATGACTTTGCTTAGACAGGAAGAAATCAATACCACAGAATGAATAATCTGAATCCGAACCAGGAAAATCAGATTAACAAACCTTCACATAACTGGTCTAACTATGGACAGGGGTTTAGACCATATGTAAATCCTGCACAAAAGTATCAAGTCACTAAGGCTTATCCACCACAAAGTGCAGCATCTGATCAGCATATGCAGAATGCAAAACTAGCAAATAACAGTCCATTAGAATGCCAAATTTGTAAAAGGCCAGGACATACAGCACTTCGATGTTGGTATCGTTTTGATAATTCATATCAAACAGATGAAATACCAACTGCTCTAGCAAAGAATGCACATTGAAGACTCTCATGGCACCGAGTGGTATCCGATACGGGAGCTTCACTCATATCACCGCACTCGGTATGCTTCAATACGTTTCTTTATATAATGGAACAGATCTTTGTTATGATAGGAGATGGATCTAATCTATCAATATCTTGTGTTGGTAATGGCGTATTGCATACAAAAACTAGCTCATTACCTTTGAATGATGTACTGATAGTTCCTGCTATCAAGAAAAATCTCCTTTCTGTTTCAAAGTTAACAGATGATTATCCATGTTCCTTTATTTTTGACAAACATGGGGTATATCTGAAGGACACCTACAACAATTCAACAGTGAGGCTAGGAAGGAAAGTCAAGGGACTATATCAAGTCGACCCTAAAGTCACGTGCTTTCTTCACTCAAACTCAAAAAGAAGTAGGAGGAGATTTGTGGCATCGAGGCTTGCACATACAAGTCTAAAAACAAGTGAAGTACTTACGAGTCGAACCTAATTCAATGTAATTCAAGAACTCAAAGCATATGTAGTAGTTGCCGATTGCTAAGAGTTCAGCTTTACCCTTTCCTATATCGACTATACATCTAATATTCCACTAGAAAAGATACATTGTGATGTTTGGGGACCCTCACCACTTCAATCTTTACAGAAATTTCGATACTATGTCATTTTTGTGGATAACTTCTCTAGATATAGTTGGTTATATCCAATGAAATATAAGTCAGATGTCTATGATATCTTTGTTCTGTTCCAAAAGCAAGTCGAGAATCAATTTGATCATAAGATCAAAGTCTTTCAAAGTGATGGAGGTGGAGAGTTCATTAACAACAGATTTCGAACCATTTACAACAAAGTGTGGAATTAAATAGAATATTTCCTGTCCTTACACACCTGAACAAAATGGCATCTCTGAAAGGAAACATCGACATGTGCTCGAGCTAGGAATGGCAATGTTGTATCATGCCAAGGTACCCTTAAAATACTGGGTTGATGCCTTTATGACAGCAAATCATATCATTAATCTGCTTCCTACATCAAAACTTCATATGCACTCACCTTACGGTAAGTTGTACCAACAAAGAACCTAGCTACACTCATTTAAGGGTGTTTGGATCTGCTTGTTACCCTTGCCTCAGACCATATGCTCAACATAAGCTTGATCCAAGATCTCTTACATGCATATTTTTGGGGTACAGTGAAAGACATAAAGGATATCGATGTCTTCTACCTACTAATGGACAGATTTATGTCAGTTGTCATGTGATCTTTGATGAAACCACATTTCCTTTCACATCTCGCCTACCAGCTGAGTATTGTCAAGGTACAAACTTATATAAACAGTGGATACATGGAGTGACTTTTCTAGACTCTCTAGCTGCAACACATGCTCAGCCTAAATCAAATGAACATATGGGGCATCTGCAAGATACAGGAATGGTACAGCATATCTCTCCTCCTGTATCAGCTTCTACTGAAACATCACAAATCCATACTGAGGAACTAGTCTACTCTATGCCGCATCTCCTCTATCACAAGAAATCAACACCGAACATAGCAGCTCCTCAGACAACACTCAAATCAATACTGAACATAGCAGATCCTCAGACACCACTCAAGGTATAGTATCTGTTCATCCTATGCAAACCAGATTAAAGTCCGGCATAGTCAAGACAAATCCTAAATATGCATGCTTAGCTGATTATAAAGTTCCTCTCGAACCAAAAAACAGTCAAATCAGCTCTGACAGATAAAGGCTGGTACCAAGCAATGCAAGATGAAATGGATGCTTTATACACAAACCAGACATGGGAACTAGTACCTTATACTGATCATATGAATGTCATAGGCTGTAAGTGGGTGTTTAAAACCAAACTTACTGCAGATGGTCAGCTGGATCGGCTCAAAGCTAGACTAGTTGCTAAGGGCTTTCATCAAGAAGAATGTATTGATTTCACAGAGACATTTAGCCCTGTCATTAAACATGCTACTATTCGAATTGTACTATCTGTGGCAATGACAAAGCATTGGCCAATTCATCAGCTTGATGTCAAGAATGCATTCCTACATGGCCATTTGAATGAAACTGTGTATATGCAACAACCACCAGGTTTTATACATCCTCAGAAGCCTCATCATGTATGCCTGCTTAAGAAATCCCCGTATGGTCTTCGCCAAGCACCACGAGCATGGTTCGATAAATTCAGTAACTTTCTACTTGAGAATGGATTCTCATGTAGCACTACTAATCCCTCATTGTTTGTCTTTCATCAAGGTCCAGACACCATATTGTTATTACTCTATGTAGATGATATTGTGCTTACTGGCAGCTCACCTTCCTTACTTTCTAACTTGATTCATCTACTGAGCCTTCAATTCCATATGAAGGATCTCGGTCTCTTACATTACTTTTTGGGCATTGAGGTTAAACAAACCTCACAGAATCTCTTTCTTTCTCAGACCAAATATGCTCTTGATCTACTTACACGAGCTAATATGAAAGATTGTAAACCTATTTCTACTCCTCTTTCCTTATGACCTGTCATCTTGGCAACTGATGACACATTATTACAGAACCCTCTTGAATATCGAAGTCTTGTAGGTGGACTTCAGTATCTCACTATCACTCGTCCAGATATTGCTTATGCCACTAATCTTCTCTCGTCGACAATGCAGCAGCCCACCTTAGGAGATTTTTCTAAACTCAAAAGGGTTCTTCGATAAGTAAAAGGCACTGTTGATCTTGGTTTAACTATTCATGCTCATAGCTTCTTGACTTTATATGGTTTTGCTGATGCTGATTGGGCAGGGTGTAGTACTACAAGGCGATCCACCACTGGATTTTGTACATACCTTGGTTCCAACCTCATCTCTTGGTCAGCCAAACGACAATCTACAGTCTCTCGCTCATCCACAGAGGCTAAGTATTGAGCTTTAGCCTCAGCTACAACTGATCTTACTTGGATTGGTTTTGTTCTTCGTGACATTGGCATCAGTTTATCTGCTCCAACATCTCTTTTTTGTGACAACAAGTCAGCCATTGCTCTCTCACTTAACCCTGTTCTACACGCTCGCACCAAGCATATTGAAGTTGACTTTCATTTTGTTCATGAAAAGGTTGCTTCTGGATCATTAGTTGTCTCTTATACTCCTAGCATTCGCCAACTTGCAGATATATTTACTAAATCTTTACCTCGTTTTCTGCATTTTACTCTTCGCACCAAATTGGGCTTGGGATCTTTCACCCTTCCCAATTTGCGGGGGGATGTTAAAGACAATGATTTGAAGAAGAAAGGATCTGCTTTGTGGAAATGCATAAAGGAAAAGAGAGTGGAAACAAAGCTCATCATTGACTGAAGAATTCTGCTGAAGAAGTCTGCTGATGCTATGCTTGTAGTAACGAGAAAGAGATATAGAATTTGGTGAAGTTAGAGTTCATGATGGACATGAAGATAGAGATCGTTCGAAGACTGAAGACTTAAAGGATAAGCACGTGTCGAGTACATTAGGACGGTTAGTTTGTTAGATAAAGATTCAAGTTGTTAAGTCGGTTAAAAACCTCTTCTTCTTCCTTAAGTCATATAAACCGCAATTACTCTGTTCTTCATATGTAGAGAAAGAGAGAAAAGAACAGAATAACAAAAGATAGATAGAGAGAGAAAGAGATGGAATTAGATTGTATTACGAAGAATGCTCTCGGTGAATACATGATTCAGTATTTCAATTCAAGCAAGAACAGAAGTTCTTTCTCTTCTGCATCATGTATTCTGTTCTTCATTCATTTACACGCTCTCTTGTACTGTGAAGAAATGAAGAACAACAGAACAACGTACAAGAGAGCGTGTAAATGAATGAAGAACAGAATACACGATGCGAAGAGAAAGAACTTCTGTTCTTGCTTGAATTGAAATACTGAATCATGTATTCACCGAGAGCATTCTTCCGTAATACAATCTAATTCCATCTCTTTCTCTCTCTATCTATCTTCTGTTATTCTGTTCTTTCTCTCTCTTTCTCTACATATGAAGAACAGAGTAATTGCGGTTTATATGACTTAAGGAAGAAGAAGAGGTTTTTAACCGACTTAACAACTTGAATCTTTATCTAACAAACTAACCGTCCTAATGTACTCGACACGTGCTTATCCTTTAAGTCTTCAATCTTCGAACGATCTCTATCTTCATGTCCATCATGAACTCTGGCTTCACCATCTTCTGTATCTCTTTCTCGTTACTACAAGCATAGCATCAGCAGACTTCTTCAGCAGAATTCTTCAGTCAATCATGAGCTTTGTTTCCACTCTCTTTTCCTTTATGCATTTCCACAGCAGATCCTTTCTTCTTCAAATCATTGTCTTTAACACAAATTGCACCCGCACCGGTTTCTGTGGCAAATGGGGTCATTTTTGCAGGTTCCGTGGCTCCGGAGGGGCCCCTGTATGCGATGGATGCCGAGACGGGCAAGATATTGTGGTCCTACAATTCAGGAGCCACGGTGTACGGAGGGATATCGATAAGTTATGGGTGCATTTATCATGGGAATGGGTATAAGTTGGGCCTAGCAGCACCTCTCCATCCAACTTGGACTGGGGGGACTGATCTTTATGCTTTGTGTGTCAAGTAAGAAACCTAATAGTTAGTTTCTTGAGTCACAATCCATATGGAAAGAAGTTGGTCATACAATATATCTTTTGCTCCATTCTCAAGACAAAATGTATTATTAAGTATCAAGAAATAAAAATGGTTCGTCAGAAGTGAAATGCCATGACCGTCTGCAAAATCAATTCACCTGAAATTCACAAAGACCTAAGAAAGGGGGAGAGGGAGAGGGAGAGGGAGAGGGAGAGAGAGAGAGTATGTCACTTATATATTACTTGGTGAGTGTTCCGATGGGCATGCACAGCAAAACAAAGCAAACCTTCTTATCACGAAGCTAATACATACTCAAGCACTTGAAGACTGACCTTATTCTGAAGGTATATATCATGTGGCACCAGGAGTTCCCCAAACACTTCACTAGGAACTCCGCTTGTATTTTCTTCTTTCCTTTTCAAATCCCCATTGAAGTGCTCAGGAGAACTCTAGGGGACACTTGATGAGTGCATGGCCTTGTTTGGCCTTGAAAGCATTTGTGCGAGCTCCAAAACTTCGATTTCCTTTTGTGTGCTTGGTCTGGTGAGCTAAGCAACCAACTCTCCTACCACATTTATTTATGAGCTGGAGTTGCTACTTTAGAAGCTTTCAGAATAATCACCGCCAAGTGCTTGAAAGCTCAGTCAACCGCCCATCAAGCTTGAACATAGCCTCAGCTCTCGGCCAGATGACTCCTCAGAGAATATTTCTTGTGGGCACGAGAGATGCAATGTCGGCTTATTTGCTTTTGACCTCATCCCCTCTTTTCCAGCTTTTGTTGTGACAACAAAAGCGTCGTGAACTTTGTTAGAACTTGTAATGGAGCGCCGGCATGTGATGCTGCCTGTTTGCATCAATTTGCATCAAGAGCTTTCTTCTTTAGAGGTTCTGATTTATATTTAAGTTGCTGAAAACTGAAGATGTGGCAAGTAGCTGTATGGATTAGTACACAATCCTGTACAGCATTGTTAAGTCTATGAAACTATCTTTAAAACTGCTTATGATGGTAGCTAACGGAATTTCAAATCCACGCTTAATGTAAAGAATTTTTCAAGTGGGGTGCTCTGTTAGTAACCTTTTTTCTCGGTTTATACCTGATCTGTTCTACCTATAGGATATCATGCTCGCCACATGAACGTGGACAACAATGCGGGCAATATGTATACTAGCAGTACTTGAGTATACATACATGGCTGGATCAATGAGGCCAATGCATTTGAGCTATTAGATCAAGTTGATCACGTGTGAAGCTCACCAAATCTAAGAGCTCGTGTGTATGAGGCTACATGAGCAACATAAGCCCCAGTGCACCTAATATACTTTATTGATATAAAGTTCATAGATCAAAATTGACAGGTACTTCTTTAAACTTTCTTATAATCTGTAGCAATGCCGGCTTTATAGAGTGCGTCAGAATGATCAAGGTTAAAATCAATATTTACAGGCCTACGACTTACTACAACACAATCGGCAAGTGCCTCTATGCTGATTTTTGTACTTCTTGGCAACCAAAAAAAAAAAAAAGTAAGAGCTGAAGAAGACAGGTCGTGTTGAGAAGAGAGAGAGAGAGAGAGAAGCAAAAGGAGAGGAGTATAAAGGGCTGATTGTTGTTCACATCTCAACCCAGGATACATATTCTTCTCCGTCACCTTCCCCTTGAATCTGACCAGGTTCTTTATGCTTTGCTCTTAACTTGTTACCCTCTCTGAGGTCCACATTTTCTTTGCAAAGGCCACGTGACATTCCTCTCTAAACGGACATGATCTTCTGGGGAAAAACATAGAGATCAAACCCCTAGAAAGCTAGAAGATCACGGTGTCTCTTGGAGACCCTTGAAGGTTCTTCTGGCCACTGCCCCTCTCTCTCTCTCTCTCTCTCTCTCTCTCTCTCTCTCTCTCTCTCTCTCGTGCGTAATAATGTCCAAGTCGATCCTTTCTGCACAATCCAATACAAGCAAAGCCATCCACTGGAGAGTTTAAGGCAAAAACCTACATGGTCTTACGTATGACAAATTCTTTCATTCAAAATTTGACATTATATCTCTAAAATGGTTCGGAGCCGTGTCAAACTCAGAGTGGGGGTGCATCTAAAATTGAGTAGTTGGGCCCACCCATTTAGGATGCGCTTAGTTCGATTTTGATGAAAAATCTTTGCGATTGGGTTATAAAGCTTTTCCAAAATTTAAGTGGCATTTTGTGAAGTGTATTTTAAAAACATATTGGAAAGCAGTTTTAAAAAAAAAAAATTCAAACTATTTGCCAATGAAACTAAGTTACTAGTGAGTCAAATCAGCAACTGGCCAACCTCACCTAATTGTGTGACCTCAAGCGTCGTGGCTCACCTAAGGTTAGGCAACCTCAAGCGAGGCTAGCCAGCAGCCAAATCTAGTCTCACCAGCCCCACCGGTGAGGTCGCATGAAGTGAGGATATTTTTGAAATTATGAAAGTTGAGCGAAGGCAAAGTTGAAAAAAAAAATGACTTGGTAATGTAATTGCATTTCCTTAAAGCTCTCCAAAAAATTTGTTAAATGACATTTGTGTTTTTCCAAGGGACTTTAAAACTCCAAAGGGCTTTGGCAATACATAACCAAATGCACCCTTATTGACCAAGGTGTAGGGATGTGTGTGTGTGTGTGTGTATATATATATATATATATATATATATATATTGATAAAGTTTTGAGACCTGTTATGTCCATTGTATGCTTAATAGGATTTAATTCCTTTAAAGCTTGGATATTGAACTAGCTATTACTTACTACCTCCACCAAGACAGGAGTAATCTCCTCTAACACTACAACAAAATTATGAGAAATGCTAGAGATGTGTGCAAAAATTGTTCACAATAAAGTGCCGCCAAATGGGACTTCAACACAATTCACATATAAACTTAATTACTATTTAGTATTAGGTCTGCTTCCTCTTAATCCATATATCTTTTTGCATCAACGTGACTCAATTTGAATATCAAACTCCTACTTTATCCCTAGTCTCTTTCTTCGAATTAGACCATGTAGGCGGCACGAAAACTGGCATTGGGAGTAGTTCATCAATCAACCTTTGTTGGAAGTGTGGAAAAGAAATTCAATACCTTCATCTCAGGAATCGCTAAAAGATAGCCCAAGTTCGAGCCTGTCATTATATATATAACTCGATACATTTTCATTCAAAAGCTTAAAAATTCGAGTTATGGTCCATTTAAGCAATATTAATTAAGGGTGAGCATGGTTACAGGATAGAACCTGAAACCTAAAAACTGAACTGATTGAAACCTATCCCTTGAATAACTTTTTGTATTTTTCTTGGTCCATATCTTCGAGCAATTCTACGATATTTCATGGCATTTTATGATGAGTATCTAATCTAAAACCACTAATCCGAGCTTTCATTTTATGACTAAAACTTTTAGTTTGTTAATGTTTCATTTTTTTCATGTTTAAATATAATTTATAGTCAGTGAATTGTAGTAGTATGTTGTGGTTATTAAAGGTGATAATTCATTGTAATATTTGGGTAGACCAGGGTAGATTTCAAGTTCCAAAATATGCATGATATGTTCTAGATTTCAAAAAATAAGAAATCTATTCAATGAGTAAGTTCCAAGCTCTAGATGGATCATGTACATGACATGGAACCTGAAATCGCTCACCCCTAATACTAGTTATTCCACACCACAATAATATTTCGATGTGGACTTTTATTAACGCGATTCGCATCCACTTGTGCACTCAACATTTTCACCATGCCTCATTTATTATAATTATGCAACATGACCTTTTGTAATGCAATTACCAAAAGTAATGCATGATGTCTCTTCACATATATCGTAAAGCTTTTGTGTAACGGCCAATTTAGTAGAGGTGATCAGTTCCCAATCTATTTCCAAAATTGAGAACCGGGGATTGGACCAGTCCAATGGAATTGGTCTAACATGAAGTGAAAGAGAAAAAGGAGCTTGAAGAATTTTTTTTGTATTCACTCTAATTTGATATGCATTCATTGCATGTATTTATACTACCAAGTGTAAACAATAAAAGGAAAATTACCGAGCAAAAAAAAAAACAATAAAAGGAAAATACAAAGATACATAATTATTTTGAATCACTAATTGATATCAATCTAAACCACAGATTGATTTAAGTATCGTCAATCAAATCAATTACACAAATCATATCTCTAACACGATCACATTGATCGAGATAGTATTTAGTTCATATTTTACTAATTTTTTAAAGAAAAAAAGTGATGTAGTCAGTCCAGTTTGGTTGCCTTTGGAACCGAGAACCAAAATATGAGCTCCACTTTCAAGAACAAGGAATCGGACTGACACTTCTGGAAATCGAACCCAACCAGTTCGGTCAGGCAATTCTCAGTTCGGGCAATCCGTTTTGTACATCCCTATAATTCAGTCATAAACTTTCAATTTCGGCAATGTAATCGTGACCTTTTAATAATTTGTTGATATAGTCCTCTCCAACGATTTTAGCTAAGAAATGCTTACAAGGATGCTGAATCAATGACAACCGATGGCCATGTCACATAGGACGGCTGTTCCAACTGGGTATCCATGTAATGTTTTAAGTTTTAGCGGGAAAGTAATGGAGTTAAAGTTTGACTTGCCGGAAGTCCAGGCAAGCAAACCGGCTAGTACGACTTCTTGACGTTCAAGTATATCGACGTGATAGGTCATCACAACATTGGGCGTTGGCCATGCGTGAGAACAATTTTCTTAGGACGGTGGATGTACAATAAAAAAAATCTCTGTTTCCCAGATTGCTCCAGTTTTCAGTCAAACCGTTATGAATGGCAAGATCACCCACATGAGCAGGTTTAGCCATTGAATAAGCTGCCTTGTTCATGCCTTACTTTCATGGAGATAAATGCAAAGAGATGCCCGACGAATAATGTGACATAGAGAGAGAGAGAGAGGTGTGACATCTACGTCCTGTGTGCGCGCACGCGAGCTTTGCATGGTTAGGGTTTTCCCGACCAGATTTCCTCTAGGAAAAACGTTTATCAGCTCAGGAGAATTTGAGTTTTGGCGCTGAAGATACATAAATGCTCTGCGCATTTCGACAAAGAGATGATTTAAACACAATGAAACGAAAGCGATTTACATGTGAGAGAGTGAGATCGAGGAACGCACATTTACTTGTCTATATAAATCGTGTGTAGGATTTGCCGAATCTACATCAAAGGAAAAGGAAATTAGGTTCTTCAATCTCGATGGCTAACATACACATTCAGAAAACTTGCTGCATCTTCTGCATCTTCGCGATCACCACCGTTTGTCTTTTAGACAGCGCCGTTGCCGTGGTAATTAAGCTCCGACCCATCGTCGTGTATGTATGTGGGTTCTTTTTTCTTTTTCACTGCTTCTGTGTATGAGTTTAAGTATTTGATGTAGTGGCTAAACCATGGAGGCGATTTGAGAAACACGAGAAACGCTCGAGAAGAGATGTTGATCAGCCCGTTGACTGTCTCGGGTTTACAGTTGAGATGGAAGTTCTTCGCCGGAAAGGATATTTCCGCCACCCCGGCAATAGCCAACGGCGTCGTGTATTTTCCCTCATGGAACGGCTACTTGTATGCCGTGAACGCATTCACCGGCGGTTTGATATGGCAGCAAAACCTAAGCGAGCTGACGGGGCTTAGGGGCACGGGAATTATAGTGAACGTAACGGTCTCAAGGTCAACCCCGACAATAGCCGGACGCCTCCTGATCGTCTCGATTTATGGACCTGCAGTTGTTATCGCTGTAAACCGATTAAATGGGAGGCTAATTTGGTTGACTCAGCTTGATCCACGGCCTCTAGCGGTGATAACAACCTCCGGAACGGCTTATATGAGGTGGATGCAAATACTAATGAGAAAATAGTAACCTGTACCAAGAGAAATTACAAAGAATCTACACAATGAAAGAAACAGTGAACCTCATTTGAACCTGATGATTATGAACTCCTCTTTTATCTTCGCAGGGCATTCTATGCCGGAGTATCTTCACTTGAGGTGATCTTACCTGGGGAGCAGTGTTGCACTTTCCGAGGCAGCTTGGCGAAGCTTAGTATTAGGTCAGGAGCAATCATATGGCAGACCTACACAATCCCAGATAACGGTGGTAAACGCAGCGGCTACTCCGGAGCCTCCATATGGGGAAGCAGTCCCGCGATCGATCCGAGAAGGAGACTTGTGTACGTAGGCACTGGGCAGCTCTACACAGTTCCACAAGAGGTCGCACAATGCCAAGAGAAGCAAAATAACCAAACCACAAAGCCAAGTCGACCCGACCAGTGCATAGGGCCGGATGTGAACTTCGATTCGATCATCGCATTCAACATCGAATCAGGGAGGATCAGATGGGCACGGCAACTCGGGGGATACGACGTGTTTTACTTTGTTTGCTTGGTGCCAAATAATCCCGACTGTCCTCCCGGGCCGAACTTGGATGCGGACTTTGGCGAGGCTCCCATGTTACTCAGTATATCAGCGAATGGCACCCGGCGAGACATAGTAGCTGCCGTGCAAAAGAGTGGCTTTGCTTGGGCTCTAGACCGCGACACCGGGGACATAGTATGGTTCAAAGTACGTACGCGTTTTCATTCCTTATTCTGCTGACATAGATGATGGATCTTCTTTGCCTAGTCACCACCTTAATTCTTGTGTATAATCCTGGAGGCAGCTCGGCATTATAGTCTCACTCCAATGCAATCTAGCGACGTAGACTCCTCAAAATTCTAGCCTATCTGGACCTCTCCAGTATGCTTAATTTTCAATCTCCTCAGCAAGATGCAGTTCAACACCTTGTTGACATTCCATATTGCTCAGTCCCACTTCAATGAGGATAATCGATGATGAAATCGTTTTTTAAATGTGCAGTTGGCAGGGCCCGGGGGCCTAGAGGGAGGAGGCACATGGGGTGCAGCCACGGATGGACAACGAATCTACACCAACATCGCCAACAGCTATCGAGTGAGATTCACCCTCGCACCTTCGACCCAAACTACAACGGCAGGCGCGTGGGTCGCGCTTGATGCAAACACAGGCAACATACTCTGGTCCACAGCGAACCCGAGCAACGAGATGGCGTCTGGGCCAGTCTCGGTAGTCAATGGCGTCGTTTTTGCAGGGTCACCTGCTCCCAATGGTCCGTTATACGCAATGGAGGCAACAACGGGGAACATATTATGGTCATTCAACACGGGAGCAACAATTTATGGGGGCGTGTCGGCAAGTTACGGGTGCATCTACCTGGGGAACGGGTATACCGTTAGTACAGCTAAGTTCCATCCAACTTGGACACCAGGGACTTCCCTCTTCGCGTTCTGTCTGGGATGAGGTGCCCACCCATTTTTGGGCAAGGACTAGCTTGTTCCATGCTCAAAAAGTCCATCTATATAGCAGTCAAGAGAAATAAAAGCAGGGCATGGTGGCTTTCGAGTTTCTATTGATCTATCGTAGCCGTGACTCAGGTCACTAAAAACAGATACTTCTGTGACTTTGACCTGTCAATTTAGCAGCAATGGAGCCATACTATGCCAACCATGCTAGATCGGATCAGGCCTCCCCAGAGTTCCAACTTGTATAAAGAGCACGATCTTAATGTCTCTGGCATAGGGTACATAAGAAAGAGAAACAATATAAGATGTACCGGAATTTCAACTCATTACACAGGCAAGACCATCACAAGATCTCAGCGGGGAACACAAGGAGAAACACATTAGTGTCAACTCCATGGGAAAATTGAAAAGGCAAAGTGATCCCATTTATAACTAATACTTGTAGAATGAAATCTTATCATGTCTTGTAAAATATTCATAAATTAATTCAGAGTGCTTACAGGGAATATAGACAGAACAATTACCTAAGAAAAAGCAGCACATGTTTAGGCCCATATGATAATTTAGCACATTAACCACCCAATTGCTCAGGGGGTAAAACACCCCTAAACAAGAAATGGTAATATCCCATACATGTTCTAGCATCTTGAATGATGATTAACTGGGAGCGTGGGACATTGCCAGAGTTGAGAACTTGTCTGTGGGAAAAGGCACTGAACAGAAAAGTAAGAGCAGTTTCTGTTATCTCACTTCTTTCTCTGTGTAAAGTCCAGAGAGACCATCATGCCATACAAGATCACCTCCTCCACTCTACTTTAATCGGCTTCTCTGGAATTAGTATAAAATAAAAATGGTTAATCACAGGGATATAGGACAATTCAAATCCTTGCTCAATCTGCACTTTTAACCATAAAGAAGAAGAAAGGTAGCACGCATAAAACCATGCAGTGACAATATCAATCAACGGATCTTTCCTCTTCAGGCCCAAACAAGCATATTAAACATCAGTGAAATTTGAAAATAGATGTCAGATAACAAAAGTAAAACAATGCGTATCCAAGCAAGACTGATAATTGGCCAGTTGGAAGGCAGTAAGGTTCTTGGAGTGTAATCTCATTGTCGTCTATCAAAAGATTTACTACAATGGCTCACGAGTCAAAAAACAACTAGATTCAATTGATATAAAGCTAAAAGATAAATGTCTAACATAAATTTCAGCATGAGGTGCAAAATGCAAAACCTAAAGAAAGGTAATTTGATGCATTACAACTCCATAATTCTTTATGCTAGGCATCACAAACAGAATCTATCAGATTTGTGGGTTTCAAGAATTTCATTATTACAGTCCAGCAAAATGGGCCCTTTTCAGTGGAACCTTCCTAACCTTATTATAAGAGACCTTTATCTTTTCGTGAGATCATGTGTTTTACAAGAAATTTTGAAGTAATTCTTGCAGGAAAATAGTTTTCTTTTCGTGCATATTCTCGGTAGAATATGTCAAGTTTAACAGAATCCATCTCATTATAAATTTGACCAGTACTGTAACTTCAATCAAGAGACTGGTCCAGAGTTGGCCCATTGCATCTGAACTATGTTTAGTGGAATGATATGCATGGAACTGGCAGTAGATCTAAAAATTTTGCTTCTTCACTGATATCTTGTTCTACAAGATGTTGGACACAAACACTTCATGTTATGTAGTCCAAGGATCATGATTGTCTCAGGAAACCCTTTGATTTTAAAAGAAAATTCTCTTCTTTAAATTATAAACAGATAACTAGCGCATTACAATGTAAAACATGTGCTCACACCTGCTATCATTACAGTAATACAAAAGTCACATTACTTAAGTTCTTACCACCAAAATCTCTGGAAGATGTAAGAGATTTATCACTTCTAATTGTTCCTTTCCCAGATGCTTCGACAAGTCTCGAAGCTCTTGGTGAAAATGAACCTACTTTCCCATTGGTGGATGACGGCAATGAATGCCGCCTTGTTTCATTCATACCAATCCCAACTTGGGCAAACCTAGGGGAGCTTTGTCCTTTTAGCTTGGCTTTTGCAGATTCAGTCGGCGCCATATAGCTGGGCACTCTTGTGGTGGGATGCTTCCCATTCTCTTTTTGGTCAATCTTCGCAGGCAAAGAAGCTCTTCTATGGGTGTTTTTTTCATGCTTTCCGTTCATGCCAGCATCCTTCAAGCCCAAATTCTGTTCAATTGGACCATTTTTTTCTGCAGGATGAGCATTAACGACAACCAGATGTTCTTGTAATTCATCAACTTGCTCTTCAGAGGCTGCTAATTTCAGATTTCCTTTCAGTTCAAATTCTGATTGTACTTCAATTTCGGACTCTTGCTCCACCTCAGATGAATGACTGACATCTTGCTGCATAACCAGAGAGGTTACTGAAGTTGGTTCATTCCCAAGACTGTCATCTGGTTTCTTCTTATCAGCCTTCACCCCATCAGAAACCACCTCCTTTAAAAGATCATTAGTCCTTCTAAAATTAAGTTTTACTTTCTCAATCTCATTCTCTGATTTATTTTGAACTGAATCTGCAATGTGACCAGAAAAATTTCTTGGGTAGCATTCAGGCTTTTTGGATTCCGAAGATATGCCATTGGAGTCAGTTTTAACGTTTGTACGAGGCAGTCTGCGAACACTTTGCTTGTGGCTACACTGTTCGTCTTCCAGATTTTGATGCTTTGACTTTGGATATGATTGAGAATTTTCCTTTGGTAGTGAAGAGGCTTCCCAAAAACGAGACCTTGTCCATCGTTCAAGCCACATATAAGCAGAATTTGGATCTCCACGACCATATTGAAGATGAAGAGGATTTGCAGGGCAAGATGAAGCAAGAAGCTGAGAGTATAAATAATGATTACAAAGCAATGAGTATTTTGTGTGCCTATTCCAGCTTAAAATATCATTCATGACAGGATATTTATCACCACTTATCCAAGGAAAATTGTTTAGTGCATCAACTAGGTCGATGGACACGCACATCACATCAAGGCATCATGTAAAGAAACCTACTTACATAGGCCAAATTCCAAGAATTTGATGACCAAGACCATCTTCTCTATTCTTTAAGGAGGTCGTCAACTTTCTTGCTTAAAATTTCTTATAAGAAGACATACTCTCCCTATAACAAGTAAAGTTATTTGTCATCGATTGAAGCAGGAAGTTCATACATCACACTGAAACCCAGATAAAGCGTACAAAATCTTTTAAGCAAAGTTATTAAACAAACATCAACTCCAAGGAATCATACTTTCTCCTCGTGCAAAGGAACCCTCTATAACAGTGCATGATTTTTGAAGGAATACAGAAGCAATGCAATCTTACATATGAAATCCGAATACTTGCAATTTAAAGGAAGATTGCTCATCGAAAGGGGTAACTCTTATTACCCAAATTAAGAAAAGTACCCCATGCTTGTGCCAACACACGCAAATAGAATACATATACAGATCTCACCTTTTGAATGAACACATCCTCAAGCAGTTTATCCTGGCCAGTTGCTGAAGGATTGCACAATTCCCAACCCTATTTAACAGAGAAAAAAGAACCAAAAAAAAAAAGTAAGCACAATTGCAGAAAAGGGAAAAATATGCTGAAATCAGTTAAAACAAAGGTGATATGAGTACGTGGAGTCCAGTATGTCACCAGTCCATATAAAAACAAAAAGACTGAAACTAAAGGTTATGAGTAAAGTGCATGGATTTCAGTCACAAAGTGGGAAATTTTCTCACCTTTTTAGCACGAGCTAATTTCTGAATCTTTACAATGCCTCGCACACAGCAAAATGTGGCAATAGCTTGTTTTCTGACCAAGCGGCCACGGATGAATGCTTGCACCCTCACAATACCTTTGAGTGTTCTAAATGAACGCCGAGCCTAGCAAGGGCATAGTACACATTTGAACACGAGGTCAGTATATCCAAATGAAAAGGAATGAAATTCAAGAAAGCATGAAATGGAGCAGAACTATATGACACAACACATATATCAGTAATGCATCAGAAATTCATTCGGCAATATTTGGAAGGAATGTAAACTTAGTTATTGATAATTATGGCTTGTGATTTAAATGCTTATTAATCAATCAAATCACCATTTGATAAATAAGGCTTGTGATTCAAATGCTCGTAAATTGATCAAATCATCAAAAACTTGTGACATGAATACTCTCTTCCATCTGACTGAATTAACAAACAGGTCAGTCAAATGGACCAAAAAACCTAAGAATTCAAAGATTCTAGAAAGACTCATTACTTAGATTTTCCTGGCATCATAATGTAACTGGCATGCACTTGACACGGGCTGTCCTATATCAGAGGAATAACTCACGAGAACATCTCATATTGCAAATATCAACAGTAGGATGTATTCAAAGGTAAGAAAAATTCTCCAAATTACTGATTTAATTCTTAAACCAAGTTGCCCGATTACATAAGCAGAAAAGTTACAATCAAGTTTAAAACAAAAATCAGTAATTCCATAGAAGTTTATCAATTTGACATTTCCAATGGACAATTCAGTCAGAAACACTATTAGTCTCACCTATTACAAACTTATCCAATCGGCTCCTGCAATTATACACAAACAATGATAGCTTTGAAATACATATGAAGTACTGTGAAGTACCTTTACCCCAAGGACAAAAGCACCTTGAAAATTCTTGCCAGGAGGAAACATATAGCACAAGAAAGATTCTCTAAATAAATTGCATGGTAAAGGGGAGCTGACAGTGTAGTTACAGAAGATTACCAGATATCCTCTAAACACAGCCTGTGCCTTAGTAGCTGCTTTCTGAAGCCTCTCATTTTCAGTATCTTCTGATAGGACCGATACATTTGTATGTGTGTCACCATCTTTTTCAGATGAAAGAATATTAGCATCATTAGGTGCAACAGCATTTGTCCCTTTCCCAAAGTCCTCTTCACTCCTAATATTTGTAATGGAAATTGGCAATGAATTTGAAGGAGGCTCCACAACAATTTCAGTTGAGGGTGTCTTAGACGGAATTAAGGCCTCTCCTTTATGTCCAGAATTCTTTCCACAGAAAAGAAGAGACGCCATTAGATAATGAAGAATAACAAACATCAAACAAACAGAGTCAACATAGTTGCAAAGAATAGCAGATCAAAGAAGCACAATACTGATACCGAACAAAGAGTGAAGATACAGAACTGATAATGAACAAAGAGTGGAAGATACAGAACACAACAAGAATTTCAACTACCATTACGCATTTTTTCATTTTAGTAAATAATTTGAGGCACCAGTCCCAAAACAACTTAGAAGGTATAAAGTGAGTGAGCCAAATCCATCCATTTGGACACATACATATAATAGATTTCCAGGGCAAGAACTGGAATCACGTGAGGAGAGAAAATATCACAACTCAGAATCTACTTTGTTAATGAGTTTGTCAATACTATAGGTTGCCTCAGTCAGCAGTTCGGGATATTTTCCCTATGCACATGCACAGTAGCTGGTTAAAGAAAGAGAAAAGTTCTCCGTAACCTAACCGTTAGATGATACACCATCATTACACTGACCACATCAAAAACCTCAGTTGGATACCAATGATAGGGGTACTCTATGACTATAAGTACCGTTACAGGATCAGAAGCCACTGAAGCTTTTACAGTTGAACTCATTCAAGAAACCAGATACTTTAGCCACAAGCGGTTGTGTGGCTATTCAAATCTATCACATTCCCATCACCGAGGCAAGATAAGAGAGCTTGTTTATTTAAAAGACATCATACCGAAACATCTCCTTTTTTGGGCAAACGAGACTTTGACAATTTCTTGCCAAGGAGTAACGTCTTCAACCATTTTCCAGGTGTTCTACCCATTTAACCGGGAAAGAAAGGAACCAAACCCTCCCGGATATATATATATATATATATATATAGAACAACCTGCATAAGAACAAAAGCAACAAAAATTCACTATGACAGACCCAGAATGCTCCCCAATCAGCAGAACCGAAATCCACTGTGAAAACTCTCAAATTCAATCCATTATAAACATATGAGCAACTCGTTGAAATTCAACAACCTAAATCCAAAAATAATACACTCGTGAACAGTGCGAAATCCAAAATCCAATCAAATCAACGTAATAACCTCAAAGTTATCTTCTTTTTCGTCGCCGCACACGCTCGAGCGCAGAACATTTCTCTACCTCTACAGACATTGTACTACTACTACTACCGACCAGCTCACGAGCTCTATCTACCGCCTCGAACACTACATCCGCCACTGCTCAGCATAAACTCCAACCGCATTCTAGAAACGAAGCCACCAACTCCATCCCTAAAACCGCAATCCCATCTACGTCGCATCGACTTCACGACTCCCAAAAAAAAAAAAACATTTCGAAACGGGGGGGAGATCTACTCAAAAACAACAAGTCTCGAGCGCCGTACGGAGAGTCCCGCGAACAGCAAATGCGCACCTTCAGTAGGACGACGACGAGGAGCGCGTCGACGGCGGCGGCCGCTGATCTCCGCCGGCCGAGCGATCCACCGGCCGGCCGGCTGGCTGGCTGGCTGGCTGGCTGGCTGGCTGGCGCTCCCGCTCGTCGGTTGTCACTCCCGCAGTGGAACAAACCGCAACGGCAAGTTTTGGCGGAGACGAAAGGTACGCCGCAACTTCCACTCCTAATAATACAAAATCGAAGCTTATTTTTCTTTTTTTCTTTTTCTCTTTTTTACATAAATGTATTTCATTAATCGCTCTAACGGCGCCGTTTCGGCGCCATCGCACGCGCATTAGCTGTCATCGGGAGTGATTAACCGCTTGATTAACTGTGCGTGCGGTGGCCACGTGGACGCAGGCGGGCGACTCGTGACCGGGCCACGAGGAGGGTGGTGGGGAGGGGAATAGCTGGACCCCACCTGTCCCCCCAACCCTAACGGACAATCGCACGGACATTGGGCTTGGGCTTTTCCGACGACGCAATTCGAGGCCCACTTTGGGTCTCCAGAATTGAGGCCCGCTAAAAAAAGACGGGTCACTTCCGTGGGCCTTGGTTCTCTGTCTTTTGGGAAAAGGGCCGGCTGAAATCCAGGAGATTGTCGCCTGAGTTGGGTATTCGCCGGTGCTCGTTGGACCATGTCGGGCTCGCGCGGGGGCTTCTCGGCATCACCGACTATTATTGATTGGGCCCGATCACGTGATCTTCGCAGAAAATAAATTATTGAGAAAACACTTTTCCTAAAAGTGATCGCGTGTATTACTTAGAATAATTAGTTAATGCAAAGTCATTTCAATATCAACAATAATTTATATTTAAATATTTTCATGGACAATGAAAATATTTCATTTTCATTCATTTCTGTAAACGATATAAATGGTGATTATTGGTAAAATATTTTTCAAATCATTCATTTTTCTTGAAACTAAAGGAGCCTACATGTACACATTTGGCTTGTTGAGGGAGGGAGGGAGAGAGGGAGAGCGCTTGTTTCATACAACATTTACTTTGTCTACGTGGTATTTAATTGAAAGTGACATGTTAAAAAATTGAGAGAATTAGCTTGTTAATACAAAAAAAAAAAAAAAAAATCTAAATTATGTCCACTATGACATAAATGTCATGATTTTTTCTGTAATTAAAAATCTCCAAACGTATCCATGATACAAATAATCCGATTTATTTTTTTGTTAATTAAAATTTTCAAACTTATATAAGTGTGACAAATATACCATGGATGAAAATTAAAATAGAGGTTATATGTTGGTTTTTTCATGACACGGAAAAAAAAGTTAGGGGCATTTGTATCAAAGAGGATAAGTTTAGAATTTTTGGTGACCAAAAAAAAAAAATCAGGACATTGACATAATTGAAGGTTTTTCATGGTTTTCACCTTTATATTTTGAAGTATAGTTTCTTAAATACAAATCAGGAATTTCGAATTTTATTTCAATTCCAGCTTCGGCGGTGATCCCTATCACATTGAAAAGAGGATAAAAATAAAATATAAAATAATTCAAGAATGGGCAATTACGTGGGAAGAAGCAGAACACAAGCGCCGCATATTCAGGTCGATTGCTTAGGGCTTCAGCAATTATTTATATCCCGAAGAAATCTAATATTAAAGTGTATCTTCTCTCTCTGTTTTTTAATTTGTAATTTACTCAAGGCAATGTTTCCGAGGCACATCATGTGCAACCTCTGCCAAAACATATAAATCTCCAACATCTTACCAACCACGAACATGTAATAACAGATTAATCGCGGATTTTATCTTTTCTCACGTCCTCCTTCCTTCCTAAACTTAAACAAATCTTAGCTTTTGTTTCTTTCTCTAAGCGACATTGTGCGTTGTCTGGTTCTACAATAGCTAGTTGCCATATTACACATACCAAATCGTCCATTAAATCCGCGAAAAAGCGCTAATCAAATCGCAACGAATTTAATTGTTCTAGGGTAATATGGGATTAGGTAGAACTAATTCCGCCGGGAAGGCGGGAAAGCCACACTTATTTTGATGCCTCTAGCTCATTCAGGTCCATTCCCCGATTTCTAAAATTGAAATCAATGTCCGAACAATTTGATTCCTAATTCTAAGGAGAAATTGAACCAACTACATATACATATTTTAATCATTTCTTTAATTTTTTTCTTCATAACACGAAACATCAAGTAGTGGAAAAATAAAAGTGACCGCTTTTATTGAATTGAAGCAAAGCTGGACCAAATTGATTCTCAATTATAGGACCAATTGGTATGATCCCTAATTTTCAATTTATAAATCAGTCAGGTTCCAAATTTCACTTTGGAACTAAAATGAATCAAGAGTCGATCACCTTTAAACAAAAATCGTTAATCATTTTATTAAAGGGGATTTGGGGATCTTTGTTTGATGTCTAAATAACGATCAACGTACTCGAATTAATTTCCATTATCAAGAAATTAGTGGGATCATCCTAGTCTAATCAATCTCAAAAAGGACTAGATCATTATGACTTCATGGGCGCTGGCCTTACCTTCTGCCGACAACTTAATATTTTTTAGGATAATATTGAACTTTTCAAAGTCGGTACAAGGAGCTCGTGATTGCACCAGCTTTTCGGGGGGCGAAGATCACGTGCGCTCGGCACGTGACGCCTACTTCCCTGGCGCCTGCTACCCCCGGGGCTTAAGGGAAACTGCTGGCGGTGGCAGCTTGAATTCGCAGCAGCGTTGACTGACGAGTCGCCGTGAAATCGACGGCCCACTTCACGCGATTTGGAGAACCCGATGATGGCCCCTGGCGCAGCGCGTGATCACGAGAAGAATGGACCCCACTTTTGTCTCCTTGTGCCATGGACTCCCTAGCTCTAGATCCCAAAATTAACAAGACTAAAAGCCAAAAAAAAGATATGAAAAAAAAACCAAAAAAATATAATGTTGTCAGCATTAACATTTAATTTTACAAAGATTGACAAATCATGTGATGATGGGTTGCATATATTCCATATAACCAAGTGAGATTATGGTGGATACCCGATATAAATATCCGTCCCATTTTAATTTTTAGGGTCAAATTTCAAAAAATCTCAAATTAATATATTTGCAACAATTCTCTTAAACTGATTTTTTTACTATTAAAAATTCAAAATTGATATATTTGTGATAAATTTATCTTCCATTAATTTTTATAAAACTTTAATGTTACATTACTGAATTCAATAACACGTGACCAGTGTAATAATTTGAAATTTTATCATCTATTTATTTTTGGGATTTTTAACAATATTAATCTTAATTTTTATAGTTATCGTATATCAATTTTAGTATATTGAATATCAATTCGACCAAAAAAGAAAAGAAATTTTTTGCCACCCGTGTTGTGATTGATGTGATTTTAATGGTTTGCCACTCTGCCTCACTTTTCCCAACCGTCGCTTTCCCCAGTCCATTATACTCTCACACAGAATTATATACACAGTCACAGACACACCCTTTTCACCTAATGCAAATTCGTTTTATCTTTTTTTTCCCCTAGCCAGAAAGATTGCAACTTTTGGGCACTAAATGATTTGTTCCTGACTTCATACTTTAATCATTTCTTGAAATTCCTTGGAGTACGCGAACGTCATTACAGGTCTCTGTCTTCATAACTGTCCGTGACCCCACGAAGGTCCATCTGCAACTCCTTTCCCACTTTCAGCCTCAGAGCTCCACTTCCCAGGTCGCCATGTATGGGCGAAGTTGCAGGTGCAGTTCTGGCTTTTAATGCCGGGGAGCCTTCGCTGCGGTCACTCATGAGTGTTGCGTGATTTGGGTTCCGCTCAGATTCAAGAGAACCTCATTTTTTAGCTTGTGGAAATGGCCAATTCCCCTGTTTTGCTCTGTCTCTCGTTCTCTGCCATCGTTTTGATGGTGGGTGTCGTTCCGCTTGCAATGGCTCAACTCAGTCCGAGCGAAACCAGGGTCCTCTTTCAAATCCAGAAGCAGTTGGAGTACCCGGAAGCTCTCCAGGGATGGACCAACTGGACCAGCTTCTGTTACCTCCCGCCGTCGCCTTCTCTCACCATTGCCTGCACCGACAATCACATAACGGAGCTGACCATTGTGGGGAGCAAGAACTCGTCCTCTCGCGACGGCGCGAGGCCCAATCCCGCTCGATTCGCCGTTTCTCAGCAGACTCTCTCCGCGAGTTTCTCCATCGACTCCTTCTTCACTGTGCTCACCAAGCTCTCCAACCTGACGGTGCTCTCGCTCGTGTCCCTGGGCCTGTGGGGGCCGCTTCCCGCCAAGGTCAGCCGGTTCCACTCGCTCGCGGTGCTCAACCTCAGCTCGAACTCCATCTACGGGGAGCTTCCTCAGTCCATCGCTTCGTTCAAGAGCCTCAGGAGTCTTGTTCTGTCTGATAATTTGCTCAATGGGAGTGTCCCAGATCTTAAGGGCCTACCTGTTCTTGAAGAGCTGGATTTGCGTGACAACTTTCTCGGACCAGAGTTCCCGTTGCTCGGAGATACCCTTGTAAGTGTTCTGTTGAGGAACAACTCGTTCAGATCTGGAATTCCTGGTGACTTGAATGGTTTGGGTCAGCTTCAGCGATTGGATATCTCGACCAACGAGCTCTCTGGGCATATCCCGTCTTTCATTTTCAGTCTGCCTTCTATTCGTTACCTTAGTTTACAGGAAAATCAGCTCGGTGGAGCACTTCCAACGAACCTTTCATGCAGTGGTCATCTCACTTACGTTGACATTTCACACAATCTTTTGGTTGGGAACATTCCATCATGCATCGGGTCAAGTTCGGCGAACCGGACAGTGATCAGCTCATGGAATTGCTTGTCCGGAGGGAACTCAAATTATCAGCACACCTACTCTTATTGCCAGAAAGAAGCTTTGGCAGTTGAGCCTCCGGCTAAAGCTGAGAAAAAAGGGTCAAGCATCAAACTGAGTCTCGTTCTTGGAGTAATTGGAGGCACCGTTGGAATTGCAGGGGCGTTCGGACTACTGATCATAGTGCTGATCAGGAGAGCAGATGCACGAAGATCATTTGATAGCAAGCCCGCCAAGTCATATGCTGACGAACTGTCGTTTCGTGGCTCTCCAAAGTCAAGCATTGATTCGAGTAAGATCTCTCGTCTGCACTTTAGTATTATCGCTCAGTTTATTGGAAATGACAGGGAATATCCCTTCTAATATTGACATGGTAGTCAATTTTAGTCTTATTGGATTGGACTTAAGATAACATGCAAAAATACTGAACTCTTCGGCAGGGCGAATGCCTCAAACGATGAGGATGGTGACGTTGGGCCTCCCACCTTATCATGTTTTCACTCTGGAGGAAATTGAAGACGCAACGAACAATTTTGATCCATGCAATTTGATGGGAGAGGCAAATCAAGGACAGGTAAAGCATTTTCTTTTACAATTCAAATGTTAAGTTGAAATTCACTGTAACACGAACAGCTAAAGAGGGATACCTTGATTTATTATGCAGATATACAAGGGTTGGCTCAGAGATGGCACGGTAGTCCTAGTGAAGTGTTTGAAACTGAAGCAGAGAAGTTTGCCGCAAAATATTTTGCAGCAACTGGACAATCTATCCAAGGTAAGGCATCGCCATTTGGTCAGTCTTCTTGGACACTGCATCGTCACTTATCAGGACCACCCCAATGTGGCCAGCACGGTGTTTGTCATCCTTGAACACCTATCGAATGGATCGCTAGCGAATCATATCACTGGTAAGATTTCAGAGAAGAAAGGACCAGTTCTTGCAGCAAATGCCTGTGTCATCCGCCTGTCGGTTTCATGTTTGCTGATGTATGTGCAGATTGGAGAAGGAAAGAGATGCTCAAATGGCCTCAGAGAATGGCGATCTCCATAGGCGTGGCGAGGGGAGTCCAGTTCTTGCACACCGGGATGGCTCCTGGAATATTTGGGAATGACCTGAAGATAGACAATGTTCTGCTTGATGAGAGTCTCACCACGAAAATCAGCAATTACCACATTCCACTGCCATTCAAGGTAAGATGAGCTCCATCATACTCCAAAATCTCTCTTGCATCTTTTAGCTGACGTTGGTTACTCCCTCAATTTTTACAGATGGGTTCTGAAACCGCATCGAACGATAGCAGGTATTACAATCTCCAATCTCTATTAACGTCCATGTGCATGCCGCTCGTCTTTCTTTTCAATTTCATTTTCCGCTATTATGGTGCTCAGATGAAGGAATTCTCAGATGAAAGTTCTTTCCCTTTTTTCAGTCCAAAAGATGCAGAAAGAGAAGACATGTATCAGCTTGGGAAGATTCTCCTGCAAGTCATCACTGGGAAGCTGGTCAAGTCCACCAGTGAATTGGACGACATGAAACAACTGGTACTTACACTTCCTAGAACGGTCGCCTATTCTCTTTCACTTCTAGCATCGCAAAAGCCGAACGTTTCCGATGGAACTGATTTCTCCTGCTAATTGGAATTGCAGCTAGAGAAGAGCCTGACGGAACACCCCTCACAGCTACGCAGCGCGGCAGATCCATCCATTCGTGGCACCTTCGCATACCAATCGCTTAAGACAGCAGTCGAAGTCACGGTGAATTGCCTAACGGAAGAGCCGAGCAAGCGGCCTTCGATAGAAGATGTTCTCTGGAATCTGCAGTACTCGATCCAGGTTCAAGAAGGCTGGACCAGCAGTGAGAACCTCAGTACAAGAATATAAAGCTTCTCTCCTCGCACTATGTACTTTCAATGCTTTTCCATGTAATTACTAAGACAAAAAGAAATAAAGCCTAGTGTGCAAAAAGTACTGCTGATATACTCTAGTGATCTCGGTTTGCACTCATTCATTTGGGCACGCGGGTGAGCACATAGACATGGTGCAACACGGGCTTCGTCACGAGGATGAAGAACTGGTGTCACTTCTGTGCACGCGGATTCGTCGTGCTAGACTAAATCTCTAGGTTATAAAATAATCAGACTTTACATTCCCAAGCTGTAAGGTGAGAACAAGTCCAAGGGAAGGAATTTGACAAATGCTAGCGAATCAGAAGAGTCAGATTTATAAGGACATACAAGACAGATCCTCCATAACAATCTCTGCCTGCCTCATGGTACTTGAAGCACATCAGTGACACCAGTAACAAGAGCCTCATCGATCTAGCATCTCCTTGACCGAGAACCCGATGTAATCATCGATATAATTAGGAGGCTCGTGAATGAAGCAAGAAATTACATCTCGAAGTGTGATCACCCCCACGACTTCCTCCTCGTCAGACACCACGTATATCCTATGGACCGACTTCGAGGCGAGGCTGTGGATCACGCTGCCGAGTGTTGAATCAGGCTTGCACGTGATTGGCGGTATGACTTTGCCGGGTTCTTGAGTTGTCGAGATGATAGTGCTCATGAAATCCATCACAGTTAGGTGCCTGCGGCAAAGTTTCTCAGAGAAAGCTAATAACGACTCCGATTACCACTGACTAGACACGAGGCAAGAGAAAGTAAGAAGTAATGGACAAGATAAATCAGTTTCCACATAAAGAGCTTACGAAGTGTCGTATTCTTGTTTGCATTAATAGTAATTTGTCCTACCAACAAGCTAAGACCTTCATGAATATTCGAGGAAACTGATACTGAGATTGACTTGGATGATGCAAAAGTTATGTGACACTGCAGCATTTACCGAAGAACACCCTTTAAGAAAGGTCTAGTTAATGAGTGCCGATGGGGCAATGGGACACACAGTAACTATACTAAATAGGGAAATATTATGATTTCCAATGCACCAGTCATCCATGTAATGAAAGAAACATCGCATTGGAAATAACAAGTTCACTGAATTGGTGCTCAACAAGTGCCCTCTGAACAAATCCATTTGCGAACCAGAGAAGCTCAACCAAATTGAGAGACTAGAGGCACTTGGTGCCTCAGTATACCTGAAATTGGTGAAAAGCTGTGGCTTCAGCAGCAGGTGACTAATATCTCTAATGCTTATGTTTCCCACGATCTTCTTCTTTGGCCCTGCCACAACCGGAACGCCACCGATCTGATTATCTCTCATCCGCTTAAAAGCCTCCAGAATCAGTTCGTCGCTTCGGACGCTAACAACCTGTCCAAGCCAACAAGTGCTCCTCAAACTTAAGATCATCTATAAATCTTCTAGTTGCAGATGGAGATCATATGAATAGGATACCTCATCAGGTGACATGAAAGGTAGTCCTAATTCACCAACAGCAATTTCGGAAATGCAGTCGAACCAATCTCTTCCTCTGCAACCCTCGAGGCCTTGAATGACCGCAAATTGAGTGATGAGGTTCTTTATGTCAGGCTTTCCCAATTCAATGACGGGGACACTTCGCAGCCTGTATTTCGAAAGTAGCAGCAACACGCTCAACATCGAACTATCTTCTGCCACTGGTATGAACGGAGCCCACCGGTATGATTTGATTATCGACTTCACCTGAAACACCCCCAAAAGAACACATTTTCATAACTACTTTGAGTGACCAAGTCCACTCTACAAAATCACATACTCATATTCAGGGTAATGGCAATGCTTCACAAATTAGCTTCTTGTCATAAGCTTCAACCGGTATTACAGAACTCTGATTCAGGCTTGCAATTGACAAGCAATTTGACTATAATTTGCATTTAACATAACAACATCTCATACACTATCTTACATTAATTGTTGCTCAGAATTTAATTAGCCTTACTGAGGTGGACTTGAAGGGCTCCTCTTGCAGAATAACCCTGTAAAAATCCTGCCCCAAATTGTCCGCAGCGGTGGAAGCATCTCTACCTGGACCTTTCTCAGCAGCCACGCCCCCGGCCACAGCAGCACCAACCGCTGCAATCATGAGCCCAGCAACTGCAGCAGGACCAGTCGTGCCCAGCACCAATGCCCCGAGAGCGCCAACTGCCCCTGCCCCAACACCTGCTGCACTCGCCGAACCTGCCATCAGAGCAGCCGCCGCGAGCTCTGCACTCTCCAACACCCACAAGATTATGGCCGAATAGTCCACGATGCCCAAATATCTGTCTCTCCAATTTTTACTTGTTTTCACTTCCGGGTTCCTAACTGGAGCTGACATTATGTTGTGCTCCGATAGAACCTTAACCGCGTCAGCCACGGAGGCATCTCCTTCGATCTCGATCACTACAACATCATTGGGTTTGCAATCCATTTCACTCAAAATTGGGATACCACAAAATATAAACTATCCCTGATCTAATCACAACAAGTACACTCACGCATTCCAAAAATCAAACTTTTGTTCATCTTACAATTCCCAAGCAAAATACACATTTTCCTTCAAAACCTAAACCTTATTTTTTCGTCCTTCTAATAAGGGGAAAAAACAGAGAAATTAGTAATTAAGAAAGTGTAGTTATAACTAGTACCTTTGCCACCAGGAAATTGTGGGAATGAAGAAACCGGGATGCTTGCAAATGCAGAGGTCAGACTTTCTTGCACTGAAGGGGGCAATCTTTTTTTGGACTGAATCGTCTCAAAGTATGCATCACAGCTCGCCAGCTTCTCACTTCCCTTCATCTCTTGTGGCTGTGCCATTCCTAAAATGGCTCGACACGAATAGATCAGCAATTTCACGAAGAACACCCAAAAAATGAAAGAAGAAAAAAGAAAAATAATGGATCTCTTCACATGCCTGAAGGATGTTCTTACCTTCAGGGTTGTCTTGATTTTCGCTGTTCTTCTCTCTGTTCCAGTGTCTTTCCTATGAACCGCGCTTCGGAGTTAGTTATGGCAGTTGTCTGATGTGCATGTAGCCCGGTTTCGCCACCTGTCCGCACTCGAGAGACGTGTCGCCCTCGGAGAAATGGCCGTGCTGCGAGTGGGATGGGAGGCGAAAGTGGGTCGGCGGCGTCCGAATGAGCCGGACTCTACCGCTTCGTGCCTGGCCGAAGAGCTGGCATTTCCACTCGGCCCAATCACGCCTCATCGTCTCGACAGAAATTATTCATTGCACTGAATCTGATGTAGGGAAAGCTAATCTATTGACAACACATGACCATAAGACCAAAAAAAGAGGATAAGAATAATGACCCATTTCTAACGCATGACCATAAGGCAATGTTCCTATAATTTTTTGGATTAATGTTTATTGAATAGTATTTTTTTTTACATCTCTAAATTACGTATAACTAAGCTTAATGAAGGTTCATTTATGTCTCACGTTTGCATTTGGATTTTGTGAAATACAGTGAATTAGTATATAATTGACAGCAAAAGCAGGTATTATTCTGTGCTCATTTTAGTTAGTGCTTAAAACGTTTATGTGACGACCCTATCCAATGAGGGGGGAAATAGTCACCGGAGCCAAAGGACTTGGAAAAGGCGTAGCTCCTAACAGGCTTCTAAATGGCCAAGGAGGCAAGAAGGAACCGTACTATACACCGAACAAGTATTATAAGATATGTATGTGAAAAGTGGAATTAATTCATGGAGACGTTTTTTTACATAACGACCAACTTCAAAGTTAAGCGAGCCCAAATTAGAGCATTATTAGGATTGATAATCTCTTGAAATGGGATAAGTCAAAGTGAATAATACCTCAAGTAAGTTAATTCATAAATGTCACAATATAATGTCAGAGCGGAACCCCCTCCAGTAGGTGTGTGGTTTAAGGATGAACATCACAAAGGTTGGTGGTTCTATGATGACCAATCCGATGAGGGAGAGGAGTGGTTACTGGGAACAGAGGGCGTGGATAAGGTATGGCTCCTAACAGGTTTTTAGGATGACGAAGGAGGCATGAATGAAGTGAACTATACACCGAATAAAAGGAAAGCGATTCTTAGATATGTGTGTGTGTGTGTGAAAATTGGAATTATCTCACGTGAAAATTGGAATTAACTCACGAAGACGTTTTTTAATGTAACGGTAAGCTTTACTTTGAAACTCTAAAGGTAAGAAAGTCTAGGCCAGTACACTATAGGGATGAATGATATTCTAGGAAAATACTTGTCTATATGCCAAAAGACGAAATCATGAGGTTCGGAATGGAACAAATCAAAGCGGATAATATCTCAAGAGAGTTAATCCGGAAATTTCGTAATTTCATATCTCTCCTTGAATTCCAATTGAGAACAAGATGCCTGTACACTTCTTGGGGTGATTTCATCTGCATGCGTGACGTGGAGACCCTACAAAGATCATCTTTATCCACTTTATTCTATTTACTTTACGACAGAATAGTTGAAAAGACAATGCAAGTACACTCTCACGTTCGTCTAACTACCACATTTACATGGTTAATCCATCTAATGCAAAAAAAGAAAAAAGAAAAAAGGAATGAAGAAAAAAATATAATCATCAAGCTGCAAAAACCTTAATTAAGTGGGAAGTTTAGTTTGGGATCTTCATTACTTAAAGCTCAGGGTTCTATGTTTCTAGCATAACGTAAATTCTATTCTATGATAATTGTCTCGTTCCTTCCAAATGTCACATTTCAGAATTGGCAAGAAACTTAATGAGATGATCCTTGGTCTCGGCAGGAGACATTGAAGCACAAGCACTCTTCTTAGATGTGGATAATGCCACTGATGAATGCGGAAACCAAATCGAGCTCTTCGGTCCATGTTGAGAGCTCAAAGCCATTAGCTTGTCCATGTAGCTTGAAGAAGCACACGATATACCATCAGCTTGCGGGGATGGTCGGAGTAATTCAATTGGTGTCGCTGGATCATCACCGAACTTCAAGTTCAGCCCAAAACCTCCTTCCTCTCCTCTATCACCGAGAAAGCCAGTTGCCCTGTCGCCAACGAACGAGGTCATCGCGGCTACTAACGCGGATTGGGAAGATAAATTCGAAGATGTTGCTTTCGTTGCTTCAGCGCCGAACTTGTCGGCTAAAGATTGTGGATGAGAAGCTTGGGTATTGGTAACTGGCCACAATTGGGGTAGGTATAATTGATGTTTGGGTGGCACGCCATGATCTAAGACCCTAGGACCAATGCCCGAAGATGATTTATGGGTTGTGGTATCCAAGTGACTAGGTAACGATGATGAAGGTGGTGATGAGGAGAAGCTGAGAAATGTCGAAGGGAGTTTCGGTAAAGACGGGAAGCATGTAGAGGATCGATATCCATCGTGATTGGAGAATTCACGGCTCGAGGTGAGATCAAGGGTGATGGTGGGGTGAGAATTGCAAGTAGAGTTAGAGAAATAAATTCGAGGCAGCTTTGGATTTCGATCGCCTGCGAAATCGAGTCCGTACAAGCCACTAGTAGACGTGGCAGAAGCAGGGCCTGAAGACGCCGGAGATCGAAGGCCGGGGTGTTGTTGTTGTTGTTGTTGTGAGGTCGATGAGTGAGATTGTATCATGGAAGTGGCTGCAGATGTGGCGAAAGCCATAGCCGTGGCCGAGACAGGAAGAGGGTGGTTGTGATCCCCTTCATAAGTGGTGATCAAGACGGACATGTCCTCCACACATCTTTGTACCTGTGATATTGCCAATTATAATGGACATAATCTAAGTTTCGATAAAAAAAAAAAAAAAAAAATGCATACATTTGGAAAATGGAAAAATTGTGTGCATGAAGGAGACCTACCTGCTTTTTGACTGGACAAGATGGCGAGACGGTGCAACGGTAGTATGATCGAGGACATGGATTTGCTTTCGCAATTTTCTGTCCGTACTTCCTCCAGTGGCATCCATCTTCCATCTGTGCGTCAAGAATAACATGCGTTTTTTATATCATCCATTTCAAAAAAATCTAATCCTAAGATTAAACCGAGTTCTTTTCCACGTATACGTAGAAGACTGTTTTCTAATGAGGTGATCTTGAAAACAAATTAGTTAATGAGTGGATATGAATTGGGATCTTCTCAAAATAATTTATTCGGTTTAGATTTTTGAGATCATGACACATCAAAATATCGAAGTGTTTGTGATATATTTGCCAAAGTATCATGATAGATTGAGTGTATATATTCTCCTCAAATGATCCGTCCTCATTTCCCGATATACCATGCTTATTCCCATCTTTAACAGAATTATAGAGAAACTCATTTATCCATTGTGGTTATTGTGAAAATGAGTGGTAAAGTTGCTAGTAGCAAAGTCATAGCAATAACAGTTAAAAATACTTACAGTGGATGCGTCACACCTAACTCTGACGCAAACCCTAGCTTTCTTCAAATGGGTTTGCTCCAAAGCCTGCTCATCATCACTTCTCACGGTCTTGAGAACTTTACTTGGCGGCCATTTCTTCAAAATTTCACCTTCCTTTGTGTCTTCCGAGCTCTCATGATCACGACTCATAATCTTTCCGTCATACAAGCCAAGTGACAACTCTTGTTTCATGTCACTATTTCCGTTCTTTGCGCTTTCACTCTGCATCGTTAATATGTTTCTCCTCTCCCCCTCGGTCTTCAGTTGGCTCGAGCTCAGTCCTAGGGTGAGGGACAAGAGCTCAGCTTCTTCATTGTTTTCTTGGTTGTGAGGAGGCAAAAGTTTGTTCGGTGATGGTTCCATCTCGGCCTTATTCTCTTCTTGGACAACCTCAGAGAACTGGTGTTGTAAAGATTGGTAGTCCTTCACAATTTGGGACAACATGGACTTTAGCCTTTGGTTTTCTTCTCTGACCAGACCCATTTGAGCTCTAGCTGATTCAAGTTGATCGGCCTAGAAGGACAGAAACATCATAATTTTTTTTCCAAAAGACGATGATTAAATAACTGTTCTTGATATTAAGACTGGCGCCATTGAAATATAGGCCATTTACAGAAGAATCTCTCCTTACGCATCTATCCTTTTCTCACTGTAAATATTACTTATCATCAAAGGATAACTGAAAATGAAATATAGTTATTTGAAGGACGAACCTCGATCATGTGGTCGGATGAGTAGTAAGTTTTTGAAGTCTTTTCCAGAGATGATCCACGTTCCCGGGTTAATAAGGGCTTCTGATCAACGCATTGCTCGTCAAAAACCTGAGTGTTTTAGTAGTTGTTTTTTTTTTTGGTCAGCGATTGTTTTAGTAGTTAACAGGCAAAATATATGACTAGGATCTTAATTGTGAGGTAAGTATCTCCCGGCTAATTTCATGACAAGATTATTATACTTTTCAATCTAGACATTGCATAAAAAACTTACTAGCTTGCCACGTCAAAAAGAACGAAGCACGCATCCAAAACTACTTAACTGAATTATCTGGAAAATCCGGTTGAACAATTTTAGATTAATCGCAATATGGAAGGAAAAGACAGATCTATGCCACGTGTTGTAATTTGGAAAATTGTTATTCTTCTGGATTAGAACTTTTCGAGGAGATCATCGCAAACTTCAGATAGATCCTCACTGATAAGTATCAGATGAAAAAAAAAACACACTTAATGATCATCTTAAAGCCATAATCTCCTTCTCGAAGTTTCAAGTTGAGGCTCTTTACCTTTTTAATTGCTGGTAACTTCTCGCTATAAAGCAATGAGTTGAGGCTAATCAAATCTGGTTTGACGCAGACTCCGTGTTCTTCCTGTTATATATCCCGCATTACTTAGAATATCAGAAAAATCGTAGAGTTATCAATACATTCAAGACTAGAGTTAGTGTGGCACCACATTTCCCTAACGTTATGAATTTTCACAAATTAATATAGAATATATCTATGTCATGTCAAAATATCTGGCAGCAATATGCAGACTACTTTGAGATATATCTTGCGGCAAAACTTAAAAGAAAATATATTATATCTCTTGATTTACGAACCTCTCCATAACAGAATGCCAACTCGAAGCAGAAAACTTTTTCTGATTGATCGCTTTTTTCAACACAAACTCATGATGTCCACAGAAGTTAATTGGAAATATCTCATGAAAGAATTTTCGCAGATAGATCTTGAAGATTAATACCTCATTAGTGCCTGTGGAAGAACTCTCAACATCATCATCATCTTTGACACCAGCAGGCTTCATTTTCTTTTCCTCCATGGTCGTGTTCTGAAGAGAAGACATTTCAAAGGCTCTCACCATCTTGGCATCTGAACTTGTTTTGAATAAGCTGTTTACAAAGGGCACAACTGTTGCTTCTTCCTATATAACTATAAGTACTATTAGCAGAACCAGCCAGATCGACAGATTGGTTCATTTAATTTTATATATTCCCTCCCAATTTTATTTTTTATTTTTCAAAATCGGATATTCAAAGTCCAAGTTGCTTTTGCTTAGAGCATGTTACTCTTTAAGAAATGTCAACCACTCGCATAGACTATGATGAAGCTGCAAGGAAGTAACTCATTCAATCCCCATAGCTGAACCTTCATTTTCGGATTAGGAAATGACAATGATACGTTGGACTTCGCATTTTCCTTACATACACAACCACCGAATCTTAGTCAAACTTCAGCTGCTCATCAGCAGCAGCTACGACTCTGATGACCATGTGGGTCCCCGTAGCAATTGAATTTGATATCTTGATGCTTATCTTTTGCAAAGTTCAACCTCTGTGACATCATCAATGCTTCATTTTTCTGATATTTACTTTCGCAATGTCCCTCGGTTTTCACTGACCTTATTAATTGGCTTGACTTATTGACCAAAAAAAAAAAAATTGGCTTGACTTGAAGTGAGCCCTTTGGAGCAAGGAAAGGTCTTGTAACAAGATAGAAAGGAGGATTAAATTGGGTGGTGTGCCGTCGGCATAGGTCAAGAATTTCCTTTGACTTTATTTCATGAGATGATCGTTGCTTTTACACATTTTAGAGTTTTTCTAGATCTTAAAATCGAAAAGGAAGGAGACATCATTGAGCAAGATGAAGCCTTCAGTGGCGAAACGCTTCCCAAGCATTCAAGAGTCGAAACTGCGGATTGGAGCTTGCTATTAAACTACCACTAGTTGCAAAAGTAACAGCTATATTAGATGCACGTGGTGCGCGTAGTGACAAGATAACATATAAAAATCCTAATTAATTCTATGTAAACACGCATACCCTTCATCTACGTGCATCGAGATAAAACTCCACACGTAATATGAATGCCATTTTAATTCTAATTGAAATATGAATTGCCTCATATAATATACGATTAAAAAAAACTAAACACGTTGTCCAATGTGTTGTAAATAAGAAGGAAAGAGAATTTGGTTAAACCCTCCTCAAAGTCTTCTGATTTATGAACAGACGAATAATGAGCAACTTTTAAAGTTTATTATTAAGCTTCATTTTCACTTCATTTCGTGCGAAACATTAGTGCCGGCTCAAGTAATTAAACATCATGTAAAGGATTCACCTACTATTCCGATGAATTGGATCAACTAATTTAAACCTAAACACGGTCACCAAGACCTAGTCAAACTAAAAATAGAAAAATTACAAGAAAGGCATTTGAATATGTATGATCCATTCTCTTGCGTTTGAAATTGATTAGGCCATTGTAGTTCCACGAGCATTTCAAAAAATATAATATATAAAATATAAAATAGGAAGGAAGTTGAATTACGAGTTTAGTATTCTCCTAAGGAACGTTAAATTATCAATTATTGGGTGTAAGCACTTTGTAAGCATGATCTAATCCATTGACTCTAAAAAAATAAAAAAAAAAAAAATCCCCATTTTTAGATCCGTTCGCTCTACACAATGTTTGAGCTAGTATTGACACTCACTTGTATATGAATATATTCTATTTTCCAAGTGCGTAATCTTAGGTAGAACAAGTAAACCAAAACATGACTCTTGCGGCTCATTTTTCAATGATACTGGCCAATGTTGAAACCCTAATTTTTGTCTCTCCTTTTTTTTTTTTTTTTGGGGGAGGGGGGTGGAGGGGGTTATTTTCTCTTGATTTAGAATTATAGAATACACACATGATAAATGACTTGGCCCTATTCATATTAGAGGCATCATGGCTGTTCAAGAGAATAATATGTTCGCTTTAGCAAGATTATATTCAATTAAATTAGGTTAGACTCATAGCGGATACTACTCCTTGAGGTGAAATATCGCATAAGTGTAATATGTACATATATCTCATATATCATTGAAGAGCGTAAAAAGATTATTTACGTGAGCACTTGATTTTATTAGGACCTAATAAATATAATTTATTTGAAGATAGACACTTCATTATACAATTCTTGACTGCTATCATCAGTTGGAAGGTATTGCCTTCGATTAAAATAGATAATCCGTTCTGTTTAATTTTATTCTATAAAGAATCCATAATGTAGACTTAATAATCAGAAAGAAGAAAAGGTACATATCCAACTAAGTTGGTGACGATATCCTAAACAATTGCAACTAAGTCGGCGAGTCATTAAATTATCCCAAAAAAAATATAAGAAAAATATTTGGGGGTTCTCTTACTTAAGAAATCAATTTCCAAAATGTCAGGTTCAAAATTCTAAAATCAATAGCCCATTGACCTACTTGAATCTTACTACACCACTTGGGATGTGCATGTGATTAAATTTTGATACACCCAATAATTAAAAGAAGGATACAGATGTGCCTATATGAGCTGTCAACATCAAACTATATTAAAGAAATGCAAGTTGATACCCATGAATGGACATGACCAATTAAAGGTGTGTTTAATTAAGTAAGTATTTTTGCAAATTAGCTTTCTTAACTTACACCTATTTAGTCTGCCGAAAATACTTTCTAGTTAGCAAAAATATTCATACATAAAATTAGGGAAGCGAATTCCTAATACTAAAATGAACATTTTCCAGAATTGCTCCTCTCTTCGAAGTTGACTCGAAACCGACTCGTCTCTCTCCACTCTCTCTATCTGCTTGTGGCTCTTCACGCTCCTCTGCTTTGAGGCAGATGATGATTGTTTTTGGGTTGAACTCGCTCATCCTTTCACTAACACGGCCGACACCACCAGATGCGTCGGCACCTGCGCTTGTTGAGGTCCCACAAACTGACGCCGCCGAGACGACGGCGCAGGTCTCTGAGTCGTGATCCGAAAACGGCTTTTCACTAGGTCAGGGAGTTGCGAACCGCATTGTCGCCATACGACCTTGTGGAGTTCTGGAGCTACATGCAAAGCTCTGAGCTTGCGAAAGCGGTACTTGAGGTGAGAGAGCTTGTTGTATGGAGCAGCAAACCGAAGCCGACGACCTTGGTCCGATCAGTTTGGTGCTGAAGCTTTTGAAGATCCTCTTCAGAGCACGAATGGAGCTCCCTCTGGCGGAGCCGCCGTGGTCGAAGTTGTCCACGGGGAGGGAGGCGGTGGGGATCTGGGAGACAACGAGGCGAAGTGCTTGCGGACGGAGGAGCAAAGGATGAGGGTTTTGAGGTCGGCGATCTTGGAGAAGATGAGTAGGAGGAGAGCATCCGCAAGAGAATCGAGTTCAAAGACTTACAAGAGAAATCCATATTTTATTCTGGTATAAAATTGAAATCCATTTTTCAAATGAAATCCGAATACTAGAATGTCTATATCATCAAATAAAGAAAAACTAACTATTTTTTTGAAAAATGAATTCTCGAAAAATGTTTTCATCTATCATAAAAAAAAAAAAAGACATACCTTTTGCGAAAAATGAATCATTTATCATTTAGATTAATTAGCCAATAAAAATATTTTCATTATTAATAATAATTTACGCATAATTATTTTCGTCTTTTGTTCATTTATAATTTATTTTTTTAAATAATAGGAGTAATTATTTTTTTAAAAATTATAATTATTTATTTTTCGTGAAATAAACCTACTTAATTTTTTAGAAAAGTGGGCCAAGTTGAGGGTTTAATTTAGAAGATTGCGTTGACCTCGTTTCCGTTCTCAAATCTCTTCGGTCTGTCCATATCTCTCTGACACCATCCCTTTGGGCGTTCATACTCATCCATTGAGTGTCAATACGAATCTGCACGCAGACATACAAATTACATTTAGGGTGTGTTTGTTTATGTTCTTTTTTTTTTGTTCTTAAACAGTTTTTCTGTTTTTTTGTTCCTTGAAAAGAAAAACGCGTTTGTGTGCGTTTTTGTTCCAAATATGTTCTTTTGTTCCCTGAACAAAAAAAGAACAAAACAAGAAACAAAAAAAGTTGTTTCTTGTTTTCAACAAAAACAAAGAAACACTTCTCTTTCTTTTCTTTTTTCTTCTTTTCTTCTTCTTCTTTTTCTTCTTTTCTTCTTCTTCTTGCTTTGGCCGGTCACCGGCCTCGGCCATGGCCGGCGACCGGCCGACGAGGGCCGGCGGCCTCGCCCAGCCACGGCGAGGCTCGCCGGCCCGCGAGGCCGAGCCTCGCCGTGGTTGGGCGAGGCTCGGCCCGCCTTGGCCGGGCGAGCTCGGGCTCGCCCGGATCCGGCGAGGCCGAGCTCGCCGGTGGCAGGGCGAGCTCGGCCTCGCCCGAACCGGGCGAGCCCGAGCTCGCCCGGCCGCGAGGCTCGCGAGCTCGGGCTCGCCCGGATCCGGCGAGGCCGGGCTCGCCCGCCCAAGGCGAGGCCGAGCCTCGCCCAACCACGGCGAGGCTCGGCCTCGCCGGGGCCGGCGAGCCTCGCCGGTGGCCGGGCGAGGCCGCCCGACCCTCGTCGACCGGTCGCCGGCCATGGCGAGGCCGGCAACCGGCCAAAGCAAGAAAAAAAAAAAATAAAAAGAAAAAGAAAAAAACATTAAAAAATTAAAAGAAATAAAAAAGAACAAAATTTACCAAACATATTTCTGTTCTTTTTTTATTTTAGGAACAAGTTTACCAAACGCTCATTTTTGTTCAAAACTGTTCCCCGAACAAAATAGTTTTTTCTATTTCTTCCCCTAACAAAAAAAAGAATAGAAACACAAACAAACACACCCTTATACTAATGAATTTTGCAATCGATCACAATTCAAAACAGCCCTTGTGGTCCAGCCTGTGTCCACACCAAACAAGTTTGGAACAAGGGTGAGCATATCAGAATGCCCAAATTGGGAATCATTCAGATCGGACTAGACTAAACCGGACCGGCTTGGTCCGATTCTTAGTTCCATAAAAATGGAACCAGTGATTTTCGGTTCACTTCCCAATTCTGGGAGGATATATATATATAATTTTTTTGGCTAAGTAATTGATTCCATTGGATTGAGTTAGCTTGGTCTGATTCTCGATCCTGCGATCGTTCGGTCCAATCCCTAGTCCCAAAAACCGAGAACTAGTCCTCCTGATCCAATTCCTTATTTCTAGGTGGGATTAGACTAGATTGGGAATTGATCACCTCTAGTTTGGAAAGACCACCTCAGGAATTCGTCCTGAGCTTTATATACATGCTTTCTTTGGAGAGCTTCGATTGCATGTTTGGATTTGTCTTCATTTTAATTCAAACAACTGGATTATATTAGTTGATATAGTCGTATTCAACCCTCAAACGAAAACATCACATATGGCGTGCTCCTGCATTCCAAACCTTCAATGCATTTCTCCGTATTTCAGAAATTTAAGGATGGTATACGGTGTCCTACGTCAAGCATTGACATTCTATCTGCAATTATTCTTCATCCATCAAACTCGCGATCGGGTCCAGTTCAAATCTTGCATTTATAACATGTAGTCCACAGTATATATTTCCATGGATCTGCGATGTGAAGACATTGCTTCTTCCTTCAAATAGGGATATCAAGATACAACAAAGGTCAGTTCCATTCTAAGGGAAAATTCCAAATAAGGACCCGAAGTGAATCTATTTTCTCAAATAATAACCTAAAGTGAACTTTGTGTCATATAAGGACCCGAAGTGGACCCATTGTTTCAAATAAGAACCCGAAGTGAATTTTGTGTCAAATAAGGATCCGAAGTGATCAAGTTAATCTCTATTGAAAACCTTAGTTCACCGGTAAACATTTTTCGACAATTAAAATAGGGGCAATTTTGTTAGAAATTTGTGATTGGAAAAAAAAAAGGGAAAATTCTATATTAATTAAGTTTATGTTATCTATTTAGATGTTTATGTTTTCTTCTTTCTTCTCCCTTGCTGCTCCTCACCTTGCTCAACTAACATAGAATTTGGGTCTTTGCAAAAAAAAAAAAAGAAAAAAAGAAAAAAGAAAAGCAAGAAGCGTCTGGTTTTCTTCTTGTTTTTGAATTCATGCCTCAACCGGCAGAAAATTTAGGTCTTCGACTTTGCGGAGGATGGGTACAAGGAATGGGGTGACCGTAGAAAACCTAGGTTTTTTTTTTTTTTTTTTTTTTTTTTTTTTTTTTCTATTTTAGGATTTGTTAATTTTCTCTATATTTTTTTTGGACAAAATTACCCAAACTCCGATTGTCGGAAATGTCACATGCTTGATAGCCGGCGAATATTTGGCTGACTAGTAAGCTCGGGTTTTTATTTGGAATTAAGGTCCTTATTTGAGACAATGAGTCCAATTTAGGTCTTTATCTGACACAAAATTTATTTCGGGTCCTTATTTGAGAAAATTGATCAACTTCAGATCCTTATTTGAGACAATGAGTCAACTTTAGGTCTTTATTGGACATTAAGTTCATTTCGAGTCCTTATTTGAGAAACTTGGTCAACTTCGAATCCTTATTCGGAATTTTCCCCCATTCTAATGATGGTTATGTTGGGAAAATATGGCTTTGAATTTGGTAGAACAATAAAGACGGATATTTTGAGTACTCAAGTCGGACTTTAAAGTGTGATATCACTTTCCTTAAGGATTTATTTGCCCCACAAAATTGCTAATGGTCACCGGCAAATATCCTCAATGATACAACAAAGTCTCAAAAATTGAAAATATTAGCAATTTTAATATTTCTCTAGGATCTCTCTAAGAAATAATTGAAAAAATGGCTGTAATTTTTTTCTAGAAAGAATGTTCGAAAAGATAAAATGATCACACACTTGTACTTCTGAAAATTGACATATATATAAAACAATCTTAAAACATAGACAACTCTTCGCGAAAATTGCAAAAATGAACAAACGTGTCCTTTCGAAAAACTACCTAGATGAACAAAGGCGTCCATTTGGAAGAAGTTGAAAGAACGAACAAATACAACCCTTCGAGAAAAGTTGCAAACTGAACGAGTATATTTTCCAAAGGTTGTCTTGAAAAGACATAAATAAAAATTCGGAATAATTAAAAAATTATTTTTTAATAAATAAAATTTCGATTTTTAAAATAATTTCTGAAAATTCTCAAAAACAAAACAACCTTTGAATTGATTAAAATTATTAAGATAATCGTAAAGTGCTAAGTGCACCAAAATCGTGCACCCGCACGCAAGTATAGTAGGATCTAGCCCAAAGCCAATAATTCATTTAGGTATATAAAGAAAACCCCACACTTATTAATTGGTTCACATCCTCCCACTTTTCCTATGTGAGACAAGGAAAATGCACTTAGTTTGTTTTTACAAACAAACTTCCAACAGAGTATGAGCAATAAATCAATCAGTTCTTGAACGGCACTTTCGGTGGAGAGGATCCCTCGAGAAATGCTTTAAACAAGGTGAGAGCTTGCGAGGGCGAAGTATATGCAACCTCGTGAGCCGCTCCTCTGACCGTGGCGAATGTCAGGTGAGTCACGTCCTTCCCTTTTCTTGACCTACCAAATGACTGAGTCCATCCACCAACCTGATTTATGACACGGGCGTCACTGATGTTTTTAAGAATGAATACGATCAAGTTTGGAAGCAGATTCAACAGTGGACGAAAACATTCTTTCCTTTGCACCGTGGCGTGTCTGGTTAAAAAAGAACCTAGACAGGAAGAGAGCCTAACCTGCATTTTGTCGTACCAAGGTGCGTATTTACCCAAGGATGTGAATTTCAAGTCTTGAGCGATCATGTTGGCGATCATCCTCGTCTGCGTCAATGGTACTTTCGAATCTTGATCGCCACTGCAATGTGCAGCCCAATTTCACGTTATCGATTGATATGAGTAATGCGACAGTGATGTTTATGTTCATGAATTCAAGGCATGTTTCCACAACACATACATGATACTTCTGACGGGAAAATGTTGTCACAGAACGAAACATGTCGGGGTAAGGCAATTCATGTCCACGACTTACCTGAAGAGGAGGACTGGCAGATGCTTCTCGATTAAGGCCGATAAAAGAGGTATGATGTCATTGCCAATATCGACAGCATGATAAGAAAGAGGCCTGCCATATGCCACATGAAACAACATTTAGAAACAGAAGGTGCTGGTTCCAACTGAATCAGGAAGGTAATACAGCAGAGGTGAGCAGAAAGACCCTGAACAGAAGTTCCAAACCGATGGCAGCTTTGTTATATTGGCATGGAGTGCTTTCTGCACTTGAGGATTGTTGAGGTACGAAAATACAAAATCCCCGAGGCACGGATCAGTAAGAACCATCCTTCGAGCTAGCTGCTCACAAGAAAAGTCGTTACTTGATGAACCAGGTCAAGGCCTAAATTCTGAATAGTCCTATCCGTGAATCAACCCCATAAGGATGCTCTCATGGTTTTGCTCCTATGCTGTTTCATTCTTATGCTGTATGCAGGCTCAAATGAAATTTTACGTGGGTGTCTCTTAATGAGAGCGTGCGTCTTGAAAACTGGAAAGAGTACAGTAAAGTAAGCAAGCGGCTTAGTACTCATGGGAACCATCGCAAGAAATTCTCACTAATTGCCTGCTCATTATGCAATACTCTTGTCGAAGTTTCTTCATGTTTCTTCGTGACAATGATATTGAAGATCTTTTAGCTTAAAATTTATTAAGGGATATCACTATAGTATGGAACCTAAGTAAAATCCTAGACATTAGAAAAGATCTTCCAGATAGTCAAACTCACTTTGGCATGGTACGCATCCCACATGCTCCTAGAAGCTGATTGCACCGCGGCAGTCCCAGAGAAGCAATAAGGTTCGAGCACATCACCTGAATCAGTAAAATTCCCCATTTCCTCCACCTGCTTCTGAAACACCTCCGCGCATTCCATAGAAATTTTGTAATGGATTTGCTGCGTCAAGTACCTGGAGTCATTGCACACCGTTTCCTTCAGCTTCAATGTCTCATCAGAGATGACGCCATGGGACCACAAAAATGTGGCACCATCTACACTAATCTGAGAATCCAGAAGTGGGTTGCCGAGCTGCATGACAGAAGAAGATGATGTCTTTTTGTCAGTTAATGAGCTTGAAAATCGAATGAAGAAAGCTGCCAAATTGAAAACGCGCGATCCAATGGAGCAAAGTATCGTTAACTGCCATCGCCCTAAGCTTGATTGGTTTCCCATGGGACTGCTTGTTGTAATCCAGCAGCAGAGCTGCAAGCTGCGGCACGTAGTGGCCTACAACCATGTTCTATACAGATTAGTATGTTCGGGAGGAAGATTAGCGTATCAAAATGGATTTAAAAGAACAAATAGGAATTAACAATCACATCCACAGAGAGACTGAGAGACTGGAGGAGTCACAACTATTACCAGCGTAGCTCTCCCCCGACAAATATAATTCTGAGTCTCTATATTTTGGATATTCTTTGAACCAACTGAGAAGGAACTGCATGTTTTCTCTGGCTGCAACACGAAAGGATGTCTGTCTTACTACGAATGCGAAGGCCGCTAAGCTCTCATTTCTTTCGACAAGAAGAAAAATCACTAGGAGCAAATCAGATGTACCGGTGTCTGCATCTGTCCAATTGACGTAGTCCGAAGTTGTATTCGAGTATGAAAACCCAACTCCGATGGGGGATTCCACGTATAGCATGTTCGACACTACCCAAATTGCAATTGAATGAGCGTAAATAACCCTTAACAACTTTCAGGAGTCCGTTCCATGACAACATGATCGATTGGTGAATGAAATAAGTACCTTTATTCCAGGAAAATTCATTCTTCATCAAGCCACCGTCCCCAGCTGGTCGAAACGGACCATGCTCCGTGAATGCACCGAACCCAAGAGAAGAGCAACCGGGGCCTAAACCAAAGTAAATCAGAATTGGCAAACAATAGCACAAGCAGTAATGAATTAGCACTTGGACTGCCATACCGCCATTGAACCACAATGTTAGAGGATAAGATAGTGGGTCTCTAGCATCGGCTTCGACGAAGTAATAGAAGAGAGCATGGCCACGTCGAGGATCTGTGGTGATGTAACCCGAGTGCTGCTTGAAAGAAACGCCATCTGGCTGACCGGGGAGCTTCGTGATGAGCTCGGCCGTCGATGTGCAGGAGGAGAACAAAGGAATGACACCATTCACAATCACAATGAAGTACCAAATCATCATTTACAGTGGACTAAAGGACTCTGAGAAGTGAAGGATTATTGAGGAGCTCCCAAATGACACTTCACCACCCAAGAACAGAACTAATGATAAAATAGCAGTTGCGTGGGAATGGTTCTTTCTTGGCCAGATTGACCAGTCAATTGATTTTATATGGCTCACTTCATCTTAAACAATCTCCCTCTCCCTCCTCCTTCTCCTCCTCTCCTCCTCCCTCCTTCTTCCTTTGACTCTGGCGGCCGGACTAAAGAGAAAAAAAGGTAAAAAAAAATTTAATAAAATATTTCAAAAAATAAAATATTATTAAAAAAATGTCACCGGCACTGGCCGGCTGCAAAAAGAGAAAAATGAAAAAAAAAAAAAAAAAGATAAAAAGATAATAAAATATTATTAAAAAAGGTCACTGACACCGGCCGATTGTCACGTCAACGCTAGCTGGCTAATTTTGGCCAAATGGATTGATCGAAAATAATTGTAAAAGGTTTAGGATTCAATTAGTCAAAAAAATAAGTTTATGACTGAATTGACATAATTGTAATAGATTCTAGACTTTTTTGGTAATTTTCCCTTTTTATTATTGACAGCAATTTATATTTACATATTTTCATCTTTCGTTTGTTCATTCTTATAAGTAATACAAGCAATATACTTATTTTCCCTTGTAGTGGGCTGCCACATCTTAGGCTTTTCGGCATCCCTCCTCTCATTATGATCAGTTGTTTTGAGGGTGGGTTTTGATGCCATGTTCTTTTCTTTTTTCTTCTTTTCCTTTCGTTTATTCACTTGTTCCTTTTCAATATATAGAGGTGTCAAACGGGTGGATCGGGTCAGGTTTGGGTCGAGTCATTAATGGGTCGACCCAAATTGACCCATTAACCCATTTATGACCCATTTAAGCATAATGTAAATTTTTCGATCCATATCCAACCCAACCCATATTAATAAAATATTTCATATTTAACCAAATTTAGAAAAACTTATTCCTATATATATATTTAAATTATATTACTAAAATACTTCTAAGCTTATTTAATGGACAATTTTTATAATTTTTATAATTTTTAAAATAATTATTTTAAAAAATCCAATTTTAATTATTTTTTATTTTTTAAAAAATATAATTTTAATTAATTTTTATTTTTTAAAAATTATAATTTTAATTATTTTTTAAATATAATTTTTCTTTTTCTTTTTCTTCTTCTTCTTCTTCAGCCGGCTGTCGGCCACAATGACAACCGACGGCCGGCCACGGCGAGCCTCGAGCTCACCCGACATCGGCGAGCTCGAGCTTGCCCTTCACCGGATCTAGTGAGGCTCGAGCCTCGCCCAATGCCGGCGAGTTCGAGTCTCATCGGGTGTCGGTAGCCTCACCAGATCCGATGAACTCGAGGTTCGCCTGGCCGGTCGCCGGTCATCGCCGTGTTGGCAACCGGAGGAAGAAGAAAGGAAAAAAAAAAAAAAGAATAGACTAAATGGGTTCATTTTTAATGGGTTGATAGATGAGTCTTAAATGAGTCTGAGAGCAAACCCATTTAAGACCCATTTATCTCAACCTCTTTAAATGGATCCATAAATAGGTCAATGACCTATTTTGACACCTCTATCAATATATTAATTACCTTTCACCAATATAAAGTAGGAATTTTGCAATGGATCATAAATCAAAACGGCGCTCATCGTCCAGCCTGCGTCCACACCAGACGTGTTTGGAAAGACCGCCCCGATGATGACTGCAGGATTCGTCGTGGCCTTTATATACATGCTTCCTTTTGATAGCTTCGATTGCATGCAAGGCGTTGTTGACGTTTTAATTAAAATAAAAGGATTATATTCATCGATATAGTCATATTCGACCCTCAAACGAAAACATCGCATAAGACGTGCTCCTGCATTCCAAATCTTCAATGCATTTCTCCGTATTTTAGAAGTTTGAGGATGGCATACGGTACCTACGTCGAGCATTGACATTTTGCCGTGCCTATCTGTGGTGCAACTATTCTTCGGTCCGTCAAACTCATGATCGGGTCAAGTTCGAATCTCGCGGTTATAACATGAAGTCCACATTTAATTATTCCCATTGATGTGGAATTGCGATGTGAAGACATTGGTTCTTCCTTCTGATGCTTTGGATATCAGGACACAAACAAAGGACAGTTCCATTCTAGAGATGGTCCATCTTTGTAAGAGCAACGAATGGATCAGTTCTTGAACGGCACTTTCGGTAGAGAGGATCCCTTCAGAAATGCTTTGAACAAGGTGAGAGCTTGCGAGGGCGAAGTGTATGGGACCTCGTGAGCCGCTCCTCTGACCGTGGCGAATGTCAAATGAGTCGCGTTCTTCCCTTTTCTCGACCTACCAAATGACTCAGTCCATCCACCAACCTGATTTATGACATTGAATGTCACTGATGTTGTCGAGAATATATTATGGTCATCCGAAAATTTCAAAGCAGATTCAACGATGGACAGAAACATTCTCTTTCCTTTGCACCGTGGCGTGTCGAGTTAAAAAAGAACCTAGACAGGAAGGGAGCCGAACCTGCTTTTTGTTGTACCAAGGTGCGTATTTTCCCAAGGATGTGAATTTCAAGTCTCGAGCAATCATGTTGGCGATGATCCTCGTCTGCGTCAATGGTATTTTCGAATCTTGATCGCCACTGCAACATGCAGCCCAATTTCATGTTATCAGTTGATATGAGTAATGCGACACTGATGTTTATGTTCATGAATTCAAGGCATGTTTCCACAACACAGACTGTGAAACTCCCAACGGGAAAATGTTGTCATGGAACGGAACATGTTGGAGTAACGCGATTCACATCCATGACTTACCTAAAGAGGAGGACTCGCAGATGCTTCTTGATTAAGGCCGATAAAAGAGGTGTGATGTCGATGCCTATATCGACGTCATGATAAGAAAGAGACCTGCCACGTTCCACATGAAACAACATTTAGAAACAGAATGTGTGGTTCCGACTGAATCAGGAAAGTAATACGGCAGAGGTGGGCAGAAAGACCCTGAACAGAATTTCCAAACCGATGGCAGCTTTGTCGTATTGGCATGGAGTGCTTTCTGAACCTGAGGATTGTTGAGGTACGAAAATATATAATCCCCGAGGCACGGATCAGTTAGAACCATCCTTCGAGCTAGCTGCTCACAAGAAAAGATGATACTCGATGAATCAGGTCAAGGCCTAAATTCTGAGTAGTCCTATCTGTGAGTCAATACCATAGGGATGCTCTCATGGTTTTGTTCCTAGGCTGTCCCATTCTTATGCTGTATGCAGGCTCAGTTGAAATTTTAAGAGGGTGTATCTTAATGAGTGTATGCAAGCAGCTTTGGTACTCTAAACGAAAACTATCACTAGAAAATCTCACTAATTGCATGCTCATTTTGCAGTACTCTTTGCCGATGTTTCTTCGTGTATTCTTTGTGACTTTGATATTGAAGACGTTTTAGCTAGAAATGTCTTCAAGGGTGTCCCTATGGTATGTAACCCAAGCAAAATCCTAGATATTAGGACAGATCTTCCAGAGAGTCGAACTCACTTTGGCGTGATACGCATCCCACGCGCTGCTAGAAGCTGATTGCATCACGGCAGTCCCAGAGAAGCAATAAGGTGCGAGCACATCACCTGGATCAGTAAAATTCCCCAATTCCTCCATCTGCCTCTCCAACACCCCCGCACATTCCTTTGAAATTTTGTGATGGATTAGCTCCGTCCAGTACCTGGAGTCATTGCACACCGTCTGCTTCAGCTTCAATGTCTCATCCGAAATGACACCATGGGACCACAAAAATGTGGCGCCATCTACACTAATCGGTAAATCGAGAAGTGGGTTGCCGAGCTGCATCAATAAACAGAAGATGCGATCTCTTTCGTCAGGTAATGAGCTTGAAAATCAAACGAAGAAAGCTGCCAAATCGAAAACACGCGATCCGAATGAGCAAAGTATCGTTAACTGCTATCGCCTTAAGCTTGATCGGTTTCCCATGGGACTGCTTATTGTAATCCAGCACCAGAGCTGCAAGCTGCGGCACGTAGTGGCCTACAATCATGTTCTACACAGATCAGTTTGCTCGGGAGGAAGATTAACAATCACATCCACACAGAGAGGCCGAGAGACTAGAGGAATCACAACTATTACCAGCGTAGCTCTCCCCCGACAGATATAAATCTGAGTCTCTATATTCCGGATATTCTTTGAACCAACTGAGAAGGAACTGCATGTTTGCTCTGGCTGCAACGTGAAAGGACGTCTGTCTTACTACGAATGCGAAGGCTGCTAAGCTCTCATTACTTTCGACAAGAAGAAAAATCGTTAGGAACAAATCAGATGTACCGGTGTCTGCATCTGTCCAACTGATGTAGTCCGAAGTTGTATTCGAGTACGAAAACCCAACTCCGATGGGGGATTCCACGTACAGCATGTTCGACACTACCCAAATTGCGATTGAATGAGGGTAAATAACCCTTAACAACTTTCAAGAGTCCATTCCGCTACGATATGATTCATCGGTGGATGAAACATGAAAGTAAGTACCTTTATTCCAGGAAAATTCATTCTTCATCAAGCCACCGTCCCCAGCTGGTCGAAACGGACCGTGCTCCCCGAATGCACCGAACCCAAGAGAAGAGCAAGCGGGGCCTAAACCAAAGTAAATCAGAATTGGCAAACAATGGCGCAAGCAGTAATGAACTAGCACTAGGACTACCATACCGCCGTTGAACCACAACGTTAGAGGATAAGATGAAGGGTCTCTAGCATCGGCTTCGACGAAGTAATAGAACAGAGCATGGCCACGTCCAGGATCCGTGACGATGTAACCAGAGTGCTGCTTGAAAGAAACGCCATCTGGCTGACCGGGGAGCTTCTTGATGAGCTCGGCCGTTGATGTGGAGGAGAAGACCAAAGGAATGACACTATTCACGATCACAATTAAGTACCAAATCATCATTTACAGGGACTCAAGGACTCTGAGGTGCTTCCAGATGAAACTTCACCACCCGAGAACAGACCTAATGATAAAAATAACAGTTGTGCAGGAATAGATCTTCCTTTGACAAAATTGAAAATATATGTCAAGTTTGAGCCCACAAAGGAAACTTTAGATTTTTTATTTTGAATAGGTTTCAAAGTTTTTTAAAAAGAAATTTCCTATTTTGGATCCAATACTCGTTGTCAATATATAAGAATTGGATCTTCCAGATGAGGAGTTTCTTTTTCTTTCTTTTTTTGTCGAAAAGAGATTTATAGCATTCTCGTTCAAATAAAAGTTTGGAGAGTCGTAGCACTAACTTCAGAACATAACAAGTCCAAAAGACAATAAGGGGGATAAAAACCCAATTAGCTAAAAGGGCATTTCTTTGATGGGCCTTGACGACCCAATCTGCCACTTTGTTGCATTCAAATGAGGAGTTGAGGAGCTTCCAAATGACACTTCACCACCCAAGAACATATCTAACGATAAAATTACAGTGGAATGGATTTTTCATAGACTCTATTGAAAATATATCTCGAGTTTGAGTTCATAATGGAGAGTTTTATGATTCACGTAGATTTTCTATTTTGAATAATTTTCTAATTGAATGGCTTCCTAGTTTGAGAAAGTTTTCTAAAAAAAATAAATTATTTTGGATCTTATTACTAGATCGGTGGTTCCCAATTCCAGGTGTGGACTTGGATTGGAGCGGTGTGTGTCTATATATATATATATAATTTTTTTAATTTTATTTTTTAACTTTTCTTATCAAAATCCCAGTTTCCTCTTTATCTCTGTTCATCTCTCGCCTCTCTCACTCTCACGGCTCGCCATCCTCTCTTGCTCTCACTCTTAGTGACCTCCCTTTCGTCGATCCCTCTCTCACTCTCGCTCTCAATTGCTTCCAGCCTCGGACCTCATTGCTCGCTCTCAATCCTCATGCCTTTTCGAAGTGGAGACATTTCACAGTTGGGTTCCCGAGTGAGTCTATGGAACCATGAGCGTTTTCCAATTCTAATTTTTTAAAACTAGTCTTTAGTTGGCGGTTCCGATTTTAGAGTGAGAACCATCCATACTGAAACCCATAACCCTACTTGAAATGAAAAGGATGGCTGATATGGGAGGCATTTTCAGGTGCAGGCTAAAATTCTCCAAACCCAGCATCTTCGTTTTAATAGATTTAATTTCATGATAGTGAAGCCAAATTTTGATTATTATTTTTTTTAATATATGTCCCAAGGTGGATTTTTATTTATGTTGTACCTCCGCATGTATGGCTATGGGGAATGGGGATCTCTTTAGTATTCATTAAAAACTAGGAATCAAATTCGTCAATATCGTCAGTATTTGACCTTCCAACATAAACATTCATACAGCACATTCATGCAGCATTGCCCTTCTGCAATGCATTCTTCCGCAATTTCCAAGCACGAGTCTCGTGGAAGCCAGAGCCTTTAATTGGGGAGTGAGCATACAACACCAATCTATGGAATAGACCATTTATGTTTGATTTGTAATTGTGAATTGAAAGAATATTTCCGTAATTCACCAAAATCTCTATTGAAAAAAGATATTGCTCATTTTTTATAATGTATGTATATTATATACTGGATTTGAGATTATTGAGTTCCTGGTGCTTTATAAAGATACATGGTGGATGTTCGATATGCTTTAAAGAAATATGTACAACTCATTGAGTTGTGACTATTGGAATATGTTTGGTAACGTGCCAAATATTGTCTGATTCTATTCTTTTATTCTCTCAAACCAAAAAGAATAGAATTCGGTTTTGTAACTTTTTTGTTTTTTTTGTTCCTGAGAACAAAATTGTTCCCACGAATAGATTTGGAACAAAATCAAAAAATAGAAAAAAAAAATTGCTTGTTTATTTCTCTTTTCTTTTCTTTTCTTCTCTTCTTCCTCTAGCATGTTGCCAAAATATAATAAAATTATTAAAATATATAATAAAAATCATTTAAAAATTATTTTAAAAATTAAAAGAAAGTTTGTAAAAAATAATAAAATTAAAATATATAATAAAACACTTAAAAAATAAAAATTAATTTATTACAAATTAAAAGAGAAAATTATAATAAAAGTATTAAAAAATTAATAGAAAATTCTAAGTCATAAAAAAATTTGAAAGTTGGACCAAACACACTTCTATACCAAGAATAGAAATTTTAAACAATTACCAAACATTTTCAATTGCTCAGAAACTCGTTTAGGAAACAGAATAAAAAAAAAAATCATTTCTGAATGGAAATTATTCCTAGAAACAGTATGGTTATCAAATGCACCATTTATTCATTCATTCAAAACCTGTTTCAGGTTATCAACTAGTCGTAAGTAGGACAATTGATATCAATGGGGAATTTAGGTAGTTGAACTTTGGATATGAGTTAATGATTGGATACATGTCCGAAATGATATTTGCTAGGTTTAGTTGAGTTGGAGATGTAATAAAAAATATGATTCCCAAACAACTCAATAAATAGATGGACATATATTTTGATAATATGTCATACTTTTTTGCATTTGAGGCTATGTCCTTCGGGAAGAAGTATGGCTGTGTCATTAACCTTATACTTGTAAGAGTTAGGGTGTGACATTAATTATGAAAGTCCTGAGCTCCAGGGAGTTACAGACACGTGAAGTGAAGTTCATCTATAAACTGAAATCGTTTTGTGAGATGCAATGAAACATAACAAAGGATCATACCAGCCCATGAAAGAAGCAAAAAGAGAAGGACAATGAGCTGAAAAAATCCCATCGCTTTCTTAGATATCCATGGCCCATTGAATTGCCAATTTAGTAAAGATTGAACTCTCCCATCTTCTGCAGCGAAATGACTTATCTGACAAGAAACACGCATAACATCGAGCATAGTAACGTTTGATCTTCGCGCCGACATCCATACACATGATAGCAAGGACTAATTCGAGGCGCAAAACACAGCCACTATATTATGACTGAATTTGTTGGGAGTACAAAGATTATGGTATCATGTTTTGATAGAACTCGAGGCAGACGTTAGCTGCCCCGGTCGGCCAACGTATCTCATTCTTTACGAAGCTTTCTCACTATAACCAAACAAGGATAACCTACAGCATCCATGATAGTTGTGCTTATTTTCTCATGCACACTAACTGGACCTCTCTTGATGCCTCACACATGTATCTGAGAATAACAGTATATGATAACTACCCCAGCTCAAATTACACCCAAAAATAAAGCAATTCATAGACCTGATTGAACAATTCGAAAAAGGTTTGTAGACCACCGCCACCTTTTGCAATCCTCAAATTTATTTATTTATTTGTTTATTTGTAATGATGTCGCCGTGTCATGCACCACACTACATAATCTGGAGCATAAATTCTGCCCCAAGCAAATGCCGCCGGGGGATTTCTCATCAATCCATAACATAAAATAAGGAGAATTGCGGAGGTCCACCGACTCCAAAAGCTAAGTCTACAATCTACAACCTCCCACATTTGCTAGTATTTACATGTGATAATGACAATCTAAAACATGCCAATATATTGACGCAATACAATCAAATCAGCAGTTGGACAGCATAATGAAAAGGCATTGGAAGTAACTAAAAAGGATGATTTAGCATGAAACCCTTACATTCTTAAACCCAGCATTTCCTGCCTACCCCGTTTGAAACAAACAGGATGCCGAGAATGGGAGGCATTTTCAAGTACAAGCAAAATTTCCTCTAACGCAGATTTTCAACTCTACAACAGAAGCTCAGGGAAGAGAACTCTCCATCACAAGTAGAAAAAACCAGCAGTCTATCATCTACTCCACTCAAAGTCTCCTCCATATCGTGAATTGGCATTGTTAACTCGGTTTCGATCATTCGGCTTTATTGAGTTTGCATAGGCGTGCCAACCTAATAGGTAAGGCAGTATGAACTGCAAATGACAAAGCAGAATATCAATGAATAACTGAAATGTAAGCCCAAATTCATTAATGGCAACAAAGTTATCAGACTAATCAGTTCTACTGTGAAAATAAGCATTCCTGCATCAAGAACACTACTCGGGCTATCGCAAGCAGCAAGAAAATGATCTCACTTTACTCATTCCGCAGCAATTTCATAAGACAATCCACTCGATCACGAAATTGAGATTGAGGGATATCGTAAAACTATGAAGAGATGAAGGCAATAGACAACACCAGATCATTCATGGAGAACCAGAAGATAAAAGCAGAACATAGGGAAAAATGTTCATCTTACATTGAAAGCCGAGATAAGGACAGTGTATTCCGCCTTGGTGACGGGAATATAAATGCTCTCATCCAAATTCACAAGCTTATTCTGAACACCTATGGCAGATCAGGTCAAATTGAAGAAATAAAGCAAATATTAGACATTTAAATATTTAGCTGGTAAAATAAAACGAGATACGGAACAAACATCACATATTCTCACACCTCAAGGGTGGTGCAAATAATGAAGAAACGAGGCAACCATAAGACAACAATTTAGACAATTCCTGTGCAGAAATATATTTGTAATGAAGTAACCCTTTGGTTGGATCAGACAGAGACCACTTATCTTTCAACTCCCTAAAACCAACCAAGATACATTCTTATGGTCCTTACAGTTATTTCTTAATGTCCTTACAGAGTCATTCTGACAATTGTCTCAAATTATCCATGGAAGCGGGATATTTACAGTCAAATCGTATTACAGGATTTGATAAGTGATATTCCGGAGGTGCGAGATGCAAGACTCTTCAAAGGCCATCTGCAAATCAAATCACCTCTTCAGGTTTAATCCTTCACTTGGAAGGTGCTTGGGAAAAAATTTTCATGTAGGACAATCTTCAAAGAAGGGGAAAGTACTTGCAATTAGATTTTGTCTTCATAAAATAAGGCTGAATCTGATTTCACAATGGTTGCTTCATTGAAATACGGCCAGGGAACTTTGGAACTCAGCATATTCTCTAGTAGGTGCCAAATGGGCAGCAGCTGGTTTGGTCAAGATGGGAATTCAATCTTGGAAATACATAACTCCTCCCAAGATGGGAGAAATCTTTCTCATCCATACCACCTTCCCATTTTATGCATCTTTTGGCAGGATTAGAATAGGAAAACCCTCGAAAATAGAGAAACACCTACTTCGCTATCAAGAGATAGATGGCTGTGGTGCTGGAAATTTCATTGATAGCGTACAGTCCCTGTGGACCTTATTTACAACTTGAATTCCCCCGATAAGTCTTTACATGGGTTGCCACCCCCTTGGTGCCATTTTGCAATAAAATCTCTTTTACTTAAAAAAAGAAATCAAAAATTTTTTATAGCACATCTAATATATAAAATGTAGTTATAGATATCTTGAAGCAAATACATCAGAATTTAGTATCTCGTGGATTCTCAGAAATGAGAAGATATGATAGTAAAGCTTGACTGACTAGGCAAGATCACAATAGCTCCTACAATTCACTTAGAGGAAGGGTATGAACAGAACCTAGCCATTTGGCCCATAAGGTTGGCAAATATAACTGAATAAACAGCCAGGCCAGGAGATTTACTTAGAGAAGAACTTGAACATGCCTCATCCAAAATTGGCAAGATCAGTCACTATCACTTGAACATGCCCCATCCAAAATTGGCGAGATTAGTCGCTATAACTTATGTACTGTTGACGCCTAAATTTTCATTAATTAGGTTTTATTTTATTTTAGTTTATTTTATTTCATCTTTTTCGGATAATAAATAAACAAACAAAACAACAAAAAAACAAAACAAAAGCAAAAACAACCCCATTTTCATCCTATTTCCCCTCACACGGGCCCTTAGGGCCCAGCCCAGCCCTTCTCTTCCCCTTAGGCCCGGCCCCCTTCCTTGTCTTCTTCTTCCTTTTGGCTTCTTCCCGTTTCTGCAGCACACGCGCAGAGGGGTGCGATGCCGGACGGAAGGGCGAACGGCGAGCACGTGGGGTGTCCGACCTGAGAGGACACGCCTTCAATACGGAGCTGCGACGCAAGTGGGTGGCCGAGGGGACTCCGGTTTGGTCGCACAGAAGACGGTCGGGACATCATGGACCGCCGGTCGAACCTCCCTCGGCCGGAACCCCTCCGCCTATAAATAGCCCCCCGACGAAGGTTGAAGAGGGGAGAAGCCAGCGAGCTTAGAGAGGTTCCCGAGAGACTTCGGGAGCTCAAAGAGCGAGTGAGGCAGAATCGGGTCGCGAGCTCAAACCGCCTCCCTCCGAGAGACTTCGGGAAGGCCGGCGGCAAGCGAGCCCGAGGGGAGCACGAGCGAAGAGGACGGTTAGATCCAAAGGGAAAAGACATGCCGTTGCCGACGCAGCTGCTGCTCCGCCACCGTTCCGACGCCGTTGCCGAGATCGATTCGCCCAAGCCGCACCAGATATGGAAGTTCAAGGTTCGCCGCCGCGCCGCAAACAGGTATCAGCCCTGCTTGGCCGTCCCCGTCGCCAGAAATCATGGCCGCCACCCTCGCCTGCCATCGTCATCACCATCGCCATCCCTACCTGCCGTCGTCGTCTCCAGTCCCTCCACCAGCGCCGCAGACGGATGGAGAAGCCAACAACCCCGCGTCGGGTCAAGCGGGTCGGGCGCGTTTCGCGAAACCTAGGCGGCTGAAAATCGGGTCAGAGCCGGGTCGGGCGCAGCTCATCCGGGTAGGGTTTCCCCGGGTCGTCGGGTCGGGGAACCGGGTAGGTTTCGCCGGTTCCCCCTAAACGGCACCGTTTTCAAAAAAATAAAAAAATATATAATAAAAAGAAAAAAAGGCAAAAAAATCCGAGTCGGGCCCGCGTCTCGCGTTCGGCTTTTATTTTGTTTATTCTAAATAATAGTTTAAATAAATAAATAATTTATTTCCAAAAAAATCAAAATCAAAAAATATAATTTCGAAAAATATTAAAAAATATTTTAATTTCCAAAAAATAGAAAATATTAAAAAATATTTTATTTTCGAGAAAAATCAAGAAAAATCAAAAAATACTTTATTTTCCGAAAAATATTAAAAAATATTTTATTTTCCGAAAAAAAATATCAAAATATTTCATATTTTCCAAAAAATGCCAAAAATCCAAAAAAAGGCCAAAAATCAGAAAAAGCCAAAAAGACTTATATTTTCTAAAAAAATCCGAAAAAATCCAAAAGTCCTTTTTATGTCCAAAAAAAATAGAAAAGGACCCCAAAAAAATGTTTTTTTCCCAAAATGCGTGGAAAATCCCTAAAACATCCAAAAAGCCTCGGGGTTTAAACAAGGTTAGGTACCGAAAGGGCATTAGTGATTAACTAGCGTAATCAAGTCTCCGATCCTAATTTCTCTCGGTTGCGCAGAGCGAGTATTTCTCCCAATACTTTGCATGGGTTTCTAATCAACCCACCCCAAATTGATTAGTGGCAACTCCGTTTTAAAAATTAACTTATAGGTTAAAAACTTTGACCATTAAAGTCGTGAATTGGTGGACTTGTGAGAGTCCGAGCTTAATTAATCCAGCCGAGCCATTAGCCTCCACTAGGCGGCCGCCCTGATCGAGCGCCGAAAAAAAAGAGGTCGCGACAGCTTGGCGACTCCGCTGGGGATTTTGAGAACTTAGGCCTTTTTTGCCTTGTTTAAATTCTTTACTGACTTAGGTTTTTTTTTTATGCAGGTCAGTAGCTTAGAAATTTATTTTAACTTTGCTTAAAAAAAGATTGTCTTGTGATTATGAATTGTGGTGCATGCTTTACTGTTTCAGCACTACACATGGCACACACAACCCGACCGCCGGACCTGGGCCGCCATAGGATATTTAGGATGGTGTCAAGAAAGATACGACCTCGAACGCGAGACTGCAATGTAGAGGTTGCCTTTCTTTTCCCCGAATTTCTTTAGCCGAGGTTAAGAGGGTATGCTGCTAACGCGAGACTGCAACGGGCGGATACCCTTTTAATTTCAACAAGCCTTCTCAGTTAGAAATCGAGCCGCACATCTTATGTGCACGTCTTTGTACTTGCCATTTTCTTTAAAAGCAAAGTAATTTATTTACTTTTACTCAGTCCTTTTATTGACCCATGGCAATTTAGGGTGAGTTTTTCGAGTCCCAGTTTATATGCGATGGGAGAAGATGACATCCAGCTTATTCCCACTCCCAAGGCGAGCTCTTCGGATGGTGGGGTCAATTGGACCAAGATGCCCAAGAGCGTGTGAAAGCCAAAGTCGGTCATCTTCTATCGTTGATCCGAATCCGTATTCACCCCGAAGTCATACAAGCCGTGGCACATTTTTGGTGCCCAAAGACGACTACTTTTATATTTGGTGGGTTCGAGCTAACCCCAACTCGGAAGAATACAAAGATCATCACCGGAATGCCTCTCGAGAAAAGGCTTGTTAGGCCATCAACGCATTATCCCATTGCGTGGGTTAGCACGACTCTTAGAACCAAGTCCATGTTATGAGGCAAATTCTTGAAAACAACCATAGTACCTGCCCCCTAACATTTTTGACTCGCTGTTTTGAAAATCAACCCATGACTCGAAAAGCGAGATTTTCCTCTTGGCCTTTTTTCGGGTTCATCATTTTCCCCCATCAAAGAAATGTCATAAGTCCAAAGATGGCATGGATAGTTGATCAGATCTTAAGGGGGCAAAATTATGTCAACATGATCTTAGCTGAAACATTCCTGTCCCTAAATCGTTTTAAAGAAAACACGGAAAAAGTCATGCGGGTCTCCCTAGAAATCTTACAAGTCTGGTTCTTTTCTCACCTAAGCGAATTTCGAGGCTTCATGCGATCGTTTAAAATAAATGTTTTTGAAAATCCATTTCAGAAATTTATGGTTTTAGGACCATACATTCCTAGCCAAAGTTGTTTAAATTGGATAAACTTTTTAAGAAACCCAGCTCCTGAGGCGTTCCAATGGTGTGCTGGTTGGTTCCATGAAAAGAGAGCTTACTTTGCTTACAGACGCCGCCATCCAATTCCGTTGCTTGGTTTCACCGGCGGCATCTCTTATTTCCCATATCGGGTGGCGCGACAGTATGGAGCCCTTCAGGAGATCCCACCGCATTTCAAGAGGAAGGCCCCTCCACTCTTTTTCACCCATCAAAGTCGTGAATACACATTCGAGATTGACATCATCGAGGAAATGTGGAGCAGGTGCCATCGCAAAAGAATTGTGATACCTGAAGGGCTTGAGGGACAAGAAAAGGCCCATCACGCCTCTGAGTCCTACATCCACAACCATCATATCCCGACAAAGTGGAAGCCATCGATTCCTCACCCAATCGCGAGATCAGCCAACATGAACAAGCGGAGCTTATGCAAGGGGATTTGGGGATAGGCTGGATGCATGTCTCGAGCCGGTCCAAGAAGACAAGCACTGCGCAAGAACAAGGCTCCCCGTCGCATATAACTAGCAATCATGTGTCCCTTAGTATTGATATTGTAAAAATTCCGTCCCATTATTTAGGGACTTTTGTTTAATACATAGTATTTCTTTCTGTCATTTCAAGTTTTAAATGTCGGAAGTGTGTGGTCTATAAAATCCTCTTTTGATAAATAAAGAAGCAGTTAGACCATTGACATGGGTCAATCTTTGTTTGCTTTTGTACTCATTCATGATTTTTGCGACACAAGTAATTATGGATCGTCAGCTATCAGCCACCCACGAATGGCCTCATGTGATAAGACCCGATCAGAATGATGTAAAAAATCGTCTCACCAACATTGAAGACGGTGTAGGACAGATGTCCATTGTCCTTCGACAACTCTCAAGGCAAATGGAATCCACCCAAGCTAAACCCAACTCCATAACTACTTTAAGCACACTTCTGGCACCTGCAAATCTGCCAGATAATAACCAACAAGATAAACAGCTTGAAAAGATCATGAAAAAGTTGAGACAGCTGCAAGAGCCGAATCCCATTGACTCGTCCAACTATATCGCTTTAAGATCCCCGAAGAACTCGAACGCCCGAATGCGAAAGGTATGCTGATACCTCCCGCCCAGAGACCTACTTACAAGCCTACCTGGTCCAAAGGATGATTCAATCATACCAATCAAACCTGACCGGCCCTGCCTTGCGATGGTACATCGTCAGGAAGATTAGTTCCCTTAAAACCTGGAAGGAACTAATTCATGTTTTCCACCAAGAATATGATATTGACATCAGCCCTGACATTGCCTTGCCCTACGAAGAACCGATGATCCCGGAGCACGAGGAGCCGTCAAATGTCAATGAAGCCTTGCATAAATGGGCAACTGAGCAACGTCATATTATTGAAAAGTTTCCCACTCGGAAAGGTAAGGAACCTATGTACGAGATCACACGTACGGAGCTTGTTCAAGACCGGGGCACGACAGGACAACTCCCCAAGCTTACTGCAAGAGCTAGGGTTCAAAGAATACCAACCCCTATCAACATAGAAAGTGAAACAGAGAGTGAAGCCTTAATATCTCTCGTTTCCGTTGACAAAATCGAACTGGCAAAACGAAGGGCCTTACTCAAAAGGTCTGGATCGGGAGCCAAGAAAAGAAAGCCTAAACCAATCAATTCAACATCTACCACCGAGTATAGGCGAAATTTGATAACTGGCGAACCATTGCATCAAAACTTCGAGCATTCTCTGGAATACAACTCTGAAGGCTACCTTCCTCTAGAATATGACCCTGATGACTTCCAGTCCCTAGAATACAATCCCAAGGATTTCCAGCGTTATTTCGATGGAACTGATCACTCATCATATAATTGTTTCCTACCCTCACCCGAGGATGAAGGCCCGTCAGAAGAAGAAATGTACGTCTTTATCCGCTACGATCCTAACGAGCTACTAAACTCGTCCTCCGACCATGAGGATGGCTTCAATACTTCATCCTCATTCGGGAATTTTGACCCAGAAGAAGGCAATGGAGTGATCTCGGTAGAGTCTAACTTCCCTGAAACAGAAAAATTCACCACTTCAACGAATATGCAGTGGGAAAACCAAAGGCCTAACCAGACATGTCAAGCCCGTCTTGCCCTCATATGATCATGACCCCAAATAAGTATGGATACCTAATATTTGCAAGTATAATGGCACGACTTGCCCTGTGGCTCATTTACAATATCTTCACACTGAAATGAGTCAGTACCATGGCCCGATGTCATTCACAACTCAGGCGTTCCAAGAAACTCTTACAGGGTCTGCATTGCAATGGTTCGTCACAGCAAGTATTTACCTCATAAAGGATTGGAATGAGCTATCTTCCACATTCTTACATCAGTACCAAAACCAGATTGGAACTGAGCTGCCTTGCGAGAGTTTGGCCCACTTCGGAAGAAGACCAATGGAGGACTGCCGAGCATATGCGGGAAGGTGGAGGGCTTTTATGATGCAAGCCTACCCTCAACTGACTGAAGAAGAATTGATAAAGCAGTTCATAGAAACTTTGCCCCACGAACATCGCTATTGGCTGCATGGGTTACACTTCCGTAGCTTCAACGAAATAGTCATCGCATGCGAATACTTCGAGTCTACTGGAGGCGAGGAATTCAAAGACGTTTGACTTAGGACCAGCACTATCAAAGCGCTCCTTTTCATAGGAGTTTTTATTAGTTTTGTTTTTATCTAGTGTGCTACTCTTGTTGTCTTTTTCATTCCAAGATTTTTTAATGTATGGTTATAATATTTTGTTTTGAAAGCATGAGGCGGTATTCCAAACCAGCCCAGTGATGTTATCCAACCATGAAAAGAAAATATAATCCAAGGAAAATACTGAGGGCTGGGCTTCCTCATGCTTTTTCTCCCCCAAAGACATATTTTGAAAATAAAAAATATTTCATCACCGAAAGCTTTCGTCAAAACAAGATGATAAATTTAACTATGTTTGTCTTTCTGACTCTCTCACTTTATGTCTTAGAATATCATCTCCTTTGACTTAGTATGACATGAGGCATTTAAAACTGGCACATCATGTGAACAGACCAAATTCAAAGACACCCTTTCAAGGAAGCAGGGGCAAACAAAAAGGATCATCCTGTTTCAAAGAAGGTAAGTCTTATTCCCTGAACATAATTTTGAAAATGATGTCTCCTCTCCTCTGTGTATAGGAAACAAAAGATCGGACATAATAGGCATAGGCATGCGGTTAAACCCGACGCACGCACACCATGGTAGCTCGAGGCAGGATAACCTCCTCCAGGCTGCTTTCGACCTTCCCATTTTTGCAAGCCATCCTCAGGAGCTCTGTGCACTCCACCTCACTCCTGTCCAACTCATTCTCAAGACGGAGTAATATCTTCTCCCTTTGACGTGCCCGAACAATTAGACGGTACAGTTTCATTAAAGGGATTTCCAGCTTCGACAAGCCAAGGAGCACAAGGAAGAAATTTCCTTTGAATTCATTACTGTCAATAGGGAGAAAATCCAGACAGTCAAGGCGATTTATAGCCCCCACTCCAGACAATGACTCTAGAGTCTGGAAGCTTCACTCTGTGTTCCAGACATATGTTCTTCCAAAAATAATCGCCATCAGAAAACTGGAGGTTTTTGATTGTCCATCTCAGATTCCATAGAAGCTTGAGGTACGTGACTTTTTGCTCAATGTAGCTATAGTCAAAGACAGAAGAAAAATTCCACAGAAGGAAGGCGTTGAAGATAAATCAACGACCAACAACCATGCATACAGGGCCACAAATGAGGAGGGCCAATCAAAAGAGACATTGAACCGTGTCAAAGACAAAAGGCCGTCATTGACACTCAAATATCCCTAAGAGTCAGCAAATATAAACTCTGGGGAAGAGTAATTTGGTATCGTTTCCAATACTCCCAAAGATCTCGAATTCACTTTTGATATATTTTCTCCTATTTCACAGAAGCATAAGATTCAAGAGCACAAGCTTAGTGGTTAATTTGGGCAAACCAAGTAGCCCATATCGATTTACCTGGCTTGGTATGAAAGGACGTGTCGTCCAGAAGCCGATTCGGTCAAATGAAAAAGAAGCGCCCCCTGCAGACATTGTCGGCGCCTCTAGCCAAGTGCTACCCGGGAAGAAGCAAAATGGTCCAAAGTCGAGGGTTCGAATCCCCGACGCAACAGTTAGCCGCTTGAAGAAATAAATAAAAATTGCTTCTCTTGCACCTGCAAATTACAAGAGAGCAATTGACCTAACGGAATGAAAATTACAGGAATTCATATCCTCCTCGTACTTCGGGTCTATTCAAGCATTTGTAAACCAGTGAAGAGTAATGTTGTATCGCTTCCAAGTTAATCAACTCTTGAAAGAGCTTCTGACTAACATGATCCCTCTCGCCTGTTGCAGGATCACCTGATCGTCAAGGATACAACAAACAAATGAGAGGCATGTCAGACTATGATAAACTCTCCCAAGCCAAAAGGCGTCTCGAGTATCGCCAAAGCAAATGACAGAAACCTTTCAGGCTTCAACTCACGTGTAATCTTGGCCCTACTAATTGATCTATTTTCACATCTTCTCCTCTGCAGGGGCAAAAGCAGAAAGGCCATCAAACCAATGATCAGATCCCCAATCCCAGCTGATCCTTCTTGTGTCATTTCCCTACTTAATAAGGACAATCCATTGACACCCCTTTGTGAATAACTCTTTTGATGTTCAAAATTCAACACATTTGTAAATACAATTTCACCAAGTAAACACCCCTAAAGTTGTCAATAGGGTTTCTTGAGTAAAAACCATTCATTTGTTTTGAGAGTACAAACTCTCTCATACTTCAAAAATGCTGCATGCCTTTCTCCAAATGGATTTTTACATGATGATTTTGTCTGTCTAAATCACTGATTCCATTAAGGATTACTAGAATAGACAGCTAAGTGAAGAATACAAGATTAATCGAGCATGCTAGATGAGGCGCATCAGAATGATGGCAGGCAAGCCATATCCTACACACAGTCCCCCATCTATACACATGTGAGATGAGTGCAGAAAATTCCATGACTGCAGGGTAAAGAGTTCTCTCGCAAAAGGTACGATAACCAAAATAGTAAGAGGCATTTCATTGCTCACCCCCCTTTGAGCCCCATACATTGGTGAAGCTTCTCTCATCAAGAATCCCCCCACACTGGAGCATGTCAAAGACAAGGCAAATCAGCATCACAAGGTGTGAAGAGGGATAGAAATTCTCTTGCTTGCACTTGCATCAATCTTCGAGTGTCTTTATTACATATGAACACTTGCATTAATTTAAGTGCCTTAGAATGACGAAGAGCAATTCCTTTTCTATACATACATTGTACAACCCAAGTGAGTCTGTAATTTTACCCTCACATTGAGACAAAGCAGAAGTTATTGCCATAGCCTAGAGTGTTGGCTGAAGATGAAGACTCAAAGTCTAAATAATGGTGCTTCGATTGAACTCGCCTAGATCAGTTCCTCAAGCAACAAAAATGAAAAAGCAGGGGCATAAAAAGCAGTGTACCTGGTAAAAGCAAGGTCAATGCCCATAAATGAGGAACTGGAATAAAAGTAGGGGCATAAAAAAAAGCAAAGTGTGCCTGGTAAAAGCAAGGCCAATGCCCCCAGTCAAAAAAAAATGCAGCCAAGAAAAAGTTGTGGTTGTAAAATCTCCATTTGATAATAAGAAGAAAGACTAGTGACGAATGCTAAGACAGTCACCAACTCTCACCCTTCTACATGTAAGTCGAGTCTACGTTATATTCCCATTGTAAAAAGTCTCTTCACTAGGGGCACTTCAATTAACGTAAGATTTCATATGTGCATAAATATCGCTCGAAGAAGTACAAGCAAGATTACTCTATCTCTTTTCGCAGGGTTCCTGACTTGTAAACCCGGAAAGGATCGTGCAACATTCTCATCCATCGACTTCAACCTCGATGGTCCCTTTTGATGAGCTGCTAACCAAGTCTTCATCACAATTTCAACAAAGACCTCTCACATTGGTAAAGTCGTACCACTTGCGAGAATACTCGGACCCCTGCTGACATGATGATAGTGAGAAGTGTGATCCTTGTAAATCCTGCATCAATGGTCAGGATAAAACAGCCTTTCCATGAGAGTGAGTGAAAAGTCCTTTCAGACTGAAAGCCCTTCATCTAGCATGCTCAAGATATCTATGTTCTAAATGAGGGTTGTCTTTCAAAATCTTCCCCAGTGGAATTCGGATGATACAAAACTGACAAAGTTGTCATGCATAAATCGCATTTGAGCTTAATGAATTTACAGCGTATACAATCATTGTGTACATGTCTGCATATTGTGTAAATAGCAAATATACTCTCAGTAATTAGAGATATTCCCAGGTAAGCATATCCATGTCCCTATTTGTCTTAAGGTACCTACCACTGTCTAGGTACTCTCTTCTTGCTGCTCGACCTATTCGAGTCGTCTCCTGAGTTTGGGTGCTTGCAGCGGTCTGAGTATCCCCTTGTCTTTGAGTACTTGCCATTTGCCGGGTACTCCCTCTTGTCGACACTCGACCTGTTCGAGTTGTCCCCAGAATATTAATATTTGCAACTGTCCAGATATCCCCCTGTTTTTGAGTGCCTGCCATTACTCAAGTACTCCTTCTGTTGACACCCAACCTGTTCGAGTTGTCCTTAAAGTTTGGATGCTCGTAACTGTTCAAGTATCCTCTTGTCTTTGAGTACCGACCACCGTTCGGATACTCCATTTCTGTGACACTCGACCTGTCCGAGTTGTCCTCAAAATTACGCCATTGAATACTAGCAGCTACTCAAGCATTCCACCACATCATGCGCCTGGGATCACCCAGGTCTGCTTTCTTACACTTGTACCAGAAGGTGAGAGACCTTCACGAATATCACAGGTACGTCCTCGATATTCCCTAATTGCCAGGAGGTGGGAGACCTTCACGAATATGCGAGGTACGTCCTTGATATTCCCAATTTCCAGAAGGTGAGAGACCTTCACGAATATGCGAGGTACGTCCTCGATATTCCCAATTTCCAGAAGATGAGAGACCTTCACGAATATGCGGGGCATGTCCTCAATATTCCCATTACCAGGAGGTGAGAGACCTTCACGAATATCACAGGTACGTCCTCGATATTCCCTAATTGCCAGGAGGTGGGAGACCTTCACGAATATGCGAGGTACGTCCTTGATATTCCCAATTTCCAGAAGGTGAGAGACCTTCACGAATATGCGAGGTACGTCCTCGATATTCCCAATCTCCATAAGGTACGCCCTCGATATTCCCCAATTTCCAGGAGGTAAGAGACCTTCATGAATATGCGAGGTACGCCCTCGATATTCCCATAACCAGAAGGTAAGAGACCTTCACGAATATCTCAGGTACGTCCTCGATATTCCCAACTACCAGGAGGTGAGAGACCTTCATGAATATCCAAGGTATGTCCTCGATATTCTCAACTACCAGGAGGTGAGAGACCTTCACGAATATCTCAGGTACGCCCTCGATATTCCCAATTTCCAGAAGGTGAGAGACCTTCACGAATATGCGGGGCATGCCCTCGATATTCTCAATTACCAGGAGGTGAGAGACCTTCACAAATATCCCAGGTATGTCCTCGATATTCCCCATAACCAGGAGGTGAGAGACCTTCACGAATATGCAAGGCACGTCCTCGATATTCCCCAATTATCAATAGGTGAGAGACCCCCACAAATATGCGAGACCCATCCTCGATATTCCATTTGCTGGGTATTCTTTAGAAATTCAATACTTGTGATTATCCAAGTACCTCTTCAATGCCTGCAACGTTCAGACATCCTTCAAAGTCCGTAATTGTTAACATCCAAGTACTCTTTTAACACTTGCAACCAATCAGGTATTTTCCAGCATCTAGTTTTTGTGATCATACAGGTACCCCTTCGATATCTGCGAACATCCAGGTATCCTCTAAGAGTTTGTACTTGTGATCATCAAAGTACCCCTTCGACGCCTGAAAATGACCAAATATCCTCCAGGTTAGTACTTGTGAATATCCAGGTACTCTTTCAATGCCTGTGAACGTCCAGGTATCTTCAACAAATAGATGCCCTAAGAAAGGTCAGCGCATCCCCCGAGAAAGGTCGGGTTCCAACAGGTGTCCTTGACAAAGATCAGGCACCCCACAAAATAGATGCCCTGAGAAAGGTCAGCGCATTCCCCGAGAAAGGTCGGGTTCCAACAGGTGTCTTTGACAGAGGTCAGACATCCCCACAAAATCGATGCCCTGAGAAAGGTCGGCGCATCTCCCGGGAAAGGTCGGGTACCAACTGGTGTCCTCGATACAAATCAGGCACCCACAAATGAGATGCCCTGAGAAAGGTCGGTGCATCTCCTGTCAAGGCGACTGAAGAAAGGTTCGAGTCCTAGACAAATCATTGATTGTTTTAACAGGCGACCGAAGAATGGTTCAGGTCCTGGAGGAGCAATTTCCCGTCAAGGCGACCGAAGAAATGTTCGAGTCCTAGACAAATCATTGATTGTTTTAACAGGCGACCGAAGAATGGTTCGAGTCCTGGAGAAGCAATTTCTCGTCACGACGACCGAAGAACGATTCGGGTCCGAGACAAACCACTAATTGCTCTAACAGGCGACCGAAGAATGGTTCGGGTCCTGAAGAAACAATTTCCCGTCAAGGCGACCGAAGAAAGGTTCGGGTCCTAGATGAATCGTTGATTGTTTTAACAGGCAACCGAAGAATGGTTCGAGCCCTGGAAAAGCAACCTCCTCATATCACCAAGTAAGATGACGCCTTGATACTTGCCAAACTCGGGGTTCACACCCTATCTCACTCACTTCCGGTAAGTAACTACAGGTATCTTCTTAGCTGTCTTAGTATATGTAATGTTATATTGCTCTTTTTGCATAGGATAATAGGTCCCAAATAAAATATAATCTGCCACGCATGTATGGATAAAATTTAGGCATCAGTTTGTCTTTGAATGCAATCTCTGCGAGCTCACCTTCAAAGAGGGGCAGCTATTGACGCCTAAATTTTCATTAATTAGGTTTTATTTTATTTTAGTTTATTTTATTTCATCTTTTTCGGATAATAAATAAACAAACAAAACAACAAAAAAACAAAACAAAAGCAAAAACAACCCCATTTTCATCCTATTTCCCCTCACACGGGCCCTTAGGGCCCAGCCCAACCCTTCTCTTTCCCCTTAGGCCCGGCCCCCTTCCTTGTCTTCTTCTTCCTTTTGGCTTCTTCCCGTTTCTGCAGCACACGCGCAGAGGGGTGCGATGCCGGACGGAAGGGCGAACGGCGAGCACGTGGGGTGTCCGACCAGAGAGGACACGCCTTCAATACGGAGCTGCGACGCAAGTGGGTGGCCGAGGGGACTCCGGTTTGGTCGCACAGAAGACGGTCGGGACATCATGGACCGCCGGTCGAACCTCCTCGGCCGGAACCCCTCCGCCTATAAATAGCCCCCCGACGAAGGTTGAAGAGGGGAGAAGCCAGCGAGCTTAGAGAGGTTCCCGAGAGACTTCGGGGAGCTCAAAGAGCGAGTGAGGCAGGAATCGGGTCGCGAGCTCAAACCGCCTCCCTCCGAGAGACTTCGGGGAAGGCCGGCGGCAAGCGAGCCCGAGGGGGAGCACGAGCGAAGAGGACGGTTAGATCCGAAGGGAAAAGACACGCCGTTGCCGACGCAGCTGCTGCTCTGCCACCGTTCCGACGCCGTTGCCGAGATCGATTCGCCCAAGCCGCACCAGATCTGGAAGTTCAAGGTTCGCCGCCGCGCCACGGGCAGTGCATCGCCCACGCTTGGCCGTCCCCGTCGCCAGAAATCATGGCCGCCACCCTCGCCTGCCATCGTCATCACCATCGCCATCCCTGCCTGCCGTCGTCGTCTCCAGTCCCTCCACCAGCGCCGCAGACGGATGGAGAAGCAAGCAACCCCGCGTCGGGTCAAGCCGGGTCGGGCGCGTTTTGCGAAACCGGGTAGGGTTTCGCGAAACCTAGGCGGCTGAAAATCGGGTCAAAGCCGGGTCGGGCGCAGCTCATCTGGGTAGGGTTTCCCCGGGTCGTCGGGTCGGATTCGGGTCGGGGAATCGGGTAGGGTTTCGCCGGTTCCCCCTAAACGGCACCGTTTTCAAAAAAAAAAAAAATATATAATAAAAAGAAAAAAGGCAAAAAAATCCGAGTCGGGCCCGCGTCTGCGTTCGGCTTTTATTTTGTTTATTCTAAATAATAGTTTAAATAAATAAATAATTTATTTCCAAAAAAATCAAAATCAAAAAAATATAATTTCAAAAAATATTAAAAAATATTTTAATTTCCAAAAAATAGAAAATATTAAAAAATATTTTATTTTCGAGAAAAATCAAGAAAAATCAAAAAATACTTTATTTTCCGAAAAATATTAAAAAATATTTTATTTTCCGAAAAAAATATCAAAATATTTCATATTTTCCAAAAAATGCCAAAAATCCAAAAAAGGCCAAAAAATCAGAAAAAGCCAAAAAGACTTATATTTTCTAAAAAAATCCGAAAAAAATCCAAAAGTCCTTTTTATGTCCAAAAAAATAGAAAAGGACCCCAAAAAATGTTTTTTTCCCAAAATGCGTGGAAAATCCCTAAAACATCCAAAAGCCTCGGGGTTTAAACAAGGTTAGGTACCGAAAGGGCATTAGTGATTAACTAGCGTAATCAAGTCCCCGATCCTAATTTCTCTGGTTGCGCAGGAGCGAGTATTTCTCCCAATACTTTGCATGGGTTTCTAATCAACCCACCCCAAATTGATTAGTGGCGACTCCGTTTTAAAAATTAACTTATAGGTTAAAAACTTTGACCATTAAAGTCGTGAATTGGTGGACTTGGGAGAGTCCGGGCTTAATTAATCCAGCCGAGCCATTAGCCTCCACTAGGCGGCCGCCCTGATCGGGCGCCGAAAAAAAAGAGGTCGCGACATGTACGTCTGGACATAATTTGACACTCTGCAGACAAATAGCCAATATGACATGCCACACTTATTTCACAGTGCTTAAGCCTAACCTTGATGCCACCAAGCACGTAGGTTTAAACAGCAAGGATTGACTATAAAACTATCGAGTCTCATTGATTAGCTGCACATAGTGTTAGAATTCCCCAAAGCAACCCCATTGATTTACCACTGATCAACCAGCTCTGCCTTGGTGTTTGTCACTGAACACGTCACATCTCTAAATTTTTCATACATATTGAAAGCCCGGCAACTTTAAAATGACTCCTAAAAATGTAAAAATTAAATAATGCTTTGAATCATAAATCTTCATAGTCTACCACACAATGAGGTAATACGATATGGTTTGATCAAGAATAGGAAGGACTTCAAGCATTTGCAGCGTAAGAGGACATATAAATATCAGTTCCGGGAGATTTAGAAAGCAGAATATTACTAAGATTGAAGAAGTGTCCAGTGCCATCTGGTAGGGGCTCCACCTTCAAAACCTTCCTTATTTTACCTTCATCACTGCATAAGTATGACAGCTTCTATCAACTTCAGAACATTAAAATTGAAAAGTTTTCTCTTTGACCAAAAGGAAAGCCTAAGAATTGCATGATCAACAGAACAAGTAAATAAAAGTGAAGTTGTGCGAAGTGGTTCCCCTTTTCTACCTTAAAGAAGTGATAAAAAAAAATTAGTTGATTTAGAATAATTGACATAACCACGTTCGAATTAAAAGGAAATTGCATGGATCAACTCTTTGATTTGTTGATAAGCAAGATGCCTGCACGTGTCACTCAAATAATGTCTGAGTCACCATTTCCAGACTTTCCTATAAGGATGGAAGCTCTGGAATTCTTTATAGTTTTTTTAATACTCCATATCACATGTGAAATGGTAAATTCATAATAATTGGATACTTTCTGGGACGCACTATTCTATACGCAGCCATAAAAGATGTTGACATGATTATATTACTTTCGCATTAGAAGAGTTGCTCCAAGTATCAGGGATGAGCGAGACAGTACACATTATTAGAGAAAGAAATCCTTTCAATTTTATAGTATTCGAAAATGTAATTCATATAATCGACATGCATATCTTATGTTTTTATAATTTACTCCCTGGGGATTTGACTTTAAAATGAAAATGGTAGATAAATTTGCATCATAAGAAACAAAATACATATTTTTCAGTAAGATATACCTGGATAAAAAAGTTTCTGCACAGCATAAATAATAGCTAGAGAATTTGTGCTGCATCAATAAAACTTAAAATTTGTCTCTAAATTCTGTTGCAACTCATCTGTTATTTTACAAGAGCTGACAGCAATTACCAGAGCCAAGGCCCAGCTCAAGCAATCAGAGCTTAAAACTACGACACACAAATACATGTTTCTTCCAAAATAATGTGAAGTAAGAGAGATGATACCTCTTTCCTTTAAAAGGGTCGTGAAAAAATTCGCAGGAGTCTCTTGGACCTAGACCAATAAGATTTCCAATTTCTGTCACGGATAATGAGAACACCTAGAGGAAAGCATTCCCAGCCATCAGTAGAACCTCAAGAATCAAAGAAGGATTGAGAATACACTAAATAACACTAACATTGATCTATTACGATCTCTCAAAGTTTACAAAATGAAAGAGGGGAGCAGCATGATTTGTCAAAATCGGATCATTATTTTTGTTATTAAAAAGGGTTGCTGGACACCAACCAAAGCTGATTTGGTGGCAGCTAAGTGATCAATCACATGATGATAATTTGCAGCAACAGTTACATATGCAAGAATAAAGTCCTTTTCTACCTTCAAAAACCACTTGTAGATAAAAATAAAGTAACTACAAAAACTCTTTAGAGAAAGTGAAACACATTCAAGAAAAAGGCAGGCAAAAAGAAGAATGGCAGAACGATACTTTAAGAACTGGGAAGCATAGAAATTTAATTTTGGGAGGGAATCGGACCGGACCAGATCGACTCTTTTTTTTATAAAAAATGTATGTTTTATTTTCTTTAAAATAACAATAAACCCTAAAATAATAACAACTCTATATTATATATATATATATATATATATATATATATATATATATAATTGTCACGACCTCTCTTTTTCCGTCTGAGGGAAAGAGGAAGAGGTTTAGGGGTAATTGCCTAAAGAGGTGGACCAATGGCCCTAGATTAGGCGCGGGCGCTCCCAAGTCCATACCTCGCGCGATGTTGGATTTCGTATTTCAATTCTTAACAATCCATGTATTTCTAGGAGTCAGTACTAACCTATTGGAGTCGGCTAGAAACCAATCAAGACGCGGGAGTGTTGTCTCAAAACCTAAAGCAACCAGAGATTTTTAGGACCAGGGTCTTGTTTACGCCAATATTTCTATTAGCGCCCTTGTGGTACCACTAACTTGGAAGGTTGTTTATCTAAATAGCCACACAATCTTGATTACCAATTATGATCCTTATAAAACCGTTAAGCGTCCATGCAAATATTTTTGTAGGTTTGTTTTTCTTAATGTCCAGACTAATCCTAACATAATTTAGAAGAGAAATTTACACTCAAATTAATGAAAAGCGATGCGTAAGTAAACATCCAATAAATTGAAATTACTTGAAAATAAATGCGGAAAAGGAAAACCCGATACAAGTCGAGCAAATAATATTACATGGCATTGTTATCACGCCCCAGGACAGGACCCTCGTGAGCGAAATGAAAATTCAAATATGCATGAAATTTTTCTATATGCATGAAATTACTCTAAATAATTTTAATCTATGCAAAATGGGTTATTTACAAAAATGGTTATAAATGCCAAAATAGCATTAAATTAGGAAAACACACTTTTAAAATTAGGAAAATTTCATAGATGTCATTTCTATCATAACTTGATACCATCCATCATTTTTATAATTTTTTTGAAATTTTCATATTTTTTTCATGTTTTTAATTTTTATTTAAAAATAATTCCCTAAACCGATATATGCTGATTTATACTAATATGGAACTGCCTAGTACATGAATATAACAAGAACCGAGCTCAAATTGACCATTTCAAGATCGAAACTTGGTTTGTGCATTTCGTCGAACACTTGGCGCGCATCAAATTACCCCAAACTAGCTTCATCGGCCATGTTTGCGGCATTCAATCTCAACCCATAAGCAATCTTACGTGAAACTAAAGTATCAAGATTATACTACCACATGCAGGGAGCAAGATTAGATAGAAATCATAGCTTAAAACACGAAAAAACTAAGTTGAAATTGGTCTCAAATATGCAGGTTTGAACTGATTTTGTAAATCTAGGTTTGAACCCAAGTCAAACAAACAAGTTGCATGCCCATATTCAAGCCCCGACACTCATCATATATGAGATCTAAAAGAAACATTACTTGATCCGAGTCAAAGTAGATAACATGAACTTTTAAATGTAATGAACATTACAGGGAATGACTAGCTGAACACATAAAAAATGACCTCTCCAAGAAGCACACATGCAAAACTCTTGAAGAGATTTCTACAGAAAAATTCCAGCCTCAAAATCAGTTTTTTGGACTAGTTTTCCTCTTGAATTTTCACCATTAAAACATGTTTAAACTCGAATAAAAATATATCTAGGATGCTTACATTGTTTCCTAGTTTCTTTTGCGAGTGGTTTTTGGTTGGGGAAACAAGAAATTATCCTCAGAGGCATGTGAAAGTTGGCTCCTTCGTTGACCTCTAAAATTAGACTCTAGGACTTCTTTTGTTGGAAAACTTAATACCAAACCAAATTATATGTATTCTAGTTTGGGGTGAAAGTTAATATTTTCCTCATTTGTCTCTCAATTTTCTCAAAAGCACTTGCTTTCCCTCATTCATGACCAACCGGGCTCAACACTAGAAGAATTTTCGAACTTCTTGGCCCTCCAGGAGGGTACTGTTTCAGGGGGCTTTAGGAGACCTTCCCAAACTCCATTAGGGACATGCAACCTATGGATGGAAAAAACTTTGAGTGAAGTTTCACTCTTTAGTTGAAGGTCTTGCCTAATTTTGGCTGCAAATTTGTGAAAATTTCACTTTTCTCTCTGAAGGTTGATCTGGAATTTCTAGGTTTACTCTTTCTTGAGTTGCTTCTGGAGGTGTTTTTGGAGGACGACCGTGAGCTCCCTCCTCTCTTTCTCGTCTCCTTCCTCTCCTCTCTCGTTTCCGCCTACTCCCTCTCGATTCTCTCTCTGTCTCTCTCTCTTGGTTCTGCTGGCTTTCTTTTTGTTCCCCCCCCCCCTCTCGAGAGTTCTCCTCCGCTCCTTTTCTTCTCTCCGCAGGTGCCCGGCCTTCTGCCATGCCAGCTGCCCTTGCTGGCCTGATCTGCGACCACCAACTCCAGCCGATCGTCCCTTGATTCAACTGTTCCCCCCGCTCCCCTCTACTGTTGCTGCTTTTCTTCCATTTTTGCAGGCGCGTGAAGGACGGCAGGAGGGAGACGACCAGGTCGTGCGCGGGCCGGGCTGAAGGGGAAAAAGGGGCTAGGCCGAGCCCAGCACGAGGGAAAGAGAAAAGGAAAGATAGGAAGGGGCCAGCCCAAGGCTTGTCCGAACCCGACTCAACTGCCCCTCTGTTTTGTTTTTTTTTTTTTTTGGATAAATTTTAAAACTAGTGATGCAAATGCTCCTAATGTCTATATGTGATGCAATTTTAATGAAAATTTTTTTGTTAAGGAATTAAAAATAAATCCCTAATTTTCCAATGCAATTAATAAACACTTAAACAAATTGCCAAAATTTAGGTGTTAATAATAATTTTTTTGGCTAAGTAATCATTTCCATGGGATCGAGTCGGCCTGGTCTGATTCTCGATCCTGGGACCGTTTGGTCCAATCCCTGGTCCCAAAAACCGAGAACCGGTCCTCCTAATCCGATTCCTGATTTCTAGGTGAGATCAGACTAGATAGGGAGTTGATCACCTCTAGTTTGGAAAGACCACCTCAGAGATGATTGCAGCAATTCGTTCTGAGCTTTATATACATGCTTTCTTTGGAGAGGTTCGATTGCATGTTTGGATTTGTCAACATTTTAATTGAAACAACAGGATTATATAAGTTGATATAGTCGTATTCGACCCTCAATGCATACGGCGTGCTCCTGCATTCCAAACCTTCAATGCATTTCTCCGCATTTCAGAAATTTAAGGATGGTATACGGTGTCCTACGTCGAGCATTGACATTCTTTCTGCAATTATTCTTCAGTCCGTCAAACTTGTGATCGGGTCCAGTTCAAATCTTACATTTATAACATGTAATCCACATTATTTATTTCCATGGATCTGGAACTGCGATGTGAAGACATTGCTTCTTCCTTCAAATAGGAATATCAAGATACAGCAAAGGTCAGTTCATTCTAATGATGGTTCATCATAGTAAGAGCAATGAATCAATCACTTCTTGAACGGCACTTTCGGTGGGGAGCATCCCTCGAGAAATGCTTTGAACAAGGTGAGAGCTTGCGAGGGCGAAGTATATGGGACCTCGTGAGCCGCTCCTCTGACCGTGGCGAATGTCAGGTGAGTCACGTTCTTCCCTTTTCTTGACCTACCAAATGACTGAGTCCATCCACCAACCTGATTTATGACACGAGCGTCACTGATGTTTTTAAGAATGTATACGGTCAAGTTTGGAAGCATATTTAACAATGGACGAAAACATTCTCTTTCCTTTGCACAGTGGCGTGTCTGGTTAAAAAAGAACCTAGACAGGAAGAGAGCCTAACCTGCATTTTATCGTACCAAGGTGCGTATTTACCCAAGGATGTGAATTTCAAGTCTTGAGCGATCATGTTGGCAATCATCCTCGTCTGCATCAATGGTACTTTTGAATCTTGATCACCACTGCAATGTGCGGCCCAATTTCACGTTATCAATTGATATGAGTAATGCGACAGTGATGTTTATGTTCATGAATTCAAGGCATGTTTCCACAACACATACAATGATACTTCTGACGGGAAAATGTCATCACAGAACGAAACATGTCAGGGTAAGGCAATTCATGTCCACGACTTACCTGAAGAGGAGGACTGGCAGATGCTTCTCGATTAAGGCCGATAAAAGAGGTATGATGTTGTTGCCAATATCGACATCATGATAAGAAAGAGGCCTGCCATATGCCACATGAAACAACATTTAGAAACAGAAGGTGCTGGTTCCAACTGAATCAGGAAGGTAATACAGCAGAGGTGAGCAGAAAGACCCTGAACAGAAGTTCCAAACCGATGGCAGCTTTGTTATATTGGCATGGAGTGCTTTCTGCACTTGAGGATTGTTGAGGTACGAAAATATAAAATCCCCGAGGCACGGATCAGTAAGAACCATCCTTCGAGCTAGCTGCTCACAAGAAAAGTCGTTACTTGATGAACCAGGTCAAGGCCTAAATTCAATAGTCCTATCCGTGAATCAACCCCATAAGGATGCTCTCATGGTTTTGTTCCTATGCTGTTTCATTCTTATGCTGTATGCAGGCTCAAATGAAATTTTAAGTGGGTATCTCTTAATGAGAGCGTGCATCTTGAAATCTGGAAAGAGTACAGTAAAGTAAGCAAGCGGCTTAGTACTCTAAATGAGAACTATCACAAGAAATTCTCACTAATTGCGTGCTCATTATGCAATACTCTTGTCGAAGTTTCTTCATGTTTCTTCGTGACAATGATATTGAAGATCTTTTAGCTTAAACTTTATTAAGGGATATCACTATAGTATGGAACCTAAGTAAAATCCTAGACATTAGGAAAGATCTTCCAGATAGTCAAACTCACTTTGGCATGGTACGCATCCCACATGCTCCTAGAAGCTGATTGCACCGCGGCAGTCCCAGAGAAGCAATAAGGTTCGAGCACATCGTCTGGATAAGTAAAATTCCCCATTTCCTCCACCTGCTTCTGAAACACCTCTGCGCATTCCATAGAAATTTTGTGATAGATTTGCTGCGTCAAGTACCTGGAGTCATTGCACACCGTTTCCTTCAGCTTTAATGTCTCGTCAGAGATGACGCCATGGGACCACAAAAATGTGGCACCATCTACACTAATCTGAAAATCCAGAAGTGGGTTGCCGAGCTGCATGACGGAAGAAGGTGATGTCTTTTTGTCAGATAATGAGCTTGAAAATCGAATGAAGAAAGCTGCCAAATTGAAAACGCGCGATCCAATGGAGCAAAGTATCGTTAACTGCTATCGCCCTAAGCTTGATCGGTTTCCCATGGGACTGCTTGTTGTAGTCCAGCAGCAGAGCTGCAAGCTGCGGCACGTAGTGGCCTACAACCATGTTCTATACAGATTAGTATGTTCGGGAGGAAGATTAGCGTATCAAAATGGATTTAAAAGAACAAATAGGAATTAACAATCACATCCACAGAGAGACTGAGAGACTGGAGGAGTCAACTATTACCAGCGTAGCTCTCCCCTGACAAATATAATTCTGAGTCTCTATATTTCGGATATTCTTTGAACCAACTGAGAAGGAACTGCATGTTTTCTCTGGCTGCAACACGAAAGGATGTCTGTCTTACTACGAATGCGAAGGCCGCTAAGCTCTCATTTCTTTCGACAAGAAGAAAAATCACTAGGAGCAAATCAGATGTACCGGTGTCTGCATCTGTCCAATTGACGTAGTCCGAAGTTGTATTCGAGTATGAAAACCCAACTCCGATGGGGGATTCCACGTATAGCATGTTCGACACTACCCAAATTGCAATTGAATGAGCGTAAATAACCCTTAACAACTTTCAGGAGTCCGTTCCATGACAACATGATCGATTGGTGAATGAAATAAGTACCTTTATTCCAGGAAAATTCATTCTTCATCAAGCCACCGTCCCCAGCTGGTCGAAACGGACCATGCTCCGTGAATGCACCGAACCCAAGAGAAGAGCAACCGGGGCCTAAACCAAAGTAAATCAGAATTGGCAAACAATAGCACAAGCAGTAATGAATTAGCACTTGGACTGCCATACCGCCATTGAACCACAATGTTAGAGGATAAGATAGTGGGTCTCTAGCATCGGCTTCGACGAAGTAATAGAAGAGAGCATGGCCACGTCGAGGATCTGTGGTGATGTAACCCGAGTGCTGCTTGAAAGAAACGCCATCTGGCTGACCGGGGAGCTTCGTGATGAGCTCGGCCGTCGATGTGCAGGAGGAGAACAAAGGAATGACACCATTCACAATCACAATGAAGTACCAAATCATCATTTACAGTGGACTAAAGGACTCTGAGAAGTGAAGGATTGAGGAGCAGTTGCGTGGGAATGGTTCTTTCTTGGCCAGATTAACCAGTCAATTGATTTATATGGCTCACTTCATCTTAAACAATCTCTTAATAACCGGCTAGAAACTCTTTTTTTAGCATTCTGCCTTGTTTTTTCTACTTAGAAAGGCGCATTTGGCCTGTTTCTAAGTCAGACAGACGCACAAGAACAAAGGATTGCACCATGTGCAGCGCCCGGACTTTTGTGAAAGGAAGCAACATAGTTTACCTGGGATCCTTATTTCAGCAAGATGCATTATGCAATTAATTATGGAAGGCCTGAGTTACCAATTCAGTGAAGATTGAATATTTCCAGATTTTGCAGCAAAATGATGTTTAGCTGACTCAGAACGTGCACAACATCGAGCATAGTAAATTTGTAATGTTCAATATTCGCATTCCAGGCGTCGCATGGACTCCATATGCATGATAGCAAGCAGTAGTAATAGGCACAAAAGGCCACGACTATACCATGACTAGATTTGTCGAAGTACAAAGAATGTATATATCGTAATTTGATAAGACCGAAGCGAGCCAAGGTATCTCAATCTTCACAAAGCTTTCTCGCAATAACCAAACAAGGAGAACGTACGACCTCCATGATTGTGGAGCTTATTTTTTATGCAGGCTTACTTGACCTCCTCTCGATGTCTCAGACATGAAATAAGACACGTCTGTAAGTACAAAAGCAAATGTAATTCTTTCCCTGGATATGTCGCTGTCGTCTCTGAAACATGTCCACATCAGGCAATACAGCTATCGGCAGTCGGGCCGCATAAGAAGATAAGCTTATAAGATGGACAAATACGGTGTGCCCTGCATTCTCAAACCAAACTTCTGCCCAGATTCCATGTTTAAAAAGAAAAAAAGGGTGCCTAAAATAGGCGGAATTTCCCAATACAACCCTTTTTTGGTTTTTCAAAAGGAAGAAAACTCAAATTCTACAACATAAGTCAGATTTTTCGAGGATCCTCTATAAAGCTCGAAAGGAGCTCCCTCCAGCGGAGCCGTCGCGGTCGAAGGAGTCCACGGTGAGGGAGACGGTGTCGATCGGGGGGACAGCAAGGCGAAAGCGATTGCAAACGGAGGAGCAGAAGATGAGGGTTTTGAGGTCGGCAATCTTGGAGAAGTTGAGCAGGAGAGAGCGTCCGGAAGCGAATAGAGTCCAACGACTTACAAGATGAATCCATATATATTTTTTTTTGGAATAAAATTAAAATCATTTTCCAAATAATATTCATAAACCTAAAAATGTTGTTAGTCACGTATCACCAAACAAAAGAAAACTAACTATTTTTAAGAGAAATAAATTCCCGGAAAATATTTTTTTATCATGAAGTTTTCCCCCAAACAAATGTCGCAAAAAATGAATAATTTGGAATATATTTTCCTAAAAAATAATGGCTTAGATCATTTCAATTAATCAGGCAATGATGAATATTTTTATTACGAGAAAATTACCAAAAAAATTCTAAACCTATTATAATTGTGCAAATTTAGTCCTAAACTTATTTTTTTGATCAATTGAGTCATAAACCTTTTATAATTATTCTCAATCAATCCATCTGGCCAAAATTGACCGGTCAGTGCTAATGTGGTAGCCAGTCGGCACCAACGACCTTTTTTTAATAATATTTTATTTTTTGAATTGTTTGAATTTTTCCTTCTCCCTCTCCCTCCTTCCTCCTCCTCTCCTCCTCCCTCCTTCTTCCTTTGGCTCCGGCGATCGGCCAAAAGGGAGGGTTGGCCGATCACCAGACTGAGGCAGCCAAGCTAGCTCGCCTCGCCATCACTGGGCAAGGGCAAGCTCGCCTAGCCACTGGTGGGGCAAGCCCTCGCCAATCGGCGAGCTAGCGCCCAGCGACGGTGGGGCAATCCCCCACCGGATCTGGTAAGGGCTCGCCTCACGATCAACGAGCGAGGCAGGAGGGGGGCTCGCCATCAAGTCTGGCCAGGCACTCCTCGCCAGATCCGACGGGGGCTCGCCCCGCCATAGTCGGGAATGAGCTCGCCGGAGCCAAAGGAAGGAGGAGGGAGGGGGAGAAGGGGAAAAAAAAAAAGAAAAGGAAAAAAAAATTAATAAAATATTTCAAAAATAAAATATTATTAAAAAAAAAGGTTACCAAAGCCAGCCAACTACAAAAAAGAGAAAAAAAGGAAAAAAGATACAAAAGATACAAAATTAATAATAAAATTTTAAAAATAAAATATTATTAAAAAAGGTCACCGGCGCCGGCCAACGGCAAAAAAAGAAAAAGGAAAAAAAGATAATTTAATTAATAAAATATCTCAAAAAATAAAATATTATTAAAAAAGGTTACCGGCACCGGCCGGCTACAAAATAGAGAAAAAAGGAAAAAAAGATTAAAAAAAAAAAATTAATAAAATATTATTAAAAAAAAAAAAAGTCATAGGTGCCGGCCGGCTGCCAAGTGAGCGCCGGCCAGCTGCATCAATTAACAGAAGATGTGATCTCTTTCGTCAGGTAATGAGCTTGAAAATCAAACGAAGAAAGCTGCCAAATCGAAAACACGCGATCCGAATGAGCAAAGTATCGTTAACTGATATCGCCTTAAGCTTGATCGGTTTCCCATGGGACTGCTTATTGTAATCCAGCACCAGAGCTGCAAGCTGCGGCACGTAGTGGCCTACAATCATGTTCTACACAGATGAGTTTGCTCGGGAGGAAGATTAACAATCACATCCACACAGAGAGGCCGAGAGACTAGAGGAATCACAACTATTACCAGCGTAGCTCTCCCCCGACAGATATAAATCTGAGTCTCTATATTCCGGATATTCTTTGAACCAACTGAGAAGGAACTGCATGTTTGCTCTGCCTGCAACGTGAAAGGACGTCTGTCTTACTACGAATGCGAAGGCTGCTAAGCTCTCATTACTTTCGACAAGAAGACAAATCGTTAGGAACAAATCAGATGTACCGGTGTCTGCATCTGTCCAACTGATGTAGTCCGAAGTTGTATTCGAGTACGAAAACCCAACTCCGATGGGGGATTCCACGTACAGCATGTTCGACACTGCCCAAATTGCGATTGAATGAGTGTAAATAACCCTTAACAACTTTCAAGAGTCCATTCCGCTACGATATGATTCATCGGCGGATGAAAGTAAGTACCTCTATTCCAGGAAAATTCATTCTTCGTCAAGCCACCGTCCCCAGCTGGTCGAAACGGACCGTGCTCCCCGAATGCACCGAACCCAAGAGAAGAGCAAGCGGGGCCTAAACCAAAGTAAATCAGAATTGGCAAACAATGGCGCAAGCAGTAATGAACTAGCACTAGGACTACCATACCGCCGTTGAACCACAACGTTAGAGGATAAGTTGAAGGGTCTCTAGTATCGGCTTCGACGAAGTAATAGAACAGAGCATGGCCACGTCCAGGATCCGTGACGATGTAACCAGAGTGCTGCTTGAAAGAAACGCCATCTGGCTGACCGGGGAGCTTCTTGATGAGCTCGGCCGTTGATGTGGAGGAGAAGAACAAAGGAATGATTCCATTCACAATCACAATTAAGTACCAAATCATCATTTACAGGGACTCAAGGACTCTGAGGTGCTTCCAGATGAACCTTCACCACCTGAGAACAGATCTAATGATAAAAATAACAGTTGTGCAGGAATGGATCTTCCTTTGACAAAATTGAAAATATATGTCAAGTTTGAGCCCATACAGGAAAGTTTAGATTTTTTATTTTGAATAGGTTTCAAAGTTTTTTAAAAAGAAATTTCCTATTTTGGATCCAATGCTCGTTGTCAATATATAAGAATTGGATCTTCCAGATGAGGAGTTGAGGAGCTTCCAAATGACACTTCACCACCCAAGAACATATCTAATGATAAAATTATAGTGGAATGGATCTTTCTTAGACTCTATTAAAAATATATCTCGAGTTTGAATTCGTGATGGAGAGTTTTATAATTCAAGTAGATTTTCTATTTTGAATAAGTTTCTAATTGAATGGCTTCCTAGTTTGAGAAAGTTTTCTAAAAAGAAAATTTTTATTTTGGATCTTATTACTAGATCGGTGGTTCCCAATTCCAAGTGTGGACTCGGATCGAAGTGGTGTGTGTCTATATATATAATTTTTTTTAATTTTATTTTTTAACTTTTCTTATCAAAATCCCAGTTTCCTCTTTATCTCTATTCATCTCTCGCCTCTCTCACTCTCACGGGTCGCCACCCTCTCTTGCTCTCACTCTTAGTGACCTCCCTTTTGTCGATCCCTCTCTCACTCTCGCTCTCAATTGCTTCCAGCCTTGGACCTCGTCGCTCGCTCTCAATCCTCATGCCTTTTCAAAGTGAAGACATTTCACAGTTCGGTTCCCGAGTGAGTCTATGGAACCAATGAGCATTTTCCAATTCTAGTTTTTCAAAACTAGTCTTTAGTAGGCGGTTCCCGATTTTAGAGTGAGAACTACCCATTCTGAAACCCATAACCCCAAACCCTGCTTGAAATGAAAAGGATGGCTGATATGGGAGGCATTTTCAGATGCAGGCTAAATTCTCCAAACCCAGCATCTTCGTTTTAATAGCTTTAATTTCATGATAGTGAAGCCAATTTTTAATTATTATTTTTAATATATGTCCCAAGGTGGATTTTTATTTATGTTGTACCTCCGCATGTATGGCTATGGGGAATGGGGATCTCTTTAGTATTCATTAAAAACTAGGAATCAAATTCGTCAATATCGTCGGTATTTGACCTTCCAACATAAACATTCATACAGCACATTCATGCAGGATTGCGCTTCTGCAATGCATTCTTCCGCAATTTCCAAGCACGAGTCTCGTGGAAGCCAGCGCCTTTAATTGGGGAGTGAGCATACAACACCAATCCATGGAATAGACCATTTATGTTTGATTTGTAATTGTGAATTGAAAGAATATTTCCGTAATTCACCAAAATCTCTATTGAAAAAGATATTGCTCATTTTTTATAATGTATGTATATTATATACTGGATTTGAGATTATTGAGTTTCTGGTGCTTTATAAAGATACATGGTGGATGTTTGATCTACTTTAAATAAATGTGTACAACTCATTGAGTTGTGACTATTAGAATATGTTTGGTAACGTGCCAAATAGCGTCGATTTTATTCTTTTATTCCCTCAAACCAAAAAGAATAGAATTCGGTTGTCTAACTTTTTTGTTTTTTTTTGTTCTCGAGAACAAAATTGTTCGCACGAATAGATTTGGAACAAAATCAAAAAATAGAAAAAAGTTGCTTGTTTGTTTCTCTTTTTTCTTCTCTTCTTCCTCTAGCATTTCGCCAAAATATAATAAAATTATTAAAATATATAATAAAAATCATTTAAAAATTATTTTAAAAATTAAAAGAAATTTTTTAAAATATAATAAAATACTTAAAAATAAAAATAAATTTATTAAAAATTAAAAGAGAAAATTATAATAAAATTATTTAAAAATTAATAGAAAATTAATAGAAAATTCTAAGTCATAAAAAAATTTGAAAGTTGGACCAAACGCACTTCTATTCCAAGAATAGAAATTTTAGACAATTACCAAACATTTTCAATTGCTCGAAACTAGGAAACAGAATAAAAAAAAAATCATTTTTGAATAGAAATTATTCCTAGAAGCGTATGGTTATCAAATGCACCATTTATTCATTCTTTCAAAATCTGTTTCGGGTTATCAACTAGCCGTAAGTAGGACAATTGATATCAATGGGGAATTTAGGTATTTGAACTTTGGATATGAGTTAATGATTGGATACATGTCGGAAATGATATTTGCTAGGTTTAGTTGAGTTGGAGATGTAATAAAAAATATGATTCCCAAACAACTTGAATAAATAGATGGACATATATTTTGATAATATGTCATACTTTTTTGCATTTGAGGTTATGTCCTTCGGGAAGAAGGATGGCTGTGCCATTAACCCTATACCCATAAGAGTTAGGATGTGACATTAATTATGGAAGTCCTGAGCTCTAGGGAGTTACAGACACGTCCGTTTGGTTCGGCTTTTGGGAAATGCATTTGCCAAAATGCAAATACCTTTGGGTAAATGGGGTTTTCCGAAATGCAAATATCGTTTGATAAAATTTGCATTGAGATATAACTTTGGCCAAAATACCGTTTGGTAAAATTTGCATCTGACTTTTATTAAATTAAAAAAAAAAAAAAAAAAAAAACATTTGTATTTTTTTTTTTGAAGTCCGACCACCGGACCGCTGGATCTGGTGACCGGATGGCCGAATCTAGCGGCGCAACCCCAGGTCGACCTAGTGGCGCGACCCCAGGCGACCTTAGGCGACCGTCACCTAGGTAGAGGTCCCGCTCACCTGAGGTCGTACGACCCAGGCGACTGTTGCCGGGGTCGCGCGGCCTCGGCGACGGCTGCCTGAGGTCGCGCGACCTCAAGCGGCCGCCTGGGTCACACGACCCAGGTGTCGCCTGAGGTCCGGCGACGGTCGCCGAGGTCAGGCACCGGCCTCCGGTCAGCTTCTTTCGGTAGTGTGTGACGGTTTTGGAGAAGATGAACAGTACCGGGAGTTGCATTCCGGAGATGCAACTTCCCAAAGTACCTCCCGAGCTGCATTGGGCTAAAGGCCCTTAAAGCCACTTGGAAATGCAATTGCATCTCGCCAAAGTCGCTCAAAAAACGAACCAAATACCTTTACATTTGGCCAAGAGACTTTAAAATCCCAAAGGGCTTTCCAAATGCCCAACCAAACAGGGCCAAAGTTCATCTATAAACTGAAATGGTTTTGTGAGATGTAATGAAACATAACAAAGGATCATACCAGCCCATGAAAGAAGCAAAAAGAGAAGGACAATGAGCTGAAAAGATCCTATCGCTTTCTTAGATATCCATGGCCCATTGAATTGCCAATTTAGTAAAGATTGAACTCTCCCATCTCTGCAGCGAAATGACTTTTATCTGACAAGAAACACGCATAACATCGAGCATAGTAACGTTTGATCTTCGCGCCGACATCCATACACATGATAGCAAGAACTAATTAGAGGCGCAAAACACAGCCACTATATATGACTGAATTTGTTGGGAGTACAAAGATTATGGTATCATGTTTTGATAGAACTCGAGGCAGACGTTAGCAGCCCGGGTCGGCCAACGTATCTCATTCTTTACGAAGCTTTCTCACTATAACCAAACAAGGATAACCTACAGCATCCATGATAGTTGTGCTTATTTTCTCATGCACACTAACTGGACCTCTCTTGATGCCTCACACATGTATCTGAGAATAACAGTATATGATAACTACCCCAGCTCAAATTACACCCAAAAATAAAACAATCCGTAGACCTGACTGAACAATTCGAAAAAAGTTTGTAGACCACTGCCACCTTTTGCAATCCTCAAATTTATTTATTTATTTATTTGTTTATTTATTTGTAATGATGTCGCCGTGTCATGCACCACACTACATAATCTGGAGCATAAATTCTGCCCCAAGCAAATGCTGTCGGCGCATTTCTCATCAATCCATAACATAAAATAAGGAGATTGCGGAGGTCCACCGACTCCTAAAGCTAAGTCTACAATCTACAACCTCCCACATTTGCTAGTATCTACATGTGATAATGACAATCTAAAACATGCCAATATATTGACGCAATACAATCAAATCAGCAGTTGGACAGCATAATGAAAAGGCATTGGAAGTAACTAAAAAGGATGATTTAGCATGAAACCCTTACATTCTTAAACCCAGCATTTCCTGCCTACCCCGTTTGAAACAAAAAGGATGCCGAGAATCGGAGGCATTTTCAAGTACAAGCAAAATTTCCTCTAACGCAGATTTTCAACTCTACAACAGAAGCTCAGGGAAGAGAACTCTCCATCACAAGTAGAAAAAACCAGCAGTCTATCATCTACTCCACTCAAAGTCTCCTCCATATCGTGAATTGGCATTGTTAACTCGGTTTCGATCATTCGGCTTTATTGAGTTTGCATAGGCGTGCCAACCTAATAGGTAAGGCAGTATGAACTGCAAATGACAAAGCAGAATATCAATGAATAACTGAAATGTAAGCCCAAATTCATTAATGGCAACAAAGTTATCAGACTAATCAGTTCTACTGTGAAAATAAGCATTCCTGCATCAAGAACACTGCTCGGGCTATCGCAAGCAGCAAGAAAATGATCTCACTTTACTCATTCCGCAGCAATTTCATAAGACAATCCACTCGATCACGAAATTGAGATTGAGGGATATCGTAAAACTATGAAGAGATGAAGGCAATAGACAACACCAGATCATTCATGGAGAACCAGAAGATAAAAGCAGAACATAGGGAAAAATGTTCATCTTACATTGAAAGCCGAGATAAGGACAGTGTATTCCGCCTTGGTGACGGGAATATAAATGCTCTCATCCAAATTCACAAGCTTATTCTGAACACCTATGGCAGATCAGGTCAAATTGAAGAAATAAAGCAAATATTAGACATTTAAATATTTAGCTGGTAAAATAAAATGAGATACGGAACAAACATCACATATTCTCACACCTCAAGGGTGGTGCAAATAATGAAGAAACGACGCAACCATAAGACAACAATTTAGACAATTCCTGTGCAGAAATATATTTGTAATGAAGTAACCCTTTGGTTGGATCAGACAGAGACCACTTATCTTTCAACTCCCTAAAACCAACCAAGCTATATTCTTATGGTCCTTACAGTTATTTCCTAATGTCCTTACAGAGTCATTCCGACAATTGTCTCAAATTATCCATGGAAGAGGGATATTTACAGTCAAATCATATTACAGGATTTGATAAGTGATATTCCGGAGGTGCAAGATGCAAGACTCTTCAAAGGCCATCTGTAAATCAGAATCACCTCTTCAGGTTTAATCCTTCACTTGGAAGGTGCTTGGGAAAAAATTTTCATGTAGGACAATCTTCAAAGAAGGGGAAAGTACTTGCAATTAGATTTTTTCTTCATAAAATAAGGCTGAATCTGATTTCACAATGGTTGCTTCATTGAAATACGGCCAGGGAACTTTGGAACTCAGCATATTCTCTAGTAGGTGCTAAATGGGCAGCAGCTGGTTTGGTCAAGATGGGAATTCAATCTTGGAAATACATAACTCCTCCCAAGATGGGAGAAATCTTTCTCATCCATACCACCTTCCCATTTTATGCATCTTTTGGCAGGATTAGAATAGGAAAACCCTCGAAAATAGAGAAACACCTACTTCGCTATCAAGAGATAGATGGCTGTGGTGCTGGAAATTTCATTGAGAGCGTACAGTCCCTGTGGACCTTATTTACAACTTGAATTCCCCCGATAAGTCTTTACATGGGTTGCCACCCCCTTGGTGCCATTTTGCAATAAAATCTCTTTTACTTAAAAAAAGAAATCAAAAATTTTATATAGCACATCTAATACATAAAATGTAGTTATAGATATCTTGAAGCAAATACATCGGGATTGAGTATCTCTTGGATTCTCAGAAATGAGAAGATATGATAGTAAAGCTTGACTGACTGGGCAAGATCACAGTAGCTCCTACAATTCACTTAGAGGAAGGGTATGAACAGAACCTAGCCATTTGGCCCATAAGGTTGGCAAATATAACAGAATAAACAGCCAGGCCAGGAGATTTACTTAGAGAAGAACTTGAACATGCCTCATCCAAAATTGGCAAGATCAGTCACTATCACTTGAACATGCCCCATCCAAAATTGGCAAGATTAGTCGCTATAACTTATGTACGTCTGGACATAATTTGACACTCTACAGACAAATAGCCAATATGACATGCCACACTTATTTCACAGTGCTTAAGCCTAACCTTGATGCCACCAAGCACGTAGGTTTAAACAGCAAGGATTGACTATAAAACTATCGAGTCTAATTGATTAGCTGCACATAGTGTTAGAATTCCCCAAAGCAACCCCATTGATTTACCACTGATCAACCAGCTCTGCCTTGGTGTTTGTCACTGAACACGTCACATCTCTAAATTTTGCAAACATTTTGAAAGCCCAGCAAGTTTTAAATGACTCCTAAAAATGTAAAAATTAAATAATGCTTTGAATCATAAATCTTTATAGTCTACCACACAATGAGGTAATACGATATGGTTTGATCAAGAATAGGAAGGACTTCAAGCATTTGCAGTGTAAGAGGACATATAAATATCAGTTCCAGGAGATTTAGAAAGCAGACTATTACTAAGATTGAAGAAGTGTCCAGTGCCATCTGGTAGGGGCTCCACCTTCAAAACCTTCCTTATTTTACCTTCATCACTGCATAAGTATGACAGCTTCTATCAACTTCAGAACATTAAAATTGAAAAGTTTTCTCTTTGACCAAAAGGAGAGCCTAAGAATTGCATGATCAACAGAACAAGTAAATAAAAGTGAAGTTGTGCGAAGTGGTTCCCCTTTTCTACCTAAAAGAAGTGATAAAAAATTAGTTGATTTAGAATAATTGACATAACCACGTTCGAATTAAAAGGAAATTGCATGGATCAACTCTTTGATTTGTTGATAAGCAAGATGCCTGCACGTGTCACTCAAATAATGTCTGAGTCACCATTTCCAGACTTTCCTATAAGGATGGAAGCTCTGGAATTCTTTATAGTTTTTTTAATACTCCATATCACATGTAAAATGGTAAATTCATAATAATTGGATACTTTCTGGGACGCACTATTCTATACGCAGCCATAAAAGATGTTGACATGATTATATTACTTTCGCATTAGAAGAGTTGCTCCAAGTATCAGGCATGAGCGAGACAGTACACATTATTAGAGAAAGAAATCCTTTCAATTTTATAGTATTCAAAAATGTAATTCATATAATCGACATGCATATCTTATGTTTTTATAATTTACTCCCTGGGGATTTGACTTTAAAATGAAAATGGTAGATAAATTTGCATCATAAGAAACAAAATACATATTTTTCAGTAAGATATACCTGGATAAAAAAGTTTCTGCACAGCATAAATAATAGCTAGAGAATTTGTGCTGCATCAATAAAACTTAAAATTTGTCTCTAAATTCTGTTGCAACTCATCTGTTATTTTACAAGAGCTGACAGCAATTACCAGAGCCAAGGCCCAGCTCAAGCAATCAGAGCTTACAACTAGGACACACAAATACATGTTTCTTCCAAAAAAATGTGAAGTAAGAGAGATGATACCTCTTTCCTTTAAAAGGGTCATGAAAAAATTCGCAGGAGTCTCTTGGACCTAGACCAATAAGATTTCCAATTTCTGTCACGGATAATGAGAACACCTAGAGGAAAGCATTCCCAGCCATCAGTAGAACCTCAAGAATCAAAGAAGGATTGAGAATACACTAAATAACACTAACATTGATCTATTAAGATCTCTCAAAGTTTACAAAATGAAAGAGGGGAGCAGCATGATTTGTCAAAATCGGATCATTATTTTTGTTATTAAAAAGGGTTGCTGGACACCAACCAAAGCTGATTTGGTGGCAGCTAAGTGATCAATCACATGATGATAATTTGCAGCAACAGTTACATATGCAAGAATAAAGTCCTTTTCTACCTTCAAAAACCACTTGTAGATAAAAATAAAGTAACTACAAAAACTCTTTAGAGAAAGTGAAACACATTCAGGAAAAAGGCAGGCAAAAAGAAGAATTGCAGAACGGTACTTTAAGAACTGGGAAGCATAGAAATTTAAGCCCAAATTAAATGGCTCAGGGCGTCAGGCTTTTAAAAAAACTGATGCCGTATCCCCAAAATGGAAAACACAAAACATTGAAGGAAATATAAAGAGGGAGAGACATTTTACTACAGAAACAATCTAAAACATAGCAGATCAAGAAACCATATTCCCTGCTATAGAGACGCGATGATGAATAGATCACCTGCTTTCTGCTCCAATCATATACTCGTGCGCCCGCCGCAGGGGCAAATTGAAGAAGCACAAATCCTTCCCTAGACAGTTTATACGCCCCTGACTACACCAGTTAACCCAAAACTTCAAAAGGTCAGAAATCAACATCTCAGGACTTTCTTGGACATATAAGAAGAAGATGGAGTCTCTAACACACATCTAAAGAAGTAAATTCTGGAGCTCTGGGCTCTACTGTCAGTGCCGCCTTTCCTTTGTATATGGAATGACCGACAAAAACCTTTGAAGACGCTGTTCCTACAGCACATAAGAAACCAAAGCAAATCACACAACTGAACCAGCATCGGCACTGTTAAAGCATAATTTTAAAAAAGCAAACAAGAATCAACCACAGTATCTTCTCCCTCATAGCTGCATAGAATCCACACTCTCCCATTCTTAGAGAGATTAAACAAACGAACGCCTTCGCTGCCAACTTAAGCAATTGACTAACCAAGACAGCAAAAAAAAAAACTTTGAGAAAAACTGTTAACCTTAGTCGCTAGGTCAGCTCCGTCTATCGGACCGTCCTAAAGAGCGACAAATGAGAACAAAAGAAACACATTCAGACAGCAGCACAGCAACCGAACCTAGCCACGTAGCCTCAAGAACCACAGGAACTTCGATCCTCCATCATTCAACGCTAGCTAACGAAAGGAGACCGCGAAATTACCTCCGCCGGAAGGGGAGAAGGAGGGGGAGGAGGAGCCATCCGCCGCCGCCGGCGTCGAGGAGGCGAACCTCTGCTGCTGGTCGAAGTACTCGGACTGACGGCACTTCAGCGAGCGGAGGCCATGGGGAGCGCGGGCCAGCGAGACGCGCGAGGTTTTGCGAGGATTTAAGGTGCTGCGGCCGCGGAGCGATTGCTGCGGCGGCGAGGAGGACGAATCGCGGAGGCGGAAGAGTCTAGGGCTCGGGGAGCTCGCCGGCGAGGACGCGAGCATGTGGAGCTGAAGCATCGTCGCCGCGTCGCCTCTTTATTTTCCTCCCGCGGTGGCGTTGCGTTGTACTGCAGAGCAGCAGCGATGGCTACAGTGTTTTTATCTCTTCCCCAAAGTGAAAGCGGTGACAAACGTTACTTTCAATTTAATTTGCGGGATTCTCGTATATTTAAGCGAAAATGACACAAATAATCATCAACTTTCAACTTGATATGCAATATAGCCCCTAAAGAAAATATTGAATATTTTCATTTAATTTGATAATTGAATTGAATATACACCAAGATTTCATAGACCATGTTAAAAAAAATTAAAAATTCAGAGGTCACATTTCGTGTTAAATCAAAATTTTCAAATTATATTGAACAAATCAAAAATTCAAAAACTACATTAAACATAAGACCAAACTTCATGATCCATTTAAATCATCATTTCTTTATTTTATGTGTTTTAGTCATGATATGTTCCTTCCTTTTTGGATTAGTATCCTAAAATTTTTTTGATACTCCCATGACACAATTATCCTAATCTAACGCCTGTCTCTTGTGAAATCCGAAGGTGGTACCCAAACCCAAATCTACCCAATCAACATCCTTCTCAACTCATATATTATGCATACATGTCAGCACATTAGAAAACAACTGCAATATGGGTTCAACATGAAGAATGACAGATTCGACGTGAAAAATTCACGAGCATTGACATGTATGCATTAAATCATAATAGTAATGGATGGTGAATTCAGGTCAGGACCAAAAGTGACAATAAAAGCACTAAATTACCGATTGCGAAGTGTGTGATCCATTTTCCCTTCCACAAACACAAACTCAACTTTCTTCCAAATGACCTAGTCATCTAGCCCGTCCCTTCCACAAACATGATTTAAATGGAAAAAGGTAGGAAAGTATTAATTAATATTAGCATATGTATTTTTTCTTTTTTCTTTTCTATTTTCTTTTGTTACAAATATTACCACACGTTGCACCACTTGCTCCATCTCTTCTCCCACAAAGAGGAGAAGAAGAAGGGGGAAAATAAGGCGGGACTACTAGCATTAGGAGCTCTCGTGTTCCAATCCCTGTCAAGCAGAGGAATACAACAACACAGTCGACCGGAGCCTCTGTGTCGTGCTAAAAACAGGACAAGGAAATTTCAAGAACTCCGTGTCTCTCTAACAAGGCTTGCCGACTCTGCACCCGAGCGAGCCGGAGAAGCGAGTCAGCCGCCGCACGTACGTCCCTGGCTTCGCCTTGATCACGTCGCGCCGAGAGAACGGGACCCGCGCCCTCGGGTTCCCGGAGGTGACGAAGAACGCCCCGTTCACCATCAGGTCTCCCTCCGATTTCCACAGCCAGTTCTTCCACTGGTCTTCCGTCGCGTAGTCCCGCTTCGTCACCTGCCATCCATTCGGACCCAAACAGAGGGATAAAAAAAAAAAAAATCAGTTCTTGCTCACTTTGCTATGGAGAATTTTCACATTTTTTGTTTAGGAAGAAGAAAGAAGATGACTTTTTGAGAAGGCTTTACCGCTTTAGCGTCAATATTTGGAGGAGCGATGAATCTGTTGCCCTGGCTTATGATGGTGGGGTGCTGGCTGCCGCCGATGGCGTACATGAGCCAGTGAGTGTAGTCATTGTTCACCACATGGAAGAATCCCCACCTGCACCTCGGCATCCTCTGCACCAATCCCCTCCCGAAATGATTGAAGGCCACGGTTATCTGCATTATCTGGTCCTGCGAGTACCCGTCACTTGCCCCGAACAACATCACCTGACACCCAAGATCGACCCATCAGCTATTTGTTAAAGTTCTTCACTGGCGGAAGTTTTTAGCAGATTGAATTCTCTCGGGGGGTGACGTCAGTTGGGTAGTTTTTAGTTTACCTCGTTGTGGTTGGTGAAATGGCAGTTGGAGATGGTGATGGCGGTCGACCCTTGGATGGCGTCGATGAGTCCGTCCGCGCACGCCGACATCGACACATGGTCGATCCACACGCGGTTGGAGCCGAAGATGGAGATGCCGTCACCGTCACTGGCCGTCCTGAGCCCGACGTGGTCGGCTGCGTCCCTTATCAACCCCCCCGAGCCCCTGACGATGTCGTGGATGTGGAGGCCGTGGATGATCACGTTCCTGATGAACTGGATGGTGATGCCGGCGCCATAGGCGATGTGGACGTTGGCCCCCCGGGCATCGATGGTCTTGTCGCTCGTCATGATGAGCTCCTGGTTGAGCCTGATCACCATGCTGCGGGCGAAGATGATCCAGAGCGGGCCCTTCCGGACCACGGCGTGGCGTAGGGTCCCGGGCTTGGGGTTGACCATGTCATTGTCGGACGAGTCGGTCACGACGTAGAACCTCCCGCGCTTGCCCCCACGGGTCTTCCTGCCGAAGCCAAGGACGCAATTGGCGAGCCTCTTCCTATTGCGAGCCCAATTCCGATTGCACCGCCAGCATCTATCGATAGGGTTGGTCGCCAAGCATGGCCCTTTGTACTTTTTTAGCTGCCTCCTTGTGCTGTTGATGCCCCTCACAGCCCTATACAAAAAGTACATCCACCGATGGTCAGTTCAGTTCGTTCCTGGACCTTTTTGCATGCATGTCCGTGCATGTACACAAAATGTAACGTTCATGCACAAATACATCGCCACGGAAAATTGTCTAGACTGACTTGTCGACTTTCGCATTGAAGAGATTGGTGACGGCCTCGGGGTGAGGGTCGAACGCCTCGAGCGCATCCTCCTGCGCCTCTTCGGCCCGCTTTGCCCAGTACTCGTCAAACTCCCCGATGTTTGCCCGAAGGGACGGGACGAGGACGGCGAACGACGAGAAGAACAGGAAGAAGCAGACGTGCCTATTCATATCCACCGTTCGGTATCACCTACTAAACTACCTTCCCGGAAAAGGAAGATTTTTCTTTCGAACCTGCCACGAGTTTATAAAAACTGGGCAGAGTTCGTGCGATTCGCCCTGGGGGAGGAGGAGAGAACCTGTATTTAATGTCGATGTTGGGTTTTTGAAGGTAACTGATTCGAGCCTAAAAACAAGAGCGGCCAGAAATAGCGAAATTCAGACACATCAGCCCGAGGATGGTGCGGAATCGGTTTGTGCCGTTAGTTTCGAGGCCTATTTTTGTCGATGCGCGTCGTAAATTTAGCTTCGTTTTTGTGTGGTTTTCGTAGGGTTTTTCGGATTCGCACGGTTCGATGGCGGAAATCGGCCTCACTCCCCCCATATAAAAAATTCAACAACTTTGGTTCCGATCTCAATTCTGACCCATCCTTTATTTGGTCTATAAATAAAATTCTCAAATTTTGCTCAAATCTCAAATCTGTCGATACATCTAAAAAATTGTCATTGGTTTCTTTAGAATTACAAACATTAGGACCGAGGCATCAGCAGATTTAGGATTAGAGTGAAAGTTTGAGTCTTCTTTTGGAAAAAAAAAATTGGGGCAGAATTTGAGATTCCACCTAAAGTTTGAGGTCTTTCGGAGAATTAGCACGTGAAAATCTAGTAAGTTGGTCAAATGCATCTAGCAGGGGACGATGCCATACGACGCCCTCCTTCTCGTGATTGTAAATCGAAGCGATTGACATTGTAAGAGGAATTTAGATTAAGTAATCGAGTATATAGCACGCGATGGTAAGAAATTGACTTCGGTCAATTATTAATTAGGTATCTTTTTCTTTGCTAATAATTTTTTTCACCAACATTAATTGAATGAAGGATGACTACAATGTTACCGAAACTTCATATTTTTACATCCGTATCACTTTTTATCTAAACTATTTTTCATGTCACAAAAAAAATTATAACTGATATACTCATGCCATATTTACCCAAAACTCATTCTCGTGTCATCAAAAATCTCAAACTGATGCACTCACAACAAATCTACAAAATTCTTAAGACCCAGGCAAAATTAGGAATTGTAATAGACTTTCGAAATTTGAATGAGCATTTAGGGAAAAATTAGCAAATTTTCCAATCTTCGTTCTTTTTTATTATTATTATTTGGTTTCCCTAAAATGACATCGTTTAGAAGACCCGTTAATGTTGAATTTTCACATCAAATCCCAAATTGTTGGACACTATGGGGGTGCATGACAAATCACAATTTCTGTTCCAGAAACAATTTTTCTATTTCAGACATGTTTCTAGAATAGAAATCCGTTTGATAAACTTATTTCGTTTTTTTTTATTTTATTTTCTAATAGATTTCTATTCCAAAAATAGGTTTGTAATAGAAATCAGAAGTGGAAATTTTCTACTTCTCTATTTCTGGAACAGAAATAAAAATTTTTCTCAACATTTGTCAACCGGTCCTTCATCTGTTGTCGTCGACCACCCTCCATCAGTCGCCGGCCACCCGTTGGCCCCCGCTACCGCCGCCGCCGCCACCGGTCGCCAAATAAATTATTTTTATAAATATCATTTTAAAATGTTATTTGAATAAATAAAATGATATTTATTTTTATTTTTACGAATAAATATTTATTTTATGAATAAATTAAAAAAATCCTTAAAAATAAAAAAATTTTAAAAATAAAATGAATAATTTTTTAAAAAATAAATAAATATCATTTTATTTTTAAAAATAAATAAATATCATTTTAAAAATAAAAATTATTATAAAAATATCTTTTATTCATTTTTATTTTTAATTTTTAATTTAATTATAAAAATTATTTTAATTTTTAATAAATTAATTAATTAATTAAATTTAATCGAAAAAAATTTATTTATTAAAAATAAATTTAATTAAATATCATTTTATTAAAAATAAAAATAAATTTATTAAAAATAAAGTAAAAATAAATTTATTAAAAATAAAGTAAAAATAAATTTATTAAAAATAAAAATAAATTATTTTTATTTATCATTTTATTTTTAATTTATTAAAAATAAATTTATTTAATTTATTTAAAATAATTTATTTATGATAAATAAAATAAATTATTTTTATTTGTCTTGAGTGTTTTGCCAAATAAATTTATTTTTATTTTTAATTTTTATTCGTTTTAAAATAAATATATTCGTAAAATAAAATAAAATAGTATAAATAAAATAAATAAATTTATTTTTAAGGATATTTTTATTTTAAAATAAAATGATATTTTTATTTTATTTTTTTATGATTTAGTTTATTTTTTTATTTTTTTTCTTTATTTTTTTGTTAATAAATCAATTTTATTTTTTATATTAAAGGTCGCCGGTCGCCGCCGCCGCCGTCGGAAATGAAGAAATTTTATGCCGTTATCAAACAAATTTCTATTTTTAGAGTAGAAATTTTGTATCGTTATCAAATAGTTATTTTTACTTAGAAACTCTTTTAGAAATAGAAATAAAAAAATATATTTCTATTCTATAAACTATTTCTAGAACAGAATGGTTGTCATGCGCACCCTATGTTTCCATGTCGATAATTTAACAAGGATATAGCAGGAAGGCTACGGATATACCGATTTGAGATTTTTTTTCGATACTCAATAAAATGTGGCATGGAAATATCAATTTTAACTTTTCAGATAACTATCAAATGATCCCTCAACTTTAGCTCAATAAGCAATGTCATCATTGAACTTTTAATTTGTTCAAAGTGGTCAATGAAGTTTAGTCAAATATGTAATGTCGTCTTTAACTTTTAATTTGTTTAATATGATCTCTGAACATTTGGTAAATATTCAATCTAGTTCGTAAATTATATGAAAACATCAAATATTATCCTTCCATCTATTTTAGTCCAATATGCAATCTAATCCGTAAATTATATGAAAACATCAAATGTTATCATTCCACTTTTTATTTATTCAAAGTGGTAAATGAATTTTAGTTCAATATGCAATGTCATTCCTAACTTTTAATTTATTTAACATGGTCCCTAAATATTTAGTAAATGATCAATCCAATCCGTAAATTATATGAAAACATTAAATATTATCCTTCCATCTGTTCAAGTTTATGGATGATATTGAATATTTTCATATGGTCTAAAGTTTATGGACTGCATTGAACAAATTAAAAGTTTAGGAACGATATTACATATTAGACCAAACTGCAAAAATTATTTATGTCATTTTTCCTTAATTTTTTTATGGCATTCACCCTTTTTTTAATTGGTGAAATTTATTTTTGGTGTTAATTGCGTGTGATAATAAAGCAGAATGGTTATTTAATTGAGTTTGCTCTAAAGGGTAACTAAATTTTGTAATAAATTCATTTTTCAACTAAAGATGGAATTTCTGCATTCGCATATATACAGGCACCTATTTATGTTGCATGAAGGACATGATGAAAAACGCAAGGACAATGACATAAAAATAAAATTTACCTCGACACTACCCCACGTATAGAAAATTTGAAATGAAACAACGGGATCCTGTGGAATGATCAATTAAAAGAAAGGTAGAGACATTTTAGGATAACGCGATATAAGAAAAAGTCATCAATTAGCTGCGTTACTTTTTTTTTTTTTGGTCGAAATTAGCTGCATAGTTTGTTTTGAGGTATTTTAGTGTTTTTCCTTCTAATTATCCATAGCCGTGTTTTATTTGAATGGGATTGGAAATATTGAAAGGAAAAATAAAGCACACCCTGTCGATATAAAAAAGAAATATTCTTTCTTTCTTGTTTATTTTCCACTCGTCTAGCCCCTCCATTGGCTCTATTTGTATTACGGAAAATGAATAATATAGAGACATTTTTCTAAATACGATCATTTGTATTACTTAAAATAATTAGTCAATGAAAGATATATTCTTTATCGATAATAATAATATCTAAATATTTTTGTAGACAACGTGAATATTGTTTTTTATAAGCAATGCAAGCGACCGTTTTTAACAAAATGTTCAAATCATTCACCTTCTATGGATTGAACTACATGTTCTTCTTCCTAATTTCCCTCTCTTTTTCTAAACTTGGGATCCTCTATTTTTATAAGCAAACTATGAGTGACCAAAAACCATTCTACGATGGCATGCTAATAATGTTGGAAGATATGCAAATATTCTTGTAATATATCGAATGTTTGATTGATACATATTCTGATTGTAGAAAATCAATTAGAAATTAGATTGATTTGTAGAATATTACATTTCCTTTCTTTGTGTATACACTCGTATTATAAACAGAGAAGTCATGTACATTTCAATATATCGAATACAAGAAAATCTTCCACTTGCTCTTCTTTTCTTCAACATTTGTTTCTTGCTTGCCTTCAATTCCTGACATGTATCAGAGCGCCAGGCTTGAAGCTCCATCTTCCGCAATTGATTGCTTTCGAAGCTGCAAGACAGATCAAAGTCTTGATTAACGAAAGAATCAAATTCTGAAGGAAGAAGAAACAGAATCTTACCATGAATCCAGAGAATTTGCTCTCTGGAACATCTGCCCCTCCTCCCACAGGCGAAGTCATGCCAACAGAAGAGAATCAAGGTCACAACGTCCCTGTACCTACAATTTCCACAACCCAGCAACTAATCCAGACTCAATGGCAAATATTACCGGCTCAGGCGAATATGGGGCAACCTATTCCGGGTCATCCTTACCAATGGGTACCTTATCCATGGTACGTCGGGCAAGGCCCGAATCCATCATTGCCGGGGGCAACGAGTTACCAAAGCAACGTTCAACCTGACGGGAGTCTACCAGCCGCAAGCGGGGCAAACTCAGCTGCCGAGGCAGAACGAACAAACAGGTCTGGAGAAGCGGGTTTGGGAACAAACCCTAATCCGGGAATTTTCAATGCGGGTCTTGGGACTGGATTCAATGGGTCGGGTACAGGGATGAATCCCTAACCGAACCTATCACCCGGATTCGTACCGTTCCCAATTGCGGCCATCACCGGCCGACCGGAGCCAGGCGATCCCTTGCACGTATCAACCGCCGACGGTCCCGAGTTGCGGCCGATCAATCTACAACCGACCGGGCCGAAAAAATATAACAAATGGTCGGCCGACTTCCGGCGAGCCACAGTGACCAAAGATAAAGACGGTTTTCTTGACGGAACGATACCCATTCCGTCGGATGAGAGGCCGGCAAGGCACTGGCGAAAGTGCAATCACCTAATCCGCACATGGATCGGCAATCGCATCTCACCGACGTTGCGCAGGCCTCCCACCGACGGAAGATTCAAAAACCATGTGGGATAACATAAAAGAAATGTATGGGAAGCTCGATAGAGCAAAAATTTTTTGTCTCATGCAGGAACTCATGGATCTCAAGCAAGGGAATTTATCCGTCACAGCAATATACAATAAACTATCATCGCTCTGGAACGAGCTCGAGGCTACAGAAGAGAAACTTGAGGGAACCCCAGAAACCCTCAGGCAGTATAGATCCATGAAGGAGAGGGAGAAATCCACTCGATTTCTTTTGATATTGAACGAAACATATCTAACCTTTCATTCGCAGATCCTGGCGATGGACCCCGTGCCGCCTCTCGGCCAGATTTTCCAGTTGGCCGTCCAAGAAGAGAGCCAACGGCTCACAGCACCGGAGACGACACGAGGGAGCGAGTCCGTTGCCCTCGCCCTTCGCGGAGAACGCTGCGGACGAGAATCGGGGGCAAGAACCCTAGCCCGCGAGAGAGAAATTCGTGAGGGGCTAGGGTTCGCAAATGAAGAAAGACTCTTTAAAAGAGAAGGAACCAACGGCGGGGATGCAATCCGGCGATCTGACGGCTCGGATTTCTCGCGAAGATCCAACGGTCTCGATTTCACGCGGAGATCTGACGGTCTCGATTACCCGCGGAGATCTAACGGTCTTGCTTTCACGCGGAGATCTGACGGTCCGCAAGGAGTTGATCCATACGCTGCATCGGACGGTGGAGATTATTCCACAATCAAATCATCCGACGGCCAGATTTATTCCGCATCAATTAGGAATTTTGGTCAAAATTCAAGGGGGCGAGGTAAATTATACCGTGAGCATTGCAAACGTCCACATCATACCATAGATAATTGCTGGAAATTACATGGAAAGCCAGGAGAAAAAGGCAAAAGAAAGAATATTCTGCAGCTTATCGGTAACTGGACCTCTTTGGATCAAGCACCGACCGGCCAATTACTTATGGGCAATATCGGCAATTGATGCGGGCATTACGAAAAAACGAGATATTGGAAATAAGGGAGCAAGTTTTTCAGGTATATCCCATTGCCTGATTAATTCAATTTCAAAAAGGGCATGGATAGTTGACTCGGGAGCTAGTGATCATATCATTTGTGACATTAATTTTTTCTCAAAAATGCATAGGCAATTGGCCACACCTATTTCTGTGCAGCTTCCAAATGGAAATATTACTCATGTCACATTGACAGGAACCGTTCAACTTAGTCCTCAAATCATCCTGAAAAATGTCCTTTATGTTCCACAATTTCAATTCAATCTCATTTCCGTATCCAAAGTCTGCAAGGAAAATTCCTGTCAAATTCTCTTCAATGCTGACACATGTTTTTTTCAAGCCCTTTCGACTGGGAAACTGATGGGCTTGGGTAGTCTTTCCGAAGGTTTATATTTTTGGAATAGTATTCCAAGTCATCTAGATTTGAATTCAATTCCTTTCAATAAACTGTCGTTGTGTAACGCCATTGCCAATGATAAAGACTTTCTTTTACATTCAAGAATGGGACATAGTATTTTCTTTCCTTATTCTAAATGTCCTATTTGTCCACTTGCAAAACAGTCTCGCAAATCTTTCCCTTTACATACAACGCGTTCCACCACCATCTTTTCTTTAATTCATGTGGATGTCTCGGGGACCATATCACACACCACATCGTGATAGTTCCCGATATTTTCTAACAATTGTGGATGATCACTCCCGGGCCACATGGGTGTTCTTGATGCAATCAAAGGCACGGAGTTCCATCTCAATTGAAAACGTTCATCACTCGACTAAAAATCAGTTTGGGAAGTCAATCCGGTGAATACGAACTGACAATGGGAAGGAATTTTTTAGTCACGATTGCAGATCCCTTTTCTCACTTCATGGCATTTTACATGAAAGCTCCTGTATTTATACTCCACAACAGAATGGAGTGGTAGAACGCAAACATCGTCATTTGCTGGAGGTTGCCCGAGCTTTGAAGTTTCAAGGATCTATTCCGGCAATATATTGGGGAGATTGTGTCCTCACTGCAGCCTATCTCATCAACCGTATGCCTACTCGGATATTAGCTGGTAAATCACCCTTCGAATTACTTTATAATAAAAAACCAGCAATAGATCATCTACGAGTTTTCGGTTGTCTTTGCTATACTTTGCAATTGTGGGGCCTCGAGACAAAATGAGTCCACATGCCGGGAGGTGTATTTTCATGGGTTATCCTACCCTCCGAAGAAGGGTTATTATGTTCTAGATCCATCTACGGGAGAATTTTTGTAAGCGGGGATATCATTTTTCACGAAACTATCTTCCCATTTCGTGAATCTCCGGAGGATTTGGATGTCTCCACCAGTCCTCATCGCTCCTCCATTGAGGAGAATATATTCCCTGAATATTTTGTTGCAGTATCACCAGGCCAAGATACTCCATCTTCTTCCATTGATCACTCAACAACGCCAGCCACATTGGCCAATGACCCTGTTATTCCAATGAACGTTGAAGATGATTCTGGCAATCCCACAACTGTGGAACTTTCTCCACCTCCACCACCAATGGATCACCCACGACGTTCGGGCCGAGCTACGAAACCGCCCACTTGGACAAAGGACTATGTCTGTGCCTTACTTAACGGACCGGTATTCACTATCCAATATCTTCTTATGTCTCCTTTGACAAACTTTCGTCGGAGCATAGATGTTGCATTAGTCGTATATCGATGAGAAAGAACCTTCTAATTATGATGAGGCATGCAATGACCCACGTTGGCAAAAGGCCATGGAAGCAGAATTACAGGCCTTAACTGATAATCACACTTGGGAGATAGTTCCTTTGCCAACAAACAGGAAGTCCATAGGGTGTAAATGGGTCTATAAAGTTAAGTATAGAGCTGATGGATCAATCGAACGATACAAAGCTCGATTAGTGGCGAAAGGATATACGCAACGAGAAGGTTTTGACTATCACGAAACCTTCTCCCCTGTTGCTAAAGATGTCATCGTCCGCTCATTCTTGTCAGTTGCAGCCATTCATGATTGGCCGTTGCACCAAATGGACGTTCATAACGCTTTTCTTCATGGTGATCTAGATGAAGAAATTTACATGGATATTCCTCAGGGATTACGGAGACAGGGGGAGAATAGAGTATGTCATCTCCGCAAATCTCTTTATGGGCTGAAACAAGCTTCCAGACAGTGGTATGCTAAATTTGCTAATGCTCTCACCAATGCAAACTTCAAACAATCCAAGTATGATTATGCTTTGTTCACGTGGACCAGAGGTACGTCATCTATTTACTTGATGATATATGTAGATGATATTCTTATAATGGGAAATGATGAAGTTGCAATAAAGAGCATGAAGAAATATTTGCACACTACATTTCATATAAAAGATCTGGGAGCGCCAAAATATTTCCTTGGGATTGAGATCGCTCGATCTCATCAAGGAATTTCACTCAGTCAGAGGAAGTTTGTGTTGGAAATTATATCAAAGGCTGGTTTATCAGGATGCAGGCCATCTGTCATCCCAATCGAGCAGAATATCGGGTTAACTACAGCGGATCACACCGAAGGAAGTTCTCGGGATGATCCCATATTACGGATCCGACAAGTTATCAAAAGCTCGTTGGAAAACTTATTTATCGACTATGACCAGGCCGGATATATCATATGCAGTGCAAAATCTTAGTCAATTTATGCACAAACCAAAGGAATCTCATATGAATGCCGCTCTAAAAGTGGTGAAGTATTTGAAGGGATGTCCGGACTCGGGATACTTCTATCTAGAAGATGCAACATGGAAATGACAGCATATTGCGATGCAGACTATGTGACATGTCCTATGAGTCAAAGATCTATAATTGGGTTTTGCATTAAGCTGGGAGATTCTCTTCTTTCATGGAAAACCAAGAAGCAAGCGACGGTTTCTCTATCCTCAGCTGAAGCAGAATATCGGGCTATGGCAAAGACCACGTGTGAAATTGTGTGGATACGAGGTTTACTTGGTGATCTTGGAATACAGCTAAAGGGGCCGACGAGATTATTCTGTGATAATGAATCAGCCCTGAAACTTGCAGCAAATCCAGTAATGCACGAAAGGACCAAGCACATAGAAGTGGATTGTCATTTCACTCGAGAGAAGATTCAAGAAGGGACAGTCGAGACAAGAGGGATTGGAACTACTGAACAACCTGCAGATGTATTTACCAAAGCCCTATGTCAAAAACAACATGCATATCTACTGAGCAAGCTAGGCGTCTTGGACATCTACAAGCCACCAGCTTGAGGGGGAGTGTTGGAAGATATGCAAATATTCTTGTAATATATCGAATGTTTGATTGATACATATTCTGATTGTAGAAAATCAATTAGAAATTAGATTGATTTGTAGAATATTACATTTCCTTTCTTTGTGTATACACTCGTATTATAAACAGAGAAGTCATGTACATTTCAATATATCGAATACAAGAAAATCTTCCACTTGCTCTTCTTTTCTTCAACATTCGTTTCTTGCTTGCCTTCAATTCCTGACAAATAATAAAATGTATACTCATGTTCCTTTGTTTATCAAGTGAAAGGATGTTTTTCTCAAAAAGAAAAGGGTAATTTCCATTAGATAATGTTCTAGAAAGGTTCGTCCACCCAAAACAAAGCTGATAATGATGCCACTACGATTTTTCCTTCTTTTTTTTTTTTTTTTTCAATTTGCATCTATTCCTAGGAGAATTAATCCATGCCGTTCGCCACTTCTTCCTTTTTAGACGGGGTACTTGTTTTTAAAAAATAATTATCTAAAAAAATCATAAATCTATTACACTTTTAGCAATTCAATTTTAAATCTATCAATTTTACCAATTAAATTATAAACCTCTATACATTATATCAATTGAGTTCATCTAGCCAATTTTGTCCGGAAATCGCGAACATAGATGCTGATATGAATAACTTTTCATCATATTTTAATATTTTTAAAATTTTTAAATTTTTAAATTTTCCCTTTTTCTGTATTTTTCTTGTGCTGGCCACGCTACCCTGGCCCGCGGTCGACCCTTGCCTAGATATGAAAGCTTAATGGGGATTCCTCTCGGTGCAATGATTCGTAGGAGGGTTCTGCTGCCGAGGCATGCCAAGACTAGACTTCTCTTGGCGAGCTTCGTCAGCTTTCATTGCAAAAACCCAAGCTTGGAGGAGGGGTCATCAAGCTTGAAGAAGACACGAAGCCAGCTACGAGCAAAGTGACCCTCGCTCAACGAGCCTTGCCAGCATCGGAAAAAAATAAATAAGAAAATTAAAAGTCAAAATAATAATAATAAATTCGAAAAATAAAATAAAATATTATTAATATTTATCAATATCATTGCTTGGTTGTGCCATGTAGGACAATCATCCAAGTTAGTGATTTTTAACTAAAATTAATTGAATTAATTCAATTGACACAATGCGACACAATGCGAAATGATTTAAAATTTAATTAACAAAATTAAAAGATTTATAACTAAATTGTCAAAATATAATATGTTTAGGACTTTTTAGACAATTTTCACCTTATTCAAACTAAGAATTTGAATTTAGCTCACACGAGCTGTGGAATGATGTAGGCCTCAATGTAATGGCATGATCTGATGATGCATATAAGTTGCATTAGTTATTGGCAATACTAACACCTCTCTCTCTCTTACGAAAGTAGCCATCAATTATATTTGTTGTCAAAATAAATTCTCATAATAAATCTCTCATCTAACTATTTATCAAATAAGATTTCTCGCCAGCTATATGTCATCTTTAAAGCTTGCCTAATTATCACATCTCAGCCATAATCATGCGGCGCGAGTTATAATCACCTTCTTCCTCCACCACCGCTCCTGTACATCGCGAGGTACCGACACCTTTCCCATCATAGGTTCGTGCCATTGCCGTCATCCTGCTCTTTCATCTACTCGCAAGTCCTTGGTTCTCATTGCAGTCGAGACTTTTGGCCGCTTCTTCATTTGAAGTCACAACGGTAGCCTCCATTCATTGCTTGCCTCATTGGTCCACGAGCCTTGTCATCGGAACCATGGTTCCAATTGCCTCGGAAGGCCCTTACAATAGCCTTACCATCGCTATCCATTGTAATCACACAACAACTGTTGGGCTTGGATTCTTTTCAAATAAGGGTTTTGGGCTTACTTTTGGCATTCAACGATATAACCTTCATATCTCTAAAAGAAAAAGAAAAGATTTCATATGATGCGAACCAGATCTAATCGTGTGTTTAGTGACACACGAACCTATTCCCAGCACAAAGGCCCAGAAAATAAGTCAAGCATGAGGTGATGGCCCGACTGGCCACCGATCGCTATTAACCGGGGCCTTGGTTCCCGACCAAATCGACTATTTGCTTTTCTCGTCAAGATGGCAAGCACAATCTTTTTCTTTCCGGGTTCGATGAATGCTGACCCTTTTGACTTACGCAAAGGCGATGGCGATCCGATTCCTCGCCGCCCATATGCGGAGATTTGCGCAGTTTCCAGAAAAGAAAGCAAGCGAGGCACGTGGTTTCGCCGGGGGAATGACTTCCGACACCTGCGGACAAGACACCAGAGAGGGATAGGCGTTGTCTTAAGCGCTTGCCTTTTACTTGACTAGCTGTTGCCTAAAGTCACGTTTAAAGTTTGGTCGAGCAGAAAAATAAAAAATAAATAAAATATAAAGAATATAGCTGGCGCTTGGCATTACATCGTAGATATTTTCCTGATAAATTGTCCTGAAACAATTTTATTTGGAAAATTTCTTGGGTGATTTGGAAGAAACGGTCACTAATTTGATGATTCATAATTTCATATAGGAGAAAATGAACAAAGAAATGGCAGGAAATAAGCATGCTCGGTTATGGACCGAGCCTTAATTCCCTGAAGGCTACACTAAAGGGTGAGAGCCCCGAAGTGTCCAGACCTTGTCACGTCACGAGACACTGTCGGCCGTTGGGTTCTTTAGGAATTCAATCCCAATCTAGGGTAAATTCCATCCAAGGCTAGATATAAGTGAGGGACCATAACAAATAGGTGGAAGAACTTCGAGAAGAGAGTAAAAAATGTTTGAAATTATCATGAGGGGAGTCGGGAGACATATCGTGATTGAATGTGAAACTATGAAGAGCTTATTTGCCTATCGAGTTTAGAAAAGTGTAGATGTAGGATTGTGATGGCAGTCTAAGCCGAATCCTCTTATATGTCCATGGAAATTTTGCATTTGTGGTTGTGCAATCTTCTAACAAGCAAAAAGTTAAAAAAAAAAGAAAAAAAAGGAAAAAAAAAGATCCCTTTTAGCTTAATTTATGGTCGGCCTACTTTTTGGGTTGACACGAAACGGTTTCGTCCATTGATAAAATGACGCGCCTTTGCAATAAATTTAGATTACGGCGAAAAGGCGAAAAGGCGAAAAGGCGAAAAGGCGAAAAAGCGAAAAAGGAAGTCGACCCGAAAAAAACAAAAAGGATTTTCTTTTTCTTTTTTTGGGAAACTCGAAATTTGTCCAGAGCTCGAGAGCTACGTCCATCTCACAAACTCCACAAATATCCTGATTCAAAAAAGAGTGATGACTCTCTCCTCCTCCTCCTCCTCCTCCTCCTCGCTCTTCATCCTCCTCGCTCGATCAAGCAATGTCGTCGGCCGTCAGCACGGAGCCTCTGCTGCACCGCAGCTTCCGGGAGATCTCCTGGCCCCGCTTCCGATCGAGCACGCTCCGGCCGTCGCCTCCTCCCGCTTCGCTGAGCTGCGCTCCGAAGTCGCCGTCGTTTCGCCAAGCGAGGAGGTGGTGCGCCTCCGGCTCCGGACCGCGCCGCGGAGGAGGAGGATGGGGCGGCGGCGCCGCGCTCCTCCGCGCGCGGGCGAGCTCCTCCGGTGCGGCGGTCGTGGAGGCGCTCGAATCCGCCGACGTCCTCTTCCAGGAGGCCTTCCCTCTCCAGAGAACTGAGACGGTGCGGACTTTAGCCTCTACAGCGTGCTTCGTGCGTTTCGTAGTTTGGTTTGATTGAGTGAGCGTCTTTGATGATCTGCGGAGGATGTTTCTGGTCACGATGAGCTTCGGTTTGCTTTGTCGCGATTTGTGCTTTTTTGGTGCTTTGGCTGCTGAGGGAGTGCTTACTATGCAATATGCATGTGATCGGTTCTCCTTTCGATGTTGGAAATTGCATGCTGTCGGGAATTGGAGCTCCTTTTTCCTTTGGATTGTGTATTTCGCGCGCGATTAGAATGAGAGTTGTTGATTAGTTTGGTATGTGTATCCGTTCAGGTGGAAGGGAAGATATTCGTGAGATTAGATCAGGGAAAGGATGGGCGGAATTGGCAGCTCACAGTTGGTTGTACGCTTGCTGGGAAGTGGATTCTTCACTGGGGAATTTCTCACGTAGACGATGTCGGCAGGTATGGCTACTTTGAAGTAGAGAATGCATCCAAACACCTGAGAATTTTAGTTCATCTTGATGATGAAATAATCAAAGCAATGCTTAGTGAAATTTCTTTAAAAAAAAAATAAAATGCAGTGAATGGGATCAACCTCCTCCTGAAATGAGACCTCCTGGATCAATTCCTATCAAGGTTCACATTGGACTTTTGAGCTTAAGTTCTTGTTTTATTTGCTCAATCACTGGAGCATGTAGTGATCTTTTCTTTTAATTTTGAAAGGACTATGCAATCGAGACGCCATTGCAGAAATCGTCTACGTCGATGGATGGGGATGAAGTTTATCAAGTGAATATAAGTATCAAGTCCAACAGTAATATTGCTGCCATAAATTTCGTTCTGAAGGTTCTGACCTAATAGCAGTTAGCATCAGCATCTTCCAGTCATTCCCCTATATGAACGTTTCTGGATTTTAGTGAATATCCTCTTTCCTCAACTCAGAGTTCGGCTGCAGGATGAAGAATCTGGATCTTGGTATCAGCATAGAGGGAGAGACTTCAAGGTGCCTCTCATGGATTCTCTTCAAGACGATAGCAACATTGTTGGATCCAAAAGGGGCATTGATTTATGGCCAGGTTGGAGAAGTAATTTTCTGTTCAGTTAGAACATAAATGACACAGAGATGCTGTCTGTGTTCTTCTATTTATGGCATAACTTTTACCTTATACATCTTCTTTTTTCAGTTACACAGAAGTGCTGAGCACAACTCTATTTATGCTGCATAAGTATGACCTTACAATTGTTAAAAGGTTATAAATCTTCCAATTTTAAGATGTAAATTCTATAGGACTGTACTCAGATCACCATTTGCCCTGTGCTTGGCACTATGATTGTGGTTTTTCATCAGAGCAGGTGTTCTATAGGCTCTTGTGTGCTTTTTTCCTCCAATGGTGGAGTAGGTCATGGATCAGCAGATAGTTTCAATTTCTTTTTAGTGCTGTCAATTCATGCGTTTCTCTCGATTACAATTTTAATGATCAATGGATACTTCCTTGACTTGGATCCTAGGTGCCCTAGGACAGCTATCTAACATACTCCTTAAAGGAGAAGCGTCAGACTATAAGGATAAAGATGCCAGCACTGACTTGGAAGCCTCAAAACCAGAAGTGCGGTGCCTTGAGGGATTTTATGAGGAGCAGCCTATTGTTAAACAAGTTTCCATTCGTAACTCTGTCAACGTTTCTGTCAAGATCTGTCCTAAGACAGCTAAGACTCTTGTATACTTGGAAACGGATCTCCCTCGAGATGTTATTGTTCACTGGGGAGTTTGCAGAGATGATTCTAAAAAGTGGGAAATTCCAGCAGCCCCGTATCCGCCAGGAACAGAAATCTTCAAGAACAAGGCTTTACGGACCTTGTTACAGGTAAATTGTTGGAATTGATAAACTTCCTTGCAACAACACCCTGAAATTTTTTTATAGCTCTCTCTTGCACTTACCAAGTGTTTATTTGCAAGGAGGATATTGCATTGTTCATAATTACATTAATCTATTCTTACAGCCAAAGGAACAGGGAAATGGATTTTGGGGATCATTTGCTTTGGATGAAGAGTTTGTGGGATTCCTTTTTGTTCTCAAGCTAAAGGAGGAGGATGTTTGGCTGAATTGTATGGGAGAAGATTTTTACATACCGGTATCTAGCACAAGGAGTTCTTCTCTTCTTAGACAAAAGGAATCTGACAGTACAGAGACATCTGAAAAAACCGTGGAAACAAATGCAGAAGTCAGTAGCACTGCATACACTGACGAAATTATCAATGAGATAAGAAACTTGGTTAGTGATATTTCATCTGAGAAGAGTCGCAAGATGAAGACTAAAGAAGCGCAAGAAAGCATTCTCCAAGAGATTGAAAAGTTGGCTGCTGAAGCCTATAGTATTTTCAGAAGTTCCCTGCCAACTTTTTCGGAGGAAGCTGTTTTGGAACAAGAGGTACTGGAACCTCCTCCAAATATATGTTCGGGCACAGGAACGGGGTTCGAGATAGTGTGCCAAGGTTTTAATTGGGAATCAAACAAGTCTGGAAGGTGGTATAAAGAACTGATGGAAAAAGCTTCACAGTTAGCTTCTCTGGGTTTCACAGTAGTTTGGTTACCACCACCTACTGATTCTGTGTCACCTGAAGGGTATATGCCAAGGGATCTTTACAATTTAAATTCAAGGTACCATCCTTATAAACGCTATGCACATCGTTTAGATGTGTGCATTTTGGTTTGGGCTCACTTAGAGGTCTTCTTTTTTACTTGCTTTATCTGTGTCAACTATAAATCTCGAAACTATAATAGTGGAAGTCTCTTGGATTTGATCGACTTATCTTAATAGTTTGAGTTAGCAATCTAAAATCTTCTTTTATACATGTCATGTGGTTTTTGCGTTCCAAAACTTCACTTTACATTGCCCTTTTAATGAGATTCCTACTGATGCCTTGGCTTGTATGATGTCTATCAGATATGGAACTATTGATGAACTGAAGGACCTCGTGAAGAAGTTCCATGGAGTTAACATAAGAGTTCTTGGAGATGTTGTGCTTAATCATCGATGTGCACAATACCAGAATCAAAATGGTATATGGAATATTTTTGGCGGTCGTCTAAATTGGGATGATCGAGCTGTAGTTGCTGACGATCCTCATTTTCAGGTAGTTGGTGTTACTTGATGCCTATTATCTTTTAATTTGTTTGCCTTCCCTCACAATTTGGTCATTTTCAATCTCTTTAAAAGATTCTTATATCAAGAAGATCTTGATCAAAGTACAAGAATCTCAAATTGCACGACACTAAAAACTCAAAGCATGCATAGAGTCTTTCTGCATAATTAGACTGTGACAGTGTGGTGTCAGATCTTTTCTTAGCTATATGATTCTGTATACCTCCACTCCCAGTTTCTTTTAAAGAATATTGTGCTCTGTGTCCTCTCTTGTGACAACCTTAGTACACTTGTTTCTAATATCTTGAGTAGGGACACCGAACTCAGATGATTAGAGTTGCAGGTGTCATCATTTACAACTCGTGTGAGGATACATCATCAGCTGATTTAACCAACTTGACAAAATGTAGTTACTCTCTGAATTGTCAATTTGTGACCAAATGTTCCATTGGTATGTATCTTAGAAGATCAAGTGTATACAATAATGGTAACTACACCATAAAGAGTGCCATATATTTAGTATTGGCAGTGCATATTATTCTTCATTTTCGTGTTTGGCTATTTTTTAGGGAAAAATCTGTTATTTTGATGCAAATGCAGTGATCTTTGAAGACTAAATAGAGAAGTGATGTACTGGAATGACCGATCAAGAAAAGATTGTCCCATTATCATCTTGCGTGCAAGAAACTGAGCAAGGATAATGGAGTGAGAGAATGAAGCTAATTTACATCTGTGGGGGGGAAAACTTAAGTTATTGGTGTAGAAAGATTACATAGATACAAAGCTTAAAAAGTTCTATGGGCGTGCAAAATGGAATACTTGATAGCGTGTTAGTACGATCTACCCAAACGCTAAAGTTATTACATGGGCGGAGGACTCCTCAATATGAGGCTCAGACAAACCTTGTAGACATGCAATGTTGGAAATTTCAATTATTCTATTGATTGACTAACTGCAGACTGCATGTAAAGCTGCCAAAGTAGCTCAGAAAGAGAGTGCTGCTTTTAGAATTAATGATCTATGACTTGCAAAATAGCAGCAATTAAGTTATATGAGAAAAGGAGCATTAACTTGGAGAAATTTTCTGCTCCTTTCCTACTAAAAGTATTCAAGGGCTTTCTCAAGCTCCTTTTCTAATAGAAAGGGTTTTCTCAATATCTGGTTGTGGTGGAAAGGGTTTTCTCAATATCTGGTTGTGGTAGAATTGTAGAAGTGGTAGACTCATGCATAAGAATGTATCAATTTGTGAGAAGCTTTTGTCAATGCAAAGTTCAAATGTGTCATACACCGTCTCTCTTTGGCAGCACCGATGTCATGGCAGCAATAGCTAGAGTAGTTCTCAGCACCCACATTCTGTATGAGATATTAACCAGTAAAATGCCAGAAATACTGGTTCAGTTGACCAATTCTAGTGTTGACTTGGCTATCTATATGCAAAACATGAAACAAGAACCACTTTGACTTTCCCTTGGCCAAGTACCTTTATGAACATGTCCATGTTGTAAGGTCATTCCATGAAAGAGACCAGATATTTAGCGTACCCATAGTGCTATTAATTTCAGTTAAGTGAACAGTCTATGGGCATGTTTGATGACATGCAAATTCAATTTATCTAACTGCATCCCCAGGTGTCACCGACTAAGTTTTGGCTTATGAATTTCATATTTTCCTCTAGCACTTTGCCATATCTCAGAGTATTTGTGTTACTGAATTTTCTTTGTTTTCTCGTGTATGGTGGGGCGGAGCTTTTATTTGCATGACCCAGGGTTTTCTTTGTTTCTGTTTGGGTACTTGCTGAGGTTTGAGCATGCTCTACAAGTCAGTAGTGATTTTCAAACTCTGAATTAGATATTGTGATTTGAACATCATAAGAATTCATATATCCCTCCTAGACCTTTTGGTGAACCTTTTTTATGCTGCAGGGTAGAGGCAACAAGAGTAGTGGAGATAATTTTCATGCTGCCCCAAATATTGATCACTCACAAGATTTTGTGCGGAAAGATCTGAAGGAATGGTTACATTGGCTGAGGTAAATGCTGTATACCTTCTTTGTTCATCTGAATACCTCTTATCATTCTGACAGCTCATCGCCCTAACAAAAAAAAAATGGATCAAAATAATTGCTTTGAGTTTCCATGGAGGAGTCGGCGTGGATTGTGTTAATATTCAAATTGGCTTTTCTCCTTACAAATTCGATATTGTACGACTTACTTCTTTAGTGGCAGCTCAACTGGTAAAATTTCAGTTATGAATATCTGGGTGGCTGCAAGTGCATGCTGCTTTATTCTTGGTTGTGAATGCTGGTAGAGCTAAGTTGCAGTGTCTGACTTCCTCACTATTGTGAATTATTTAATACTTTTGAGGCTTTATTCCCCTTGTTTTCTCTTGACTAAGTGTGTATCTCCAAGCGTGCCCTCTCTCCTTGTTCTAACCCTCTTTGTGTCAGTTTCCACATTTGAGTTGACCCTCCGCAGATGATTTCTGACTTTTAATATGGTTGCACTTATGCCTTGCTTCTCATGCAAAACTCTGTTTCTGTGATGATAATATATCAAAGATCTTACTATGGCAAGTCTGTTGGTGCCATGCCATTTTCAGGAGCGAAATTGGGTATGATGGATGGAGGCTCGATTTTGTTAGAGGCTTTTGGGGTGGCTATGTCAAAGACTACTTGGATGCTAGTGAACCTTACTTTGCTGTTGGTGAGTACTGGGATTCCCTCAGCTATACATATGGAGAAATGGATCACAATCAAGATGCACACAGGCAGAGAATTATCGACTGGATAAATGCTACAAATGGCACAGCTGGAGCATTTGATGTCACTACAAAAGGAATTCTTCATGCCGTAAGCACTATCACTGATAAATAGGCACTTTTTTAGATGTTCAAGCATAGACACTCTGATTAAGTGCACTGACTCTAGATAGAGGAAATTCATTCGGTGTTTTGTTTTTCTTTTTTGGATGAGTATGCATACTGTGTCAATTAATTTGTTCACGTTATGCTTAAATTAGAGATGTACAACCTTTACACTGCTGGACCCACTGTTATTCAAGTAGTTATGCTCTTGGATGTTGCCGGTGAAGGAGAACTGTAGACTAAAACTCAGGCTTTAACCCTTAAATCTTGTACTGATCTGCACTTGATGAATCTCACTAATTAGGTTGCTGAAGGACAGGCTTTTATAAATTACTTGCATGAGCATTAACTGTACCGCTGATTATCTTCAGTAGCAAAAGCTCTTGATTCCTGATTCTCTCTTCGTGCTTTCTAACCGAATGAAAGGATTTAACTTGGCAGAAAGTGCCACTACCTCTACCAACAAATTTATAGAATCTGTAGAGTTTGTTACCCTTCTTCAAGTTTCAATTATGTGTGCCTGATGTTTCAACATTCATCATTAGCCAACATCTGGCATTATGGATAACTGTAATTTTTAATGGCGTCATAGAGAATCTAGAGCACATGAATCTACATGCACCCACTTCTTCCTTATCCTGCTGTTTGACATACCTTAGATGTGTGTATTTCCAGTCGTATGTCAAGAATTTCTTTTATATGGATTTTCATGCAGGCACTGGAAAGATGTGAATATTGGCGACTATCTGATCAGAAGGGAAAACCTCCAGGGGTTGTCGGATGGTGGCCATCTCGAGCTGTAACATTTGTAGAGAACCATGACACTGGCTCTACCCAGGTGAGAAGTTTGTGAGTTCTACTTTGTTCACCTTATCTGATCGTAATCCTTTTGAGGACTGTGTTTCAAAGGGTACCCTGTGTCGTGCTAAAGCTGGAGTCAGGAGAAAAAGAAAAAGAAAAAGAAAAAAACTGTGCTAAGTGCATTTGTTCATCTTTAATTGAGAATATTTAGTTTATTTAGGTTCTAGGTAAATCATGTATCTAACATGTTAAATATACATGGCCACAACCTGACCTGAGAAAAAGGAACCCAATGAAATAGTCCATGGCTTCTATGTCCTGTGTCAGCTCAAACATTTTCCTCTCTGTGGCTTTAGAGTACGCATGAGGACAGGAAAAGATAAAAGGTAGAGATGAGCAATATCACGAGCAGCGCGGCTGTTGATCACTGAAAAGAAGGGCCAATTTAGGCAAATTGTGCCCGCTGTATATTGCTTTTAGTTCATTCTGTTGTGGTTATTTATACATATATATAAAATGAAGAGTTGCTGCACATAGTATCCCTAGCGTATTTTCTGAAGAAAAGGAACACTTGGAGTCAATACTTGATACTGGGAGGACAACATCTCATTGCATGTTTTATTTTGGTACTCTTGAAGGGTCATTGGAGATTTCCAAATGGAAAGGAAATGCAAGGATATGCCTATATCTTGACGCACCCAGGAACTCCAGCAGTGTTCTATGATCACATCTTCTCTCACTACCAATCTGAAATTGCTTCACTTATCTCTGTCAGGAATCGCAACAAGATCCATTGCAGGAGCACTGTAAGTGACAGAGACTGATTGCTAACAACCAGATAATTTATAGACCCGTTCACCTTCTTGTCAGCACTGAATGACTATTACAATGTGACATGATTGGTTGATAAATGCAAAAACAAGGATCCAGAAATGAGTTAAAATAGTCGAATGGGTGAGGCACTTCCAGGACAGGTGAGGTGACAGGTGCTCTGCACATGTGGGGCAGGTGTTCTGCACATGGTAGTCGTAGTCCTTTAAATGAAGGGGTTTCTTTCTAAAAGGACCCAAATCCAACCAAAGGACAAAATGGAGAGGAGTATAAATTGAATGATGGTATAGTCCTGTCTAACACTGCTTAATTCCCAACATCATGTAACACAATGGAAACCAGGAGAAGGGTTAAGCTTCTAGATTGAGCTATGTCCTGTTGAATTTAAATGTTACTTTATACAGAAACCTGAGAGGATTGGGGAGAGTAGTTTTTCTCCTTCTACCAGAAGATAGAATGAGAAAGCTTACTTAGTGAAAGAAACGTTGAATGCGATGATGGGAAAGAAAATATCATATTTTTACTCTCCATTCATTTTTCTTTGAGCGTCCCTTCCGCTTGATATGTGTTTTCATTATTGAAATGCATTTGTTCTATTTTACATATCGTTATCTATGGCACTACACTGTTTTTAGCTGTACTCATCAAGACTCTGGACAAGTTAAGTCTTTCTTAGGCAACCTGTTAGCAGGTTTATTTACCGTGAACACTTTCACTGTTGTAGATCAAAATAACCAAGGCTGACAGGGACGTCTATGCAGCCATTATTGATGACAAAGTTGCAATGAAGATTGGACCAGGCTACTATGAACCCCAAAGTGGGCCCCAGAAATGGTCTCAGGTCCTCGAGGGAAGAGATTACAAGGTTTGGGAAACTTCTTAATGATACCATATAGTAGTGTTCATTCCCAACCATATGAAATCGGTCACCAGAATGTTCCTCGATGAAGTTCCCTCGAGTTTATCCTCGAGCCAGTTGGAGCATGTACCTGGGAGCATATACCTAAGCACGATGGAGTGCTACTCCAATATAATTAATTATGCACGAATTATATCAATTTATACTCGGTATGGTTAGTCAGTCCAGCCAAAAAGTAAATGCAGATGTTGGAATCAGATAGTTCAGTGATCGCAGGAACTCATCACTACGATGTTGGTTATATATTGAATGAGAGAGAGTTATATATTGAATGAGAGAGAGGCCCGGGCATCCCTTTAAAACCTTTTTACGTCAAAATCATGTAAGAATAAGCATTGATTGAACCCGTGGAAATCGTGCAGATTCTGCTGGAAGATGTCGTTCCACGATTGTACTCTGCAAAAAGCAATTCTGTTGTAAAATATACCTGTATACACTATCGATACGTAAAAAGTCTCGTGCAATTCCTATGAAGTTCTCGATAGTACTTGTGATAAAGCTATGTTCTCGTTTGGCGTCTCCGTTTTTCATATTCTTTGCTCTCCTCAATTTCTCTTATGTGGACGGCTGCGAAAGGGGCGTCGCTGATATTTGACTGCAGCGGTCCTTACTGGCCAGTGCACTGCGCAGTTATTTTTTTCTTCTTTTGGCAGCCAGCCGCTATGGACTGTGATGCATACCATTAGATACATTAGGACCGGTCCACTAAATTAAAATATCTCGCTGAGATGAATTGTAAATCATCCTTTTTATCTACTCTGTGTCCTTTGGCTGCATGACCTTAACGACTCGAATCTCGTAGCCCCTGACAAAGTAATTAAAGCTTCATGTCGTCAAGCACGTGGTGCTCCAGTTCATCGTGTCGCGAGGTGCTGCCCCTCGTGGGATTGTTCTGGGAACTGCCGTCGATCAAACCGGTCCGACCGGATACCGTTCTGACCTGTAGCTCGATTCCCCTATTTTCTTTTGTTGGTGTTCTTTTTCCCTTTTAAAACTGTCGTGGGCATTTTCGATATCGCAGAAATAGGAAAAGAACCGAAGTTCGAGGGAGACAAAAAAATAACATCATCAAATGGAACTATTTTTTTTTTTTGGCGGTCGAAGCATGAGAAAAACGCTGTCTAAAAAACGAGAGAGGCTCGGGAGGGGGGGCAGCAGGGCGAATATGCCCCCACAGCTGTCTTGATTCCCAAGCCGCTCGACATCCAACGACCCCCTGTACCGTCTCTCTCTCTCTCTCTCCTTCCTGCCTCGCATCGACGGCCGCGGATCGCGAATCTCTTCATCCGACGCTCCACATCGCGCCTCACCGTAAAAATCCCGACTATTCCCATTCCCCCATTTATTATTATTTTAGGGTTCCTTCCGATAAAACACCCGCACCGAACGCCCTCCCCCTTACGCAGCGACAGAGAGAGATTCCTCGTCGAGGCCGCCTTCCATTTTCGCTTTCCTCCATTTTCTCGGGAAAAGAAGAAGGAAAAAATCCGGCAGCTCGATCATGGCGAAGGGCCCCGGCCTCTACTCCGACATCGGCAAGAGGGCCAGAGGCGCGTCTCTTCCCTTCTTCGCTCTTGCGTTCTCTTTCTTCGCGTGCTTGTTTGTTGTTGTTGTTGTTGCTTTTTCTGTGGCTCGCTTGGAGCTGATAGCTTGTTGTGCGCGTGGTGCGCACGCGCGATTTGTGTTGAGTTGCAGATCTTCTCTACAAGGATTACCAGAGCGACCACAAGTTCACCATCACTACCTACACCTCCACCGGAATCGTAAGTTCCCCTTCTTTCGTCAGTGAGCTCGGTCCGTTCCCCGAATCGCCGTTCTGTTTCGGCTCTTCTGAGCTGATTATGACGTGGATATACTGGATTTGTTTTTTTTTTTTTTTTTTTTTTTTTTTTGCTTTTTATATTGTGTGGATGCTGAGCCGAGTAGATGGATTGAATATTTGTATTGGATTTGCTGTCGGTTTTTCTGTTCCGTTTCGGTCCGTGTTCTGATTCTTTTGAGGAACTCGTGATCCGATTATCGAGGAGTGCGGTGGATTGCGCCCTTCTTGTCGGTTGCAGTTTAGGTATGTTGGGGGAGGGTGTCTGACTTTTTGCTTGATGTTTTGATGAGTCTTGAGAGAAATGAAATGGTATCTTTGGAGTTGTTAGACCATGCACGGATTGTGGCAGATCGATGGATTTTGATTTAGTGGTTCGCTTGCTACCAGAAAGACCAACTTCCTTTGAATTGTAAATGTCTCAGCTTTAGATAATCGCTTTGCTATCCATTTGTAAAATGGGTTGTGATAATTCGTTAAGCAAAATGAGAGTTTCATGTTCGAGTGAGGTTGAATCTCTTGGTTTTTGTGTTTAGCAACGTTGAGTCATTTTCAAAAGTTACCTTGTATTTCTAAAGCCGAAAGCACTACTGACTTTTAAACCAGGCAATACCACAATCTTTCATATTCTTTTCGTTTAGAGTCTTTTTGCTGGCTTGAGGGTTATCCTTGGGACAAAGGTGTTGTTCTTCCATTCTATTCAAGCCATCAAATGGGAGGATGTTGGACATTGAGATTCTCTTTTTCCCTGGTGTAACTACCTTTATTGCATTAAATTTTCGTCTTTGTATGGCCTATCATGATGTATCTAGTTTTACCAGCGAATTAAGGCCTTGTCAAAAAATTACATATGAGAATATAGATGGCCGATATATCTAAACTATGTCGGCATTTGTCGATGCCTTTGTGTGTGGGGGGGTTTAAGGTTGATCTAATTCTTGCTGAGGTTGATGGTGTGCGCATTTTGCAAAATACTAGCTTACTATAGCGCTTCAGCAAAGCTGTACATGAATAGTGTGTTTGATTGTTCTCTTGTTATTGTATTTCAGGCACTCACTTCTACGGGAATCAAGAAAGGAGAGTTTTTTTTGGCTGATGTGAGCACTCAACTGAAGAACAAGAACATCACCACTGATGTGAAAGTGGACACCAACTCCAACGTTAGTGTCTAAGCCCTTAACAGCATTATCAGTTAATTTTCCTATGAATCTGTGCATGCATGCGAGCATGGGAGGGAGAGAGAGAATGCAGACTTTCCATCTGGATCATCGTTCTCTTTATCGATAGCAATGTTCAATTATTGTTTTCGTGTGAATAATTATGATCATTTGGATTGTGAATGTTGAACTGTTTTCTATTCTTGTCTTGTGTATATGTAGCTCCTTACCACCATTACTGTTGACGAACCTGCTCCTGGGCTCAAAACAATATTTAGCTTTATTGTTCCTGACCAGAGATCTGGTAAGGTGAGAACCTTTTTCATTTGCTCTAAAAGTGATATCTCTCTCATTCTCTTTTCAGTGTCTTTTGTTTTTCATGTGAATTGGATGCTTCTCAATCTGATCTATGGTCTTATTATAATAGGTGGAACTCCAATACCAGCATGAATACGCTGGGATAAGCACAAGTATAGGGTTGACTGCAAATCCCATTGTTAATTTCTCTGGAGTGGTTGGAAACAACGTTCTTGGCCTTGGAACTGATCTGTCCTTTGACACTGCCACTGGAAACTTTACTAAGTGCAATGCTGGATTTAGCTTCACGAATTCTGATCTTGTTGCATCCTTGACATTGTGAGTTCTTGAAACCAGAAAATATGGTTATTTGCACCCTTGCCACATCCATTTTCGTGTACGTATCATCAATTCATCATTTTTGGATAAATACCTTATACAGTTGGGTTCAATGACTTTTGACCGTTCATGGGAGTATGGATAAGTGGATTTATCTCTTTGATCTAGTTTACTAACATAGACAGCTGTCTGGGAAAGTATTAATTGCTTGCTTGCAGCAGAGTGTCACTTAGCATTACATGTTTAATTTGCTGTCACCAATCATTCTGTATGGGTAGTGTTAAGGTTTTCTTGCATCACTGATGGCAATATTGTTTTGCATATACAGGAATGATAAGGGCGATACCCTCAGTGCTTCCTACTACCACACGGTCAGCCCGCTTACCAGCACTGCCGTTGGGGCAGAGCTGTCTCACAGCTTTTCGAGCAACGAGAACATGCTCACCATTGGCACTCAGCACGCACTGGACCCATTGACCAACGTGAAGGCTCGGGTGAACAACTATGGCAGGGCGAGCGCTCTCATCCAGCACGAGTGGCGCCCAAAATCCTTGTTCACTATCTCAGGGGAGGTCGACACGAGAGCCATCGAGAAGAGCGCCAAAATTGGGCTGGCCTTGGCTTTGAAGCCATAGAGTGGAGTAGCATCACCTCATTTTAGGAGTGAAAAACTCTGTTTCAGTTATTCCTCGGAAAAGAAAAAAAAGCAAAAGAAAACGCCGTTTCAGTTCGGTGGAGAGATAATAAGGTAGGGATTAGAACCGGACATGTGTATCTTGTCTTTCCTGATTTAACTTTTCCCATAAGTTTGGTTTCATGTCTGGTGGCCATGGACTGTATAAAATAATTCGAGCCGGCCACACAAATCCTATGCGGTCATTTTCCTTATTTTTTGCCAGTTCTCCCATTCATCCCATTTTCAATGCCTCGAATGTTGGCTGTACTCCTGATTTGTCCTTGGAATGAACACGTTTGTCACTTCTTTTTGTCATCGTAGTTCCATGCCAATGTGAAGCTGTCACTGTCGACGCCAAAGTCTGGTTTTCTCAAGGGGTGAGGGGACGTGAGGGTCGCCTGGCGTGCAACGGTACTCTGGACAAGCGCTGCGGATTTCGTCCACATCAGGAGATCTCGGCGGTTTTAGTCTGATAAAAGTGTATTTTCATTACCTTTTAGCTTGAAGCATAACGTCTATGAGCCCCGACTTGGTGAGTGAACAAGAAACCCTCCACGTTAGCCCCCTAAATGAAGGTATGCGTTTGCCATTGGAGGTGACGTTTTAAAGATAAAAGACGTCCGCATGCTGTGAAGGCAAATACATCGTACCTCGCCTCCGCTTCAGATTTAGCTTCAGATTTATCGCGTTATAACGCCGAAAAATCCACCAGTCACATATAGAATATAGCATAAGATAAACCTCCACGACAACATTACTGTAATTATGTCATACAAATTATTTTCTCCTCAAACAATATAACCAGATCGACAGTTCAAATAATTTTAAGTTGGATAGGTAAAAAACATAAGGCCACGGACAAAGGACAATATGAAGACATAAATGACACTCATCATCCACTATAGTATTGAGCCAGTGAAACCCGTCCCCCTTTATGTGCTCGGACTTACTGCGCAGCATGTGCCTGTAGGAGACCCTCCCTGATCTGGACCGCGACATCTCTTACAGCGCCAGGACCATGTGGGATGAAAACAGAGCTGGATTTCGAAGATGCACCAATTTCCTTCATTGTGTCGAAGTATTGGGTGACCAGGACCATATCCATGACATCCTTTGATGAAGTTCCCGGAACATTCTCGGAGAAAGCCAGCACGCTGTCCCTCAGACCATCCACAATAGCCTGCCTCTGCCTCGCTATCCCAAGTCCAGCCAAGTATTTGGACTCTGCATCTCCCTCAGCTCGCTTGATCTGCAGAATCTTCTCTGCCTCAGCTTTCTCATTTGCGGCCACTCTCAACCGTGCAGCTGATAATTACATAAAACACATGAATGCCATTAATCTACTTGTGCCACATGATTTTTGTTCCAATAGATGTTATTCGATAACCTAACTACAAAGGGAATATATTGGTCAGCATTAGAACATCATCAACAGAAGCTAGATTTATAAGATATTTTCTAATGCACATTCAGCAGCCAAACCAACACGATTTGATTTATCTTTGCATTTGGAAGTTGATGCCAACATCATGTGTTGGCAATTTAGATAAAAAATGTAAATCAATTAATCCCAGCCTTGCAATGGTTGAGAATGTACCTGAAATTCTCCAGGAAACACACAATAGTGAAACACATTAGGCACTCGTCTGGGAATAAACCAATAGAATTGCCTACCTTGGCACTCTTAGATATTTAAACCTCTTAATTTTGTGGGTAAGGTTAAAAACAAAAACTCTCATATTGCTTAAAACATATATCCGACAGGAGCTAATAATGATTCTGCAGGAACTCGTCTGCGGGAAAAAACTTTTACTTTTCAGTAGGGCTAAAGAAACAATGTTAGGATGGCCCACCTTCTGTAAACTAAGTAAAAGAAAAATGCAACATCCTATCATCATAAAAGAAATCAGGGATCTACCTGCATTTATCTCATTCATTGCTCGCTTCACATGCTCATCTGGTTCTATATCAACAATTAGAGTCTGAACAATCTCATATCCATAAGCTGACATAGCCTGCAAGTGCAGAATGGACAAATGAAACACAGTCCCCTTCAACGAAATCATCAAGGAGTACCTAAATCATAAGATATACCTTCTCAAGTTCGTCCTCTACAGCTTTTGCTATTTCATTCTTCTGTTCAAAAGTTGAATCAAGTTCCAGCTTGGGAACACTTGCACGAATGACTGAGCCAAAAAAAATAAAATAAAAAGTCATTTCTGCCCCATCTCTGACATTCAAGCATACTGGCATGAGGAAGCAATAATTACTCCAAAGCAAACAATATGGTCCATAATTTAGTGCATTCAAAGATTTCATGTTAAGATCCCAAGATTGCAAATGAATATTCATATCAAATATGCACTTAAACAATACTTCATGAAACAGTGAAAATAAGCAAACTAACTCAAACTCTGATTACTTCAGTTGCCTCAACATAAAAATGAAAAGGTCGAAATGACCACAGAGAAGAGATGGAAGGGGAAATCTTTTTTCACTAGCATATACCAAAGATACTTTTGTTGTATCATATTGCTAAAATGCTGGAGGAAGAACTTTCAATAAACATTCAGCTCCAAATAAGTCTTCCTAAAAATCAACTCAGAAAAAAGGAGGATTTATATATCGAAGTGATGGTTACCAACTCACAGAAACATAACAAAACAGACCAATTTAACTTTCTATGAAAATACTCTCTTCATGTGTATGAATAATTATTATTCCTCTTCTTTGCAAAAACTTGATGCTGCCATGTCAGATATCAGAAAGAGCTCAAAAGAGATGTTCAACTTCAAAGTGGATCATGAAACCAGAAAACCAACGTGACCATTGCCTATTGTACCAGAGATACATTCCTCTTTGTTAAGGGATTATCTTACGTGCCCCATGCTTCATAATGTCAAACTCATACATATATAGCCCATACCATCAAAGACGTAGGCTTGAATCTGTGCCCTGGTGTTGCTGAGCCTATAGAAAGCATCAGATGCCTTTTCTGCCAGTGCTCGATATTGGATGGAAGCAACCACAGTGACAAAGACGTTATCCTGAAGATAAAGTCGTCTATAAACATATAATGACTGGTCAACATCAAGTAAAAACATTAATAATTTGATGTCAATGAGCTCTTTGTTGGGCTTTGAGCTGTTTCCCTTTCTAATCTTGCCTTTTCATACCTTTGTCTTAGTTTCGCACCGGACATCCAACTGCTGTACACGTAAAGAGAGGTGACCAGCCACCTGGCTCCCCAAGCACCAGGGCAAACAGTGGCATCCAGGATCTAGCACATCATCAAACTTGCCAAAAGTTTCCTTGATAGCTACAGTTGACTGGTCCACCTGAATGCATCCCAACGCTTGTCCCATTTCTCCGTTCTACAATGCAACGATTTAATGGTTGGGACTCTTAATGATCATAAAGCAAGAGCCGATAGAGATATTGACAAGTTAAACGAGCTACACACAGCATGTAGCCTGCCAACAGATGGAGTCAAATAGACACAAGTATTTCATCTGTGACACAAAAAGGAAAAGAAGCATGCACACAAGCAGTGAGATGTGACTGTCTCTGGGCACACACGCATGCATGCGCGCGCTCGAGAGAGAGAGAGAGAGAGAGAGAGAGATCACTTCAACGATAAATCACCAACACTGGTTTGATTCTGCAAAGATGTAACTACAAGCTAAAAGCTCAATCTGTGCAAAAGTACCCGCAAGACACCACAAACACTAAAATCTACTACTCATGAAAAAAATGGCCTTGTGAAAGAAGCCACAGACAATTCTAAATCCTTACTATGAGGAAAGGATATCGTTTACAAACTTCAAAAGGATATAAATGTGAAACATATAGCGCAGTCAGCTTCTCATACATGGCTTTCCCATACCAAACCCAAATCTAACTTTATAGTCAAACCAACTAGTTCAGATTCGGTGGAGTTAAAAACTGCTATATTTCACCCAGTCAATGACTATTTAAATACAGTTCTAAAGACCCCACATATGGCTTCACATTGAAGCTTAAGACAAATATTTAAATTGTACATGACTATTTAAATACAGTTCAAAAGACCCTGCATATCACTCCACTCCACGTTGAAGCTTAAGACAAATATCTAAATTGTACATGACATGTACCTTGGACCACCTCCAGTGATCCTCCTATCCAACAAAGTGAATGAAGGCAAAGGCCGGCAAACAACCCACGTTCAATCTGACAGTAATGCAGGGGGTAGAGTAGTGGAAAATAGTTTTCAAAGAATAGATTTTTGTCGACCATTATCTTTTTCGTAAGGCCATGGTCGAACAGGACTAGGAGATAAGAGATGATTCCATCAAACAAGCAATCATCAATCGCACCACTAAGGACCATTACACCAAAGTGATAGATGCGCCAGCCAACAACTCATGGAGGCGTGGAGAAATGTCAACGTCGAACAGGTCAAGGATGAGCATTATATACCTTCCTTTCTTCCTTGGGCCATTAAATATCGAATTGAGAAAAGCATCCATAAGAAAAATTGCCAATTAACAACTACTGAAAAGGACAGCAAAAAAAAAATTCCAAGACGACAAAGACTAGAGAACAAATACGTATTATTATATGGGTCTAATTAACTGTCCACACAACACCCAAACAGACGAGAAAGGACACTCAATTCCTGGATTTCGCGTTCGAATAATATACAGACTACACTAGTTGACAGATAAGAATCTATCAATTTTCACGAGGAGGGACCTGCCCCTAGCCACGAAAACAGACGGAGGGAAAAAACTTCACCACACGCGAGCCAAAAGCAAGCGAAATTGTCAAAGCACATGGAACGACGAAAGGTGATGAGCCTTCAGAAGAAGCGGTTAACACTCAAGTTTCGGCCCCACCGGACTCGACTCGACTCGACTCGCGGTAATCGCGTCGCCACAAGCAATGCCTCCAATCAATCTACGAAACAACATCCGTGCCCCCCGAACAAAAAAAAACCCTAATTCTCGCCCCATTTAGGGGCCGCCAGTACCGTCCGAAGCGCCGGAAAACTCCAATCGAACCGGCCAGACTGGAGGCGAAATCCGATGCCTAAACGGACGCGATCGGCGGAAGAAAAAAGAACAAAAAAAAACCCCGACGACGAAGCGCGGGGAACTACTACCTGCGATCACCTCGACGACGACGACGGAGCGGCGGCGGAAGGACGGCGAGACGACGAAGATCACTGCGGATAATCTACGATGGCGCGGACGACGAGACTATAAAACGAGAACACGGGAGGGAAATCGCGGAGGAAGGCGACCGTACGGAAACTTCGAGGAAACCACTTTTCCCGCGGAAAGCCGTAACTCGTTACGAAACCTCTCGGAACCCGACGGTCGCTTTCGTCGCCATTAATTTTGTCGCAGAGGAGAGAGAAAGAAGAGAGAGAGAGAGAGAGAGAAGGAGAGACGGACCTGGTTGAGTTTCTTCTTCACGCTCTTTATGGCTTCTTTGTTTCTCGGGGGACGAAATTGACCAGGATGATTTTTCTTCGGTCCGCTTTATATAAGAGTACGGCGGAAGAGGATGAGGACGCCTTGCCAACAGCAATCCCTAGAAAACCTTCGAAAACCAACAACTGATTTAATTCGCGGTGCTAAGGAAAGAGGAGTTGGAGATATCGAGATTCCAGTACGGGTGGTTAAAGGCTATCTAGATCCTCCCTCTTTCGAACCTTCCGTCCATTGAATCCGCGAGCTTAAATCTTAAATTTGGAGACCGCGCGATAATTTTATTTGAGACTCGGTGTGGATTGTATTTCATCTTTGATTTGTGCGATATTCTATCTAGTATTTTGCTATGCCCGAGGAAGGGAAAAAACATGACGGTTCATTAGACGACTTACGACTCTCGAAATTAAGCATAAACTATTCAAAAATTCGCCATTTGAAAACTAAAACTAGATAGCTCCCGTTTAAATTTCACAAGTTGCAAGCAATCATTTTTGTTTTTTTTTGGGTTCTTGGGATCTCGCTTATATATGTTAAAGGCCTTGACTTGATCCGGATAGGTTTTTTCTAATCTGAGTAGGTTTTCAAGTTTAAATATTTCGTAATTTAAATTCATAAGGAAACCTCATCCAGGCTGGCTTATTAATTCGAGCTATCCTGATTTGAGTGAGTTTCTTAATTTGAGTGTTTCCTAGTTTCCTAATTGTAGTGGTTTCCAACCTAGAGTAAGCTTTCCCAAATTTGGTTTTCCAATTTGGATACAGATATTATATATTTAATATATGGGATTCTATTGAGTTATGACACATGCTAGAGCAAACAGTAAGAATATTAGGATTTTTCAATGAGGTTTAAGTACAAAGTGGATAGTTAATTTTTTATTTTTCCTCCTACCTTTTTGTCCTTTTTCTTTTTGGGCCAATTTTGCTATTTTCATTTTAAAAAGTAAATTGCGCAACAAAACTACAAAGTACTGACCACCCGTGATGGCGGCGTTGTTGGTTGAGCACCGGTTCCTTTCGGGAGAGGTCTTGTTTTCGACTCGCAGCGTCGTCAAGCGACTTGCCCGGGGCAGCAAGGGTGGTGTCCAGGGTTTACTTCACCGCAAAGCGGTGCACGGAGGTTCCTTGGGTACCAAAAAAAAAAAAAACTACAAAGTACTGCGTGTATGAGGACTAAACATGTTATATGTCTAGAAAATAGAGAAAATCCATAATTCACTTGAATATTTTTAATAGATAGATATATGGATATATTCAATTAAACATGTTAGATGTCTAACCATGAATGTACCACAAAAGAAAAGGAGTTAAAAAAAAAAAAACTCTAAACTTATATATTTATAACAAATTTATCTCAAACTAATTTTTTGACTACTAAAAATCACAATTTAATACATTTGTGATAAATTTATCTTCATTAGTTTCCGTTAAATTAAATTAATATTATAAATAAATAAAAAACTAAACGGAGGGTAAAATCCCAAACTAGTATACCAGTCAACTGTCATATATCATTTTGCTCAATAATTTGATAGCAAATTTAATGGAAAGTAAATTTATCATAGTTATATCATTCTGAAATAAGTTTATAATTGATGTATAAATTTGAATTTTTTATATTATTAAAAAAAATTACCGTTTGGGTACCAACATCCAAAATAAGTGGTCCAGCAAAGGTAATATTAGAGAAGACGTCCGAGTGAGCCCTACCAAATCACGAGTCTCACGTTTTTTTTTTTTTTTGGGTTATGGCGAGTCTCACATTGACGACGCGGTTTTTTTTTTTGCCCACAGCCCGGGGGCCACGTTGTATCGAGCACAATACTGGATTCCTTACAAAAATAATTTTTTTTTCAGTACGTTTTGTTTAAATAAACTGTTTGAAAATAATTTTCGTAAAAAATAATCATTTATGTCGTCTTGGATAATTAGCCAATAAATTTCATTATCGATAATAATTTATTTATGACCATTTTCGTGGATGATGAAATATTTTTTGTTTATTTATTTTTGTAAGTAATATGAATGATCATTTTTAAGAAAATATCTTTCGAATCATTCATATTCCATAAAACGAACGTAACGTTATTTTCTAAACTCTTTATTCATTGTGTGAGCATCATGTACTTATATTTTTCTATCCATGACCCATATGCAATAAGCCCATCGGTGAGTTAGATTTTCATTTTTAAACGAATTTATAACTCCTGCGTCTGCATCTAATTTCCGACCTTATAATCCATAACACTTGTTCCGGCTTTCCTTTAAGGACATGCTTTTGGAAAGGGAATAGTTACACGAATTGTCCATTAACTTCATTCTAAATGTGTAGAGTCATCTATAAACTTTTAATTTACACAATATTATCCATAAATTTTGACCAAACGTGCAATGCCGCTTTTTAAATTTAAATTTACTATTGAAAAGCAAGTGCGCTAAGTCTCATGACAAAAGTGAACTAGTACCCATGAAAAAAATCACCCCCCCCGATAGGATCCCGTGTTAAAGTCAAACAATATTATTGGAAGGCTTATGCAGATGAGTATTCAAAACATTTTGGTACCTAATGTGGTCCTAAATTTTGATCCAAATTTGCAGTGTGACTAGTGTCGTCTCTAAATTTTTAATTTAATTTTGGAAAGCAGGAGTATCTGAGGCACTTGAGCTAGTAGATCCCAGGACGAATATCATACTAAGATCCACGAAAAGAGTGCTCTTGCCCTCTCCCTCCCTCCCTCCCCGTGAGATCTTATGCTAAAGTTGAACAGTAGATGAAATATCCAAAACGCTTTGGAACTCACTTCTCTTCTTCCACGCCATTCCATTTCCCTGTCATTTAAGCTTCGAGTTCGATCATCTCATTTGCAGAGGGGCGAAGTATACTCACGTTTTCAAGCAGCAAAAGCCACGACGCACGCGTTGAAAAAGATGGAGTTCTCATGTCCTTTTTTCCCCTCCGAGATTTTGATCAATGCGAAATTCTCATGCCATACACCGCTTGCGTGCTGTTGCCTTTTTGATTACTTCCAAGACCTTTGGGCTTTTGTGAAAGTGGATGCACTTTCGATCTGTACTTCACGTCGCAATACTTTGCTTCGATAACACGACGGGTTAAAGTATCGTAGACGTCCGATTTGTTTCGTATGTCAAGGAATCGGAGACGGAAATTTATTGTTTTCTTTTTTTCTGTCGAACCGGTCCGAATTTGGAAGCTCTAGCGACATTTTAGAATGTCGAAGGTGTTGGTGTCAGATTAGGATTTCGGGCGGGGGACGTTGGGTGAAGTTGAAGGTTTTTTTTGGGAAAATATCTTTTGAATCATTCGCCTATCGTGAAACGGATGCAATCTTATTTTCTAACTCTCGATTCTTTACGCAATCCCTGTGTACGTATACTTTTTTTTTTTTTATTGATTTAGAGTTTCATCTCTCTATGAATTTCTAACTCATGCATCTAATTTCCGATCTTATAATTCAGACATTCAAAATTCCTAACGCTTATTCCGACTTTCCTTCAAGGACATGCTTTTGGAAAGGGAATATTAGCATGAATTGTCCCAAACCGTCATTCTAAATATGCAAAGTTATCTTTGAACATTTAATTTACACAATATAATTCTTAAATTTTGACCGAACATGTGATGCCGTCTCTTAATTTTTAATTTACTCTTGAAAAGCAAGTGCATCTAAGGCACTCCAACTAGGTCCCACAACGCCACTAGGTCCCATACTAGGGTCCACAAAAAAAATCTCCCCCCCCCCCCGGCCCGGCCCGGTGGGATCCCATGCTAAAGTCAAACAATACGATATGAAAGCTTATGCAAATAAATATCCAAAACGCTTCGGTACCTAATGTGGTCCCTGAACTGTAATTCCAATATACAGTGTCATCTCTAAAATTTTAATTTACTTTTGGAAAGGAAGCGTATCCGAGGCACTCAAACCAATAGGTCCTGCAAGGAAAACAGAAAAAAGTGCTTTCTCTCTATCCCCTAAAGTGGAACAGTGCTATCTGAAGGCTTATGCAGATGAATATCCAAAACGCTTTGGTATCCAATGTAGTCTTTAAATTTTGATCAAATGTGTAATATCATCCCTATATTATTAATTTGTTTTTGGAGAGTAAGCGTGTTCGAGACACTCGAACTAGTAGGTTCCCTGCCGAAAACCGCATTAGGATCCACAAAAGAAGTGCTTCTGCCCTCTCTCTCTCTCCACGAGATCCCGTGCTAAAGTCGAACACTACTTCTCTGAATGCTCGTGCAGATGAAATATCCAAAACGCTCTGGTACCCACTTCTCTTGTACCACGCCATCATACCTATCGTTCAAACCCTGAGTTCGATTTCTAAGTGGCCTGTGATGTTTTCGAGCAGCAAAAGTCCCGATGCAGACGTTGAAAAATATCGAGTTCTCGGTTCTCTTTTGTCCCTCTGAGACTTTTGATTAATGCGAAACTCTCATGACATCCCACGCTCGAGTGCTGTTGCCTTTTTGATTACTTCCAAGACCTTTGGGTCTTCGTGAAAGTGCCATGCAGTTTCGATCTGTATTTCACGTCGTAGCATGTTGCTTCGGTAACACGACGGGTTAAGGTATCCCACGCGTCCGATTTGTTTGGCACGTATCAGAGACGAAAATTTAGTGTTTTCTTTTTTCTATCGAACTGGTCCAAATTTGGGAGCTCCAGCGACATTTTAAAAAGTCGAAAGGTATTGGAATTAGCTTAGTATTTTATTTATTTATTTTTTTTTTGGTCAAACTCAGATTAGGATTTCGAGTATGAGACGTTGGGCGTAGTTCTAGTTGTTTTTTTTTTTTTTTTTTGGCGGGTAATAATCCCGAAAGACCATCCTGATTGGAGCTGAAGTGATGGGGATCGATTCCTTGACAAAAGGAAATTCCTTTCGAAAGGCATTGACGAAGCCAAGAAAGCGTGCTCCCCGTCTCCAGCAGGACCACCTCCTTTCGTCGTCCACCTTCATCTTTTCTCAAAAAGAGAACCAAATGATTTATCCGTGATGGAATTTTTAGTACTCCTCTTTTTATTTTTTTAACTAACTCTGGCCCTTTAGGGTACATCTAGAATTACTTTTTTTTTTTTTTTTTTTTTAATTTGTAGCTTGTACATTTTGAATGTCGTGAAACTTTCATGATACTCAAGCATTGATTCATTTACTTGATAATGTTTTAAATTTTGATGGGATGTCCATGTGTGAACAGATGGGCCCTTGATTTCTCCCACATGAAAAAATAAGGTCAAGGATACTCAGTTTTACCCGTGAAGTTTGCCCTGAAATATGATTCTTATCCAATTTAAATCAACTTTATATTTTCCTAATCGTATCTATTCGGATGGTCCCCCATCGATCCGGACAAGCAGTTTTTCGAGACTTTGGCCAAACCTCAGGCGTATGCTAATATGAAAGAAGACCATAAGCAGCAGGGTCAGGACAAAAAAGATAAAAAGAAAGAGGGCAATTTCACCACGAGTACACAGATATTTCCCCTTCCCTTCTGGCATTAACGAGCGCAATTTTCGCATTCAAATTTGCAATCGTCTTGAATCACGCCATCATAAGTGCACGTCGTGATCAAAGTGCACATCGTGATTAAATTTCTGTCGATACTCGCATTTTTCCTTATTTTGGACACATTTAAAATATGTCAAGTTCGTGTCAAGAATTGTCAGCTACGTCAATTGCGATAAATGATAATTCTTTTCTTCTTTTGGCTAGTTGAGGGAAAAGCCGCTTTAATGGGACGCGTCATCGCTGGTTACTGCCTGACGGATGAGTCACGAGTTGGTTGAGACTTGCGAGTCAGCGTGGATGGTTTGGAGAAGAAAAGCTGAAGATTCCTAATTCATCTGAACGATACTGCTAGCCAAAGCAGCATATGCGAAATCAGGTAATTTTAAGCCGGGGCGTGCACGGGCTGTTTTTCATGGCCCAAATTAGTGCTCTCTTTCTTTTTTTTTTTTTTTTTTTTTAATGAATCCCTCGAGGTTACGGGTTTACAGTTGATGTTTTATAATAATATTTAGTAAGTTTGCTCCTACTGACTTCGATCTTGCTCATGTTGCGAGCCCAACACATTGAAGAAATGAAACGAGAGTCTCTATCCCCATTGGCATATCCAACCCAGTGGATCATTTGCGTCAAATGGGTTAGAACTTACAAAAAGTCGAAAGCAAAGCTACCCGGATACTATTTCATTACCGTCTCGAGATCAATTCAGAGGCAAGAGCATTCTAATGCTTTCGACTTTGACACTGATGACTGTGGATTCAATTAAGGCCTGTTTGGTAACAATCAAAACAGATCCTGATTATGATTTTTTGTTCCCGAAAACAAATTTCTATTTTTTTTGTTCCCGGAAGTAGATTTGGAATAAAAAAAGAAGAAGAAGTTGATTCTTGTTCTGGGAACAAATCTAAGAATCAAGTTTTTTTTTTTTTTTCTTCTTCTTCTTCCCTTTTCTTCTTCTTCATCTACTGCCACCGCCCCAGTTGTTGTCCGCCACCCACCACCGCTGATTACCGAACCTGGCGAGCTCGGCCGGAGGCAAGCCCGCCCACCGGCGAGGCTAGGTGCGCCTCGTGATATGGCGAGGCGAGTCTCGGCGGGCCGGGCGAGCCTCGCCCATTGCCGCTGCCGGCCCTCGTTCGGCCGAGGGCCGTGACGCTCCGATTGTCCCAAGGCCGGCGATCGGCCACCTTGAAGAAGAAGAAGAAGGGGAGGAAGAAAGGAAAAAAAGAAAAACAAAAGGAAAAAATTAATAAAATTATTTAAAAATAAAAAAAAAATGAATTGAAATTTTGTTATTTATAGAATACATATTTAATTTTGTATTTTAATTTATTATTTAGTATTTAGTATTTATAGTTTATACTATAGTTTATTATTTACTATTTAATAAAAAATTTGATTAGTTAATACGTTTATTACTTAGTATAAATATAATTAATCAATAGAATTTCTATAATTTGATAAAATTTTAGAATTGGAATAGAAATTTTATATAGTTACCAAACGCATTTATGTTCTTTTTTATTCTAGAATCAGAAATTTTGTACAATTACCAAACACGTTCTTTTTCGCTAGAATCAGAAATTGTTTAGGAATAGAATAAAAAGAATAATTTCTTATAAGAATTTGTTCTTAGAAACATAATTGTTATCAAACGCGCTCTTAGTACCTTAGGAAACTAAGATATAAGTGGAGGGTTATGATATCAGGTTGCTATGCGAATTCTCGATAAGATAGCAGGCTAATTTCAATATGGCTTCTAAATTATATACACGTGTGTACATTCGCTATCATTTTTATTTATCTACCGGTGTTTTCATGATTAAAAAAAAAAAAAAAAAGACTTGCCCGATTTCCATTCTTTTATTGGCTCTTGATGCCTCCTATCATAGTAAATAGATTACAATAATCCTTGTGGGTCCCACTTTTGATTTAAGATTGTTTTTTTACCTTTTTGAACCCTTATAATTAGCTCCCGATACCTCTATCACATTAAATTAACTACCTTATTCCTTACTATTGCTGCTCTTAATTTAATATTATATCTTACATTTATTTATTCTTCTTCTTTCAATTTTATAAAAGAAAAATTTAACCACGTCACTTTAAAATGACCTTTTTTTCACCCTAGCCGATTCATCCGCACTCATTAGATTTCAGCATGTCCTTCATGTTTGTCTTATTCAAAACTTATTCTCCACCACTATAACCTGAGCAACCACAAATCATTTGTTGGAGTAAAGAAATATTAATTTTATCTGTGAATTGTTTACTTTATTTTCGTAGGTTATTCTCATGATCATGAATTTTTCGACTTGAATTTTGGTACAAATTTACTCAATGATTAACCTCTTACCTATGTTTAAATTACTTTTTGAATAATTGTTTCCTAATATAAAAAATAAATATATAATTAATTAACGAAATGATTATTTTACTGCCAAAAAGATAATAATTAGGTAGCTCTTTATCAAATATATATATATATATATATATATATATATATTTTAAGAAAGGTGCACCAATTTTATTCCAAATCAAGAAAAAAAGGAAAAAAAAAAACCAAAAATAAAATAAAAATAAAGGCAAGAGTTGGTCTTAAATCAAGGACCCCACGTTTGAGAGGGACATGAGTAGTTTGTCTCTAGTAAAATTGAAACAAATGAAAAAGAAAAAAAAGTGTAAGAAATAATCTTAAATGTAGAATGGAGTCCGGAAGAGTTAATGTGATAAATTCAATGTAGGGGATGGAAATAGCAGGCCAAAAAAAAAATTACATCTTTTTACAGATCATTTTTTTGTTGTGGGATGAGTGGCAAGTTGAGCTAATCATCGGCAACAATTGCGTACAGAGAAAATATTGGATGGTTCCAAACCGCCATGTCAACGTGGTCTCCGACCATTCACGAAGTGCCATGAGGAGAGGTGTGGCCCCACTGGAGCTCCTGCATAAAAGCAGGCTTTTTCTCCCTATCTCTCCTCTCCCTAGCCATCTCACCCTCTTAGCCTGCATCGTAGCCTTCTTCCCACTCTCTCTCCTCTGCAATGCATTTACTATGGCATGGCACATTTCTCTTTCTTCTGCACAAAATTTGGCAACTTTTCTCTTTCCCTCTCCTAGCCTGCACGGTAGAATATGAACAATTTTGAATCTCAGATGGCTTATTGCAATTGCCGCGTCTTCTGAACTCTCTCTGTCCCTTGCTGTTGAATTTTACTTTTTCCTTCTTTCCATTTCTTGTTTTTTTTTTTTTTTTTTTTTTTTTTTTTTTTTTTTTTTTTTTTGCGATTGTAACCTTGATCCATTCTAAACCAGAAACGCCACTCGATCTTTGGAGGCGTCGAGAGTGTTCTTCAGTTAATCCGATGCTACGCCCGCACTCGTTGATTTATAGTGCTACAACAGCAAATCACTAGTACTGTTTTGTTCGGTCGATGACACCTCCTGCCACTTCTGCCGGTCATATCCTTCGTTTTGGATTCATCCTGTGTTTTGGTTTCGCGGGTCGATGCTTGTTTGGAGCATTTCCCTTCAAACGCGTACGTCCTAAGATCCAAGAGGGAGAAGGAAAGATCATTTGTTCGTGATTTCTTGGTTTCATTAGAGGAAAAGAGAGGAGGAGTGGCGCCATGCGGATTGATTCTTGAAGACAAAAAATGGGTTTCGCGTGAATCCAAGTGAAACGTCGTTCTGTTTAAGATACATAATTCTAGATCTGCGAACGTCCTTTTCTGTGTTACTTGAAATTTTGGCGTATATACATATATCTAAGCAGCATATAATTGAAAGATATAAACTTGGAGCCTGCTCGTACATTCCAGCATGAGCAACAAGGAGTCGGTGAAGTTGGACGACAAGCAGATCGCCGAGCTGCGCTAGATCTTCCACTCCTTCGCTCCCTCGGCCTGAAACCGAGCTTCGAGTAGCTCGAGGCGCTCATTAGGAAGGCTGACACCAACAGCAACGGCTTGGGTGGAGTTCTCCGAGTTTGTGGCCCTCGTGTCGCCGAAGCTCCTACCGGCCAAGTCGCTGTACATGGAGGAGCAACTGAAACAACTCTTCCAGATGTTCGATAAGGACGGGAAGGGGTTCATCATGGTGGCCGAGCTGGCTCACTCGATGGTGAGGCTCGGCCACGCGCTCACCACGGAGGAGCTGAGGGGAATGATCAAGGAGGCCGACATGGACGGCGATGGTAGGATTAGTTTCCGAGAGTTCTCGCAAGCAATCACATCGGCCACCTTTGATAATTCCTGGGCATGATTAGTAACTGGGGTGCTTTTGCCTCCAGGTTCAATGGGATTGTTGTTAGTTTCTATTCTATTCTAGTTATGATGTATCTATTACTTTTCTTGAGATCATACAAATGATATTATTTCTGAGGCAGGGGAGTTTAGAATGTAGGATGGAGGACGATTTGGGTCTCCTTGAAATCAAATCCATAAGCACTACGGTTACGATGTTTGCCATGATTTTATATTTTTAAAGTTGTAAGACTTAATTTCATTGTGTTGGAAATCATTTTAACAATGCTCCCATGTTCAAGAATAAGATATTGTCTGGAGTTAAACTGGGCTTTTCCATGTCTCTTGCCCTGGTTCTTGTGACACTCGCCAACTATTGCAGTCACTTCCTTTCCTGCTAGCTAATACGAGTATGCAGCAAATGAGGTGTCATTTCGATCTTTGGTACTCACTTATTGCATGAGGATGAATCTACATTTCAATATGCCGATTCAAGAATCTTAAGTGGTGAACTTTTCACTTGGAATTAACATTCGAAAGTAGTAAAATCAGATCGATTCACATAAAAATTTGATTAATAACAGAATACAGACTTTAAGGGAAAAGCGATGTTGTGTGTGGTGCATGTGCTCACTTCCTTTAAGAGGAAAATATGCATAGATAGAGAGCTGGACCAATTCATTGTGGAAACAGGACATCATGGTTTCAAGTAATGCAGACTTGCACGGCTCATAGACGAGCTGTACTTGTTTCACTTGAAGTTACAAGTAGTCGTGCCTTGTCCTGTAGTGACTACCAATAGTCATCGGGCCTTCCATTTTCCTTTGAACAATGAAGAATAGAACGTCTCTTCACATCAAAAGAACTTGACAATAAGATATTTGATTAGTGATAGCTCCGTCGATTCTAATGGAGAAAACACAGTTCTATAAACAAGTCTTTGAAAATATAGGAATCCAATTAGCAATTACTTGGCAATTCTTGGAATAGCTTGCACCACCTCGTCCCCACTGCACACAACCAGCAAATTCATATCTTAAAGCTACAATTTCAAACTTATGCTAGTGAGCAGAGTATTCTAAAACCACGTAGTGGGACCTCTTAGTATTGACAACAGAAAGAGTTGGCTTCCTTTTTCCTGCGTATGTTTCCCCCCACTCCTCTTCAAAGTCACCTTGACCTTTTTGGCTGCAAAAATATTTTTCATTTATCCTTCATATAGCCAGAACTGTTGAAGTTGGGCTTGGAAGCAGCCGTTTCTTCGGCAACATAAGCAATGAGAGATTCATCGTGGCTCCACGATATTCCCTCCAACCTATCCATTATGAGATCAGTTCAATTTTCTATTCTGTCCTTCTTGGGATACAATGTACTGTTGCTGCAAAGAAAGAAGAACAACAATCATGCAAGGCAAAATGCAAGAAAACTCAAAAGAGGATCAAGAGAGCGAATGAGTGTTAGAGTATAAAGTGAACCTTGGCAACGGACTAGAGGGCGAATGAGTGCCAGAGTAGATACGGAGCGAGCACCGGAGTGAGCATCGGAGTAGAGAGCAAGTGAGCGCCAGAGTATGGGCGGCCTTAATGTGCTTCGTCGGCGACGGTGGGGGAACAACCGCTTGATGAACGGTGGAGCAGTGACGAGCGTGGAGATAGAATTTGGGATTCAAAATTTCAACCGTGTAGGCTAGGAGAAGGAAAGAGAGAAGTTCCAAATTTTGCGCATAAAGGTCCTTCGTCTAAGAAGAAAAGAGAATGGTGCCATGCCGTAATAAATGCATCACATAGGAGAGAGGGTGGGAAGAAGAGGCCACCGTGCATGCCGAGAGAGAGTGGGAAGACTAGGGAGAGGAGAGAGAGGGAGAAAAAATCTACTTTTGTGCATAAGGTCTAGCGGGGCCACGCCTCTCCACGTGGCACTTGGTGAGTGGTCGGAGGCCACGTTGACGTGGTGGTCCGAGACCACCTAATCTGACTTTGACCAGAAAAAATATATAACAAAAAATCCTAATCTGACACTAATACCTTTGACTTTCTAAAATATCACTGTCACGACCTCTCTTTTTCCATCCGAAGGAAAAGAAAGAAAGGTTTAGGGGTATTTGCCTAAAGAGGTGGGCCAATGGCCCTAAATTAGGCGCGGGCTCTCCCAAGCCCATACCTCGCGTGACGTTCGATTTTGTATTTTTATTCTTAACAACCTATGTGTTTTTAGGAGTCGCCACTAGTCTATTGGGGTCGGCTAGAAACCAATCAAGACGCGAGAGTGTTGTCTCGATTCTTATGCAACCAGAGATTTCTAGGATCGGAGACTTGTTTATGTCAATGTTTCTATTAGCGCCCTTATGGTTCCACTAACTTGGAAGGTTGTTTATCTAAATGGCCACATAACTGATTATAATCCTTATGAAACCGCTAAGTGTCCATGCAAATGTTTTTGTAGGTTTTTTTAATGTCTAGACTAATCCTAACATAATCTAGAAAAGAAATTTATACTCAAATTATTGAAAAGCGGTGTGGTAAATAAACATCCTAGAAATTGAAAGGACTTGAAAAAATGCAGGAAAAGAAAGACCTGATACAAGTCGGGCAAATAATATTACATGGCCTTGTTATCACACCCCGGGACAAGACCCCCGTGAGCGAAATAGGAACTTAAATATGCATGAAATTACTTTAGATAATCTTAATCTATGCAAAATAGATTATTTACAAAAATGATTATAGAATATCAAAATAGCATCAAGTTAAAACAACGACTTTATAAAATTAGGAAAATCTCATAAATGTCATTTATGCCCCAATTTGATACGTTTATTTTATTTTATTTTATAATTTTTGAAATTTTCAGATTTTTTTAAAAATATTAATAATAATTCTTTAAACCGATCTATGCTAACATGGAATAGCACAGCACATGAATATCACAATAATCAAGCTCAAATCGACCGTTTTAAGATCGAAACTTGGTTTGCGCATTTTGTCGAACACTTGGCGTGCATCAAATCACCCCAAACCAGCTTCCTCGGGCCATGTTTGCGGCCTTCAAACTCAACCCATAAGCAATCTCATGCGGAACTAAAGTATCAAGATTATACAACCACATGCAAGGAGTAAGATTAGATAGAAATCACAGCTTAAAACACGAAATAACTAAGTTGAAATCGGTCTCAAATATGTGGGTTGAGCTGATTTTGAAATTTGGGTTTGAACCCAAGTCAAGCAAACAGGTTGCATTCCCATATTCAAGCCCTGACACTAATCACATATGAGATCTAAAGGAAACATTACTTGATCTAAGTGAAAGTAGGTAACATGAGCTTTCAAATGCAACAAACATCACAGAGAATGATCAATTGAACATATCAAAACGACCTCTTCAAAAAGCATATACGCATGGTCCACACTGACTAGTCATGAATCAATATGGAGGGGCTTGGTTTTTGGCTCAAGTTGTGGACGATTTCATGGTTTACCTGGGGGTTTAAAGACCAAACCAAGCCGACCTTAGCATCATTGGTACTCCCATATAACATTCATCAAGCTCATGAAGACAAGTAATACACGAAAATAGACATAACAAATCAAACATGCAAGACTCTTGAAGAGGTTTCAACACCTGGAAAAATTCTAGCCTAAAAAATCAGTATTCTGGACTGGTTTTCCTCTTGATTTTTCATGATTGAAACATGTTCAAAATTGACCAAAAATACATTTAGGATTCTTACCTTGCTTCCTAGTTTATTTTTCACGTGGCTCTTGACCGAGGAAGCCGAGAAATTATCCTCGGGGGCCCGTGGAAGTTGGCTTCTTCAATTGGAAAACGAGATCTGCAAAGAAAGAACTGATAACAAAGGTTTATTGACCTCCAAAATCAAGCTTCAAAATCTCTTTTGTTGGAAAAATTAAAACAAAGACAAACTATATATATATATTCTAGTTTGTCTTGTAAGTCATGGCTTTTCTCATTTGTTTCTCAACTTTCTCAAAAACACTCACTTTTCCTCACTCATGGAAAAATTTTCAGTGTTTCTTGGTCGGCCTGGAGGGTGTTTTTTGGGGGCCTTTATGAGACATTCTCGAACTCCATTTAGGACCTGCAACTTATGGATGTAAATATATTTGAGTGAAGTTTCACTCTCTAGTTAAAGGTTTTGGTTAATTTTGGTTGCAAGTTTGTGAAAATTTCACTTTTCTCTCTAAAGGTTAATCTGGAATTTCTGGGTTCTCTTTCTGGAGTTGCTTCTGGAGGTGTTTTTGGAGAACGACCGTGAGCTCTCTCCTCTCCTTCTCGTCCCCTCTCTCTCATGGCCTGAAAGAGATTACTTCATAGATCTTATCCACTGCCTTCATCAATCTCTTGGTCGGCTTTTTGCCCTCCTACCAAGACTACCAACTGAGCAGTTCACCCACTTTCTGACTTAGCCAGAATTTTCAAATTTTGCAGATGTTGAGTGTGCGGATTTGGTGCGATTTTCCCGTGCCTTCAGCAGATTATCCATGACCAATTTTTGTCCACTTGTACTACCAATAATGATCTCTCATCACGTACAAAGATCAAGCTAAATGGGCGGCTGAGTGGGATATGGTGGGGCCACCAATATGCCCATTTAGTAGCTCTGAATTAAGACTTAACCGTGGGCTGGGTTTTGATAGCTGGTTTGGATGCTTTAATCCATCAATTTGGCTGTGGTTTTTAATCAATTAACAAGCTCATGTATAGTAGTTTAAGATCTTGACCATTTTTCGCAATTGTCTCCACCTAATTTTGCAAGGGAGTCCCTCAAAGTTGGCCATTTTCTTGCCCGAGAATGCCCAATTCAATGTAAATTTGGTCCTTTTTGCCCGATTTGATTAATTAGACCTAAACTAAGTTCAATTTCAATTCAATTGGGGGCCAAGACGATGATTTAAGGGCTCGGGTGCAAATTTTGCAAAATTTGCAAATTGGTCCCTCAACTTTTGGAAATTGCATTTTGGCCCCAATTTACCATTTTAATTTCAATCTGACCTCTTGGACTTGGCTAGTCACATTTAGATCATTGGCCCCAACTTTTTTATTTTCTTTTTTCTTTTTATCTTTTTTTTAAATCTTATATATATTTTAATTATTTTAATAATTTTTTTTTTAAGGAAAACATCTTCCATTTAAAAAAATAATCTATATGCAAGAATTTGACATGAAATATTTTTATGGAAAAACAAGTTCCCATTTTTTCAGAAATGATTTTTGGGCAAAAATTTAGGTGTCAACACTAGAGTTCCCAAATTCGGACCCGTTTGACAGAAAAAAGAAAACACTAAATTTCCATCTCCGATTCCTTGATGTATGAAAGAAATTGGACATGTGCGATACCTTACCCGTCGTGTTATCGAAGCAACGTATTGCGACGTGAAGTATAGATCAAAAGTGCATGCACTTTCACAAAAGCCCAAAGGTCTTGGAAGTAATAAAAAAGGCGACAGCACGCAAGTGGTGTAGTGTATGGCATGAGAGTTTCGCTTTAATCAAAATCTGAGAGGGGAAAAAAGGAAATGAGGACTCCATCTTTTTCAACGCCTGCGTCGTGGCTTTTGCTGCTCGAATATGTCAGTATACTTTGCCTCTTTGCAAATGAGATGATCGAACTCGAAGCTTGAATGACAGGGAAATGGAATGGCGTGGAAGAAGAGAAGTGAGTTCCAAAGTGTTTTGGATATTTCATCTGCATGAGTGTTCAGACAGTACTGTTCAACTTTAGCATGAGATCTCAAAGAGAGAGAGAGAGAGAGGGAGGGAGGGAGGGAGGGAGAGGGCAAGAGAATTTTTTTCGTGGATCTTAGTATGATTTTCGTCCTGGGATCTACCAGTTCAAGTGCCTCGGATACGCTTGCTTTCCAAAATTAAATTAAAAATTTAAAGACGATACTAGTCACACTGCAAATTTGGATCAAAATTCAGGATCACATTAGATACCAAAATGTTTTGAATATTCATCTGCATAAGCCTTCGAATAATATTGTTTGACTTTAGCACGGGATCCCACCGGGGGGTAGGCTTTTCGTGGATACTAGTTCGCTTTCCTCATGAGACTTAGCGCACTTGCTTTCTAATAAAATTTAAAAAGCGACATTGCACGTTTGGTCAATATTTATGGATAATATTGTGTAAACTAACAGTTTAGAGACAACTCTACACATTTAAAATGAAGTTCACGGACAATTCGTGTGAGTATTCCCTTTCCGAAAGCATGTCCTCAAAGGAAAGCCGGAACAAGTGTTATGGATTGTAAGGTCGAAATTAGATGCAGGAGTTATAAATTTGTTCAAAATTGAAACTCTAACGCACCGATGGGCTTATTGCATATGGGTCATGGATAGAAAAATAAGTACACGAGGCTCACATAATGAATAAAGAGTTAGAAAATAACGTTACGTCCATTTTATAGAATATGAATGATTCAAAAGATATTTTCTTAAAAACGATCATTCATGTCACTTACAAAAATAAATGAACGAAAAATATTTAATCATCCACGAAAATGGTCATAAATGAATTATTATCGATAATGAAATTTATTGGCTAATTATCTAAGACAACATAGATGATTATTTTTTACGAAAATTATTTTCAAACAGTTTATTTTAACAAAATGTACTAAAAAAAACTATTTTTGTAAGGAATCCAATATTGTGCTCGGTACAACGTGGCCCCCGGGATGTGGGCCAAAAAAAAAAAAAAAAAAAAAAAAAATCCACGCTGTCAACGTGAGACTTGCGATTTGGTGAGACTCACTTGAACGGACGTTTTCTCTAATATTACCTTTCGGGACCCACTTATTTTGGATGTTGGTACCCAAACGGTAGTTTTTTATTTAATTATATAAAAAAAATCAAATTGATATACTGATTACAAACTTATTTCAGATCAATATAACTATGATAAATTTATTTTTCGTTAAATTTACCGTCAAATTCTTTGAGTAGAATGACATGTGCGAATGGACGAAAGTATATTGGTTTGAGATTTTATCCTCCTCCATTCACTTTAGTTTTTTTGATAATATTAATTTAATTTAACTAAAACTAATAGAAGATAAATTTATCACAAATGTATTAGATTGTGACTTTTTAGTAGTAAAAAAATTAGTTTGAAGTAAATTTGTTAGATGTATACCAGTTTAGAGTTTTTTTGTCCTATTGACCCTTTTTATTTTGTGATACATTCATGGTTAGACATATAACATGTTTAATTGAATATATCCATATATCTATCTATTAAAATATTCAAGTGAATTGTGGATTTTCTCTATTTTCTAGACATATAACACGTTTAGTCCTCATAGACGCAGTACTTTGTAGTTTTGTTGTGCAATTTACATTGTAAAATGAAAATAGCAAAATTGGCCCAAAAAGAAAAAGGACAAAAAGGTAGGAGGAAAAATAAAAAGTTAACTATCCGCTTTGCACTTAAACCTCAGAGAAAAATCCTAATATTCTTATTGTTTGCTCTAGCATGTGTCATAACCCAGTGGAATCCCATCTATTAAATATATAACATCTGTATCCAAATTCAAAAACCCATTTTGGGAAAGCTTACTTAAGTTAGGAAACCACTACAATAAGAAAACGAAAGAACCAGTGAAATTAAGAAACTCACTCAAATCAAGATAGCTCGAATTAATAAGCCAGCCTGGATGAGGTTTCCTTATGAATTTAAATTTCGAAATATTCAAACTTGGAAATCTACTCGGACTATGAAAATTTTCAAATTAAGACACTTGCTCAAGCCCCTAACCTACCACCTACTCAAACTAGAAAAAACCTATTTGGATCAAGTCAAGGCCTTTAACATTTATAAGCAAGATCCCAATAAAAAAAAGAAGAAGATTGCGTGCACCTTTTGAGATTTGAACGGAAACTATCTAGTTTTCAAATGACGGATTTCTTAATTAATTTAATTTAACGGAAACTAATAGAAGAATTTATCACAAATGTATTGGATTGTGACTTTTTAGTAGTAAAAAAATTAGCTTGAAGTAAATTTGTTAGATGTATACCAATTGAGAGTTTTTTTGTCGTATTAACCCTTTTTATTTTGTGATACATTCATGGTTAGACATATAACATGTTTAATTGAATATATCCATATATCTATCTATTAAAATATTCAAGTGAATTGTGGATTCTCTTTTTTTAGACATATAACACATTTAGTCCTCATAGACGTAGTACTTTGTAGTTTTGTTGTGCAATTTCCTTTTTAAAATGAAAATAGCAAAATTGGCCCAAAAAGAAAAGGGTTAATACCCTGAAAAACTCCAAACTAGTACACATGTGACAAATTTACCTCAAACTATTTTTTTGACAATGAAAAACCACAAACTGGTATACCTGTGACAAATTTACCCTGACTGGCCATAAAAAACCCTAAACTAATACATTTATGATAAATTTACCCTAAACTAATTTATTCGACCGCAAAAAACCCCAAACTGGTAAATTTGTGACAAATATACCCTCCACTAAATTGGATTAATACCACAAAAAAATCATAAAAATTATAAACTGTGACAACGAATGCATAAAATCCTAAATTGATATACCGGTCAACTATCACGTGTCATTTAATTTAATAATTTGACGGTAAAATTTAACGAAAACTAACAGATCGTAAATTTGTCACAAGTGTACCATTTTGGGGTAAATTTGTCAAAGGTATACTGGTTTGAGATGGTCAAAAAAATAGTTTAGGGTAAATTTGTTACAAGTATACCAGTTTGGGGTTTTTCAGGATATTAACCCAAAAGAAAAAGGACAAAAAGGTAGGAGGAAAAATAAAAAATTAACTATCCACTTTGCACTTAAACCTCAGTAAAAAATCCTAATATTCTTATTAATTGCTCTAGCATGTGTCATAAGCCAGCAGTGCGACGGCATCAACCGCTTCATTGCCATGTTCATCCTCCCCCTCTTCGGGTTCGAATTCACAGCCCACATGAACCCGTATGCCATGAACTTCCAGCTCCTCGCCACTGATGCCTTGTCCAAGCTTGCCACCCTTGCTATCCTTGGCCTCTAAGGGAGGTTTAGCAGCAAGGCGAGCTACAACTGGAGCATCATGACGTTCTCGCTGTGCTCGCTGACGAACCTGCTTGTCGTGGCCTTTAACATTTATGAGCAAGATCCCCATAAAAAAAAAAAAAAGATTGTGTGCAAGTGGTTGCCCGCGCGTGTGCGAGGCATGTGCGGCCAACGTCTTGACGTCTAGCCGTTGGGTTAGTTGGTTCGACCCTACCTGGTGAGACTAACTTGTTGACCGACATTGATCGTTGACCGTTGACCCAAGAAAAGAAAAAAAAAATGGGGTTTTCAATTATATTTACTATGGATTATATGCAATCCATTTTGTTCAGCATTTGTTGTAGGAACAATGCTTCCCTGTCGTATGCGTACACCTATTTGCACATTGTTAGAAGGACAAAAGGCGAGACTTGCGAGGACGATAGTTGAGTTGGTTGATTATCAATGGAAAAGTGGTGATATAATTGAACATGTGCTTGAGGTCAATAATATAATACAAAAAGTCATCTAGAATGGTTTGGTGCAGTCCCTAATTAACTCTTCCATTTGAATAGCAAGTAGTGTTGAATCGCATATGGAATGTCAACGTGATTTCGGATTACATAAAGCTTGTAGTGGCCTTTTTTGAAGAAATACTATAGGATTGAAGTCACAAAGACTTCGACCCCAGGAACAAGTTCAACCCAATGGAGAATGAATGTGCGATGGAGAAACTCTAAGGGATTTTCGTCTGTATTTTTGTGATTGCCCAATGTACCTTGAAAATTCTCAGATGAATTTACTAAAAAATTAGATAAGTCTCTCGTTGCATATAGGTTAACTTGGCGTTAATTGAATTAGTGTTTATTTAGGATGTTTTATGGGAATCTTATGTAAATAGTTTCTTCCATATTGATGTTGTTGTAGCTTTTGATATATTGGTTACGTTATGTAAAAATGTTTTTTTTTTTTTATTAATGGATTTTCAATATCAATTGCTTTTGTTATTATTAATTCTTGTGGGTAATTCAAAGAAGTTTTAGGAGTTTCAAAGAACTTATTATGTATAAAAGATTATATTAATGACAATTTTAATTTAGGATTTTAGATGATGATAAGAAACAATAGTGACATTTTGATTCTGAAACTTTATTTGAAATTATTCATCAATATGATTAGCTTATGCAAAGTAGATGCATAAATGATAAGCATTAATAATTTATACATATATGTCTAATATGTTTAGATCCAATGGCTTCAGTAATTGAGAGCATAGTTGCTGAGTTAAATAAAAAAGAGAAGTTGAATGTTGATAATCATGAAATATGGTATATGAAAATCTAATATATGCTAAAAGAGCAAGAGGCACTAGAAGCTCTAAACTTGGTTATTAAAAAGTCTGAAGATGGAAACACTACACAACACAAAAGAGATAAGGATGCATTTGCTACATGAAAAAGAAAGAACTTGCTTTTTCACATCATATTGCTAAGTAGCATGGAAAATTATGTCATGCAAGAGTTCAAGCGTTTTGAAAATGCCAAAGAAATGTGGGAAGCATTGGTAGTGAGAATTGATCATACATCAGTAACCAAGTTGAGACAGCTCACTATTAGTTTTGGCTCGTATAAGAAGCCTTATAATTGGACCATGAAACAGTACGTGCAAAAAATGTCAAACATGATCAATGAGCTGAAAGATGCCGGTCACCTTCTGATTGACGAGTAGCAAGTGCAAGTAGTGATCCATTTCTTCCCATAAAGTTGGGAACATATGAAGGTGCACTTGACCTACAATGAGAACATCAAAACCTTTAAAGATGCAGTGCGCCACCGTGAACTAGAATAGGACCGTCTCCTGACGACTAAGCTGGAAACTGATATTTCTTATGCTGATTCTAGCTCACAAGGGGCTTTGAGTTTCAAGCGCAAGCGTCCTGATTTGTTTAAAAGGTGAAAAGGTAAGGAAGCAAGCTCTTTAGGGAAGAATCCGTGAGTTGACCAACATAAGAGAGGAAAGCATCCTCGAGTAAAGAGAATGTCAAGGGTGAAATGTTACAACTATGTCAAGAAAGGTCACCATACTTGCGACTGTGGCGAGCCCAAAAAGGTAAACACCTATTTTATTCTTGAAAGCTTTGCTTATGTATTAAGTTTGATATTTTTAACCAAATCAAATATTTTATGGATTATTGATTCGGGAACAACAAACCATATAGAAAAAAATAGAGAAACCTTTGTGGAATTCTGACGAGTTCCAATTAGAATTAAATGGATCTATGTAGGGAATAACTTTAGAGCTTAAGTTAAAGGGATTGGCACTTGCTAATTAGTTATGCATGGTGGACACACTTTATTCCTACATGATGTACTATATGCTCTAGAGATTTGTTGGAATTTAGTGTTTGTGTTAATGTTGGTTAAACTTGGTTTCAATTTAAACTTCCATAATAATAGTGTGAATTTGTATTTAGGTACAAACTACTATGTTTGTGATTATTTTCCAGAATGGTTTTACTATGTTGGATATCGACTATAGCAATATCAATGTTTGTTATTTCCTTTTCATGTCTTCTAATTCATATAATAATGATGTGAATGTATATCATCCTAAATTTGGTTATATTGGCCAACAATGAATGAATAGACTAGCCAAAGAGAGCTTGTTAGACAACATTAAAAAAGTTGATTTACCCATATGCAAGCATTGCTTAGTCAGGAAAACGATAAGCAAACCACTTGGAAAAGGTAAAAGATCCAGGACTGATCGATTCCTGGTCTAGTTCTAAGGTGGAACTGGGAACCGAACTGGGAGGACTCGTTCTCATATTCAAGGATCAGGAACCGAAATGATCAATCTTAAAACTAGGAACCGGACCAATCGACTAGTCTAGTCTGATCTAATCTGATCCAGTGGAACCGATAATTTCTTGAAAAATTTAAGGATTCGACGGGAAATAAGGGAAATAATATTATACAATGATGTGCACGTCGTCGTGAATTTGTCAATTGAGAAATGATGATTCGGCAAAACAAACTAAGAATGTGATTTTCCGTTTGCTTCTAATCTTTACTAACTTAAGTAGAGAACTAATTTTTTTTCCATTATCTTTGAGAAAATTTTCACTTGACAAAATTTAATTTGACAAAATTTTAGTATGAATTTCATAAGATACTTGACGTCACTTAGTATCTACATAAATTTTCTAGTTGAACTAAACCGGTTCTTAAGAAATTTTAAAATAAGTATTTACATATAATCAACCGGTTCAGTCTAATTGATCCCGTCGATCCGGTTCCCACCTTGGAATAGAAAACTGGATCGACTGGCCACTAGTTCCAAGAATGGGAACCGAGAATCAAACCGCCCTCTCTAGAAACCACCCAAAACTAACTGATCAGATCAGATCTGGTCAGGTCTGGGCGGTTCTCGTTACACACCCCTAATAAGAGCTGAATTTCCTTTGTAATTAAGCCATTCTAATATCGGTAGTCCAATAAATGCGGGAGCAAGATTATACTCAATTTGGAAATGTCTATTTTATTTCTTATAAATCTGAAGTATTAAGTTGTTTCAAAAAGTTGATAAGTTTGGTAGAAAATCAACTAGATAAGAAAATAAAAGTATTAAGATTCGATCAAGGTCGAGAATATTTATCTAATGAGTTCGGAAATTTATGTGATGAAAAAAATATAAAGACGGTTGTCTATTCCCAATATTTCTTAACAAAATGGGTTGTGGAAAGGAAAGACAGAATCCTACTAAAAATGATTAGATTCATTATGATGCATACTAACTTACCTATCGTCTTTTGGGGTGACGTTTTATTAATTGCTATCTATAAACTTATCCGTGTGCATTCCAAATCAGTTATTTATACTCCATATGAGTTATGGACTAATAGACTACCCAACTTAAGTTTTCTTAAATCGAGGGATTGTGGTACCTATACTCGCGAATCCTCTCACAAGTATGGAAAATTGGGTCCCAGAGGTAAGAAGATTATTTTTATAAAATACTTAGAACACTCAAAAGGATACGTATTTATAGGTGAGCAAGAAAGTGAGAGTATAACTAAATTTGAATCATGAGATGTCATATTTTTAGAAAATGAATTTCCTAAGAGAGGAAAAATAGGAGAGGACTTCTCCCTATTTGAAACATTAGATCAAGATAATGAACTTGATGGAGTTCATCTAAGTAGGAGCAATGTGAGAAGTGAAGAATTAAATTCGATTCAATCTCAATTACAACCACCTGATGAGATAATATTGTCATTATCTAATCCGAGTGAAAGCACAATGGAGAATAATATGTAAAGTGTACATCTCCTATACGACGAGCAATTCGTAAAATTATTCTCCATCGACGTTTTGAGAAGGAGAAACTTTCATAATCACTCCACGAGATGAAAATGAGCCAAGAAATATAAATGAGATTTTAAATTGCCTTAATAAAAAAATTGATGCGTGATATGGAAAAGGAAATTGAGTCAATGAAGTCAAATCATATTTGGGAACTAATTGATTTTCCAAAATGAAGCAAAGCCATTGGGAACAAGTGGGTTCTTAAAATAAAATGTAAAACTCATGGCTTAATGAGAGATATAAGGCTCCCCTTATAGCAAATGAGTATAATCAACATAAAGGAATTGATTATGAGGAAACTTTTTCTCTTGTAGTAAGACTTACCTCAATTCGCCTTATTCTAGCAATAGTGGCTAATGTGAATCTTGAACCACATCAAATGGATGTAAAGACTGTTTTTCTCAATGGAAAATTAGAAAAATACATTTTTATGGAATAACCTGTTGGTTTCATTTGAAAAAGTCAAGAGTAAAAGGCATGTCGACTTTTAATATCAATACATGGCCTTAAGCAGTTATCAAGATAATGGTATATATGTTTTCATAATGCCACAATGACATATGATTTGACAATAATTAATAAAGATCATTGCGTATACATCAAAAGATTCAAAGATCAATTTGTGATTATATTATTATATGTTGATGATATACTAATTGTCGGAAGCAACATGGAGTTTGTTAATACCATTAAGAATTGGTTATCTTCCAACTTTTAGATAAAAGATATGGGTGAGGCCACATATATTCTTGGAGTTAAGATTTGAAGAAATCATTCGAAGATATTATTGTCTCTTTCGCAAGAAATGTATATAAACAAAGTTCTTAAACAATTTCATATACAATACTATAAACCCATAGATACTCCTATTGCAAAATGTGAAAAATTAAATCATAGATTGTGTCCAAATACTCTCTAAGAGAAGGAACAAATGCAACGTATTCCTTATGCTAATGTTGTTGGAGGCTTGACTTATGTTATGATATGTATAAGACTAACATATATTTTGCAGTTGGAATGATAAGTAGGTACCAATCCAATCTAATTCAAGTACATTGCACAACCATTAAAAGAATACTGATATATCTAAAGAGAACTGCCGATTATTCACTGAGTTATCAAAGAAAGGATCTACGGTTGGAAGGCTACTTAAAAGCTGATTAGGGAGGAGATCTAGATTAAAGGAAATCTACCCATGGATTTATACTTTCTAAAAATAATAGTGCCATATCTTGGAGCAATAAGAAACAAATGTTCATAGCCTTGTCTACAATGGAAGCTGAGTTCGTGACATTATCAGTAGCTGTACAAGTGAATGTTTGGCTCAAGAGATTTTTGAATCATTTAGATGTTGCTAAATATGCTACAAACTCATTGTTGGTTAACTGTGATAGTCAAGTAGCGATAGTAGACACCAAGGATCCAAAATATCATGGCAAAACCAAATATATAGATGCCAAGTACAACTTTGTCAAAAATATGGTTGCACGAAAAAATGTAAACTTTCATGAAAAATAAAGGACCAAAACCATGGGTACTTAAGATGATGCTTAAAGGGCTAAAATGAACAATTTTGCAATTACATATCTACACATAAAATGATAGGAAGTCAATACCCAGAGATATATTCTGTGGTCATGTAAAATCTCTAGGATTGTGTGGAGGCTAATGTACTGAATATGGTAATTTCCTTAAGTTTTCATATTTAAGTATTCATACTTAATGAAGTTGTCTTTCATTATTAAAGTCTATGAATTTTTTGTTTGACGTTTATACATATTAATGGGGGTAAGTACACTATCAATGTCAAAAGTTGTGTACGGTACTCACTTTAGTGCCAAAAATTTTGAAAAATGATCATTTCAATGCCAACACTGATCTGGTTGGCTGGAAATCCGACGTGGCAGTTTTTTTTATTAATTTTTGAAGTCGACATTGATCGCTGGAGAGCACAATCAGCATACAAACAACAAAACGATGCCATTTAGCGTCTTTTCCCCCAAATAAGAAACCCCAAATCCCCAAATTCGACCAGAACCGGAAGTTGAAAACCCTAAATCCCCCATTCGACCAATTTGAGTACATACTTCGATTTTCTCCCAAAGTTATCAACTCGCTCTTGCAAATGGAGGGTAGAAGCTTTAGCAGCGGCTCGCATTCTTGTAAAAAAAAAAAAACGAATTAGATGGTGAGTGTTACTGTTATTGTGGGTTACCGAGTCTGAGAAGAATATCTTAGATTCGGTTGAACTCCGGGAGAAGATTCCATGAGTGCGGTAGATATAGAGAAGGCTCGAAGTGCAAATATTTCAAATGGATTGATAGGAAATTATCTGATCCAGTAACAGAAGTGATCTTGGAGTTACTTGAAGGCTGACATTAACCTCCACATACATTAATGGACAAGTTGGAGGATGTCGACTCAATGCAAGTTCAAACGAAATGGAATGTGCTTTTGGAATGCATTAGTTGTGAGCACTTTAAAATTTTATTGTTTAGTTGTGTATTGTCAATGTTTGTTTTGGTTAGTTTTTGCTTCAGATATAATGGTTTGCTGCATTTTTTATTTGGTAATGGTTTGCTGGTTTGCTGCAACTGTAAACCATGGCGAAATTAAGGGATAGTGGCAAATTCACAATTGACCATTTCGGTGCCATAAGTTGTAAATAGTGATCGCTTGAGTGTCAAGTTTTTATAAAAGTGATCATTTAAGTGCCAGTCGCGATTACAAAGTGATCACTTGTGTTGCACAAGTTTTTTTAAAAAGAACATGTTAGTTTCAAACATCACTTGACTTGTACCAGTCATGGTGCATCTTGCATTTTGTTGCACCAATTGAGTTGCTGGTACATCTTGTTCTTGCACCAGTTGGGTTGCTGGTGCATCTTCTTGCACCGACCCATACAAGTGTTGATGCAAGAAGATGCACCAACACCCAAAATTGCATCTTGTTTTTGCACTAGCACATACAACTAGAACCCCACAAATTCATTAGCATCCACAACTTCAACCAGCAACAGTATATGCACATATCTAAAAATAATATCAACCTCATAAGAACATTGCACCAACAACAAAAAAATATACAGCATAACTGATAACTGTCTTGCTAGTATTACTAGCCGAAACCAACACAAGAGAAAATAACAAAAACAGCTATTGCCATTGACATTAATTGATTGTTTACAAAATAAAAACATGTCTAACTTCACTCCCCAATCACTGAAGGTTCAGCACTCTCTTAAAAAAAAACAATGGCAATATGCAGGTAGTAACTACCATCAATAATATAATATCCAACACCCTCCTAAAAAAAGAAAACATGAAAAAGAGACCATGTCGAGCACCACATAAAAAGAAACCATGTCCAGCACCCTCCCATTAGTCAATATGGACAACACCTTGATCTCATTTTCCTCTTGGAGCTTTGAATCGATTCATAATCCGAGCACTCTTTCAAACTGGATGTGTAGGTTCTTTAACTGGGCTTTCTGTCACATCTCTTTCCTTGTTCTTGACAACGTCTTTTTTTGTTCTAGCACGTGTAATGTGTTGGTCTATATCATCACTATTGCTCCCAATCGTTGATAGAGATGGAATTGGTGTTGGGTTCTTTTTGGATGGCTGTTTTTGCAGCTATATCTGCTGTCTTCTTCTTTGGAGCACTCTTCTTTGGCTGCGCTCTTGATTATTGAGTTAGCCTCTCTTGAAAGAGAAGTACCTCCGAAGTTCTCCCAGGCTACAAGAACATAGCGATATTGTTAACCAAATGAATTAAAGTACAACAAATTAAATGCATCAGGCCTACAAATCTTACATTCAAAATAGTCATTCTAGTACGTTCATCTGTGTAAATCTCATAACTATATTGCTTTAATATTTTTCCAAGAGCCCTTCTTGTTCGCTGTGCTACATCATTTTCAACAGCAACAAATGGGGGAGCAACCTCTGCAACTTGTGCAGTTCCTTGTCTTCTCACCTGAGAAACACATAACAAATTTAAATTTCAACCCATAAAAGACAAACACGGGGATGTACAACTTACATGATATTTTTTTCTCGTTTGCTCAACAGTGGACTCAATTGTTGTTGTTGCTGTCCTGCCCGTTCCAGTCCCTGTCCCTGCACTTGAGCTTACAACAGGGCCTTTTTCTGGCCCTTTAGTAGGCCTTACAACAATGTATTATATCATGATTATGACCAACTACAATGAATAATTAGATATCTACTCATTTTCATGATGGAAACAAATGGAGAAAATTTCTCAAATTACAAGTGTATGACAGAGGAAAAGCACAAGAGAAGCCAGTACACATGGTCAATCATCAAACTCTATTGACTATGAACTGAAAAGTTATTGAGGCAAAGATGATACTTACCTTACAGCAGGGCTTTCTGTTTGCCCTTCAGTAGGCATTACAGCAAGGCCTTCTGTCCTCCCTTCAATAGGCCTAACTAGAAGCTCTTTAGTAGGTCCTGTTCCTGGCATTAAATTAGCCATTACATGTTGTTGATGCTGCTTTTTCAGCTCACAACCTTTCTTCTTGTGCCATTCCTTGTGGCAATAGGAGCATTTTGTCTTTGCCCCAGTCCTACTCATCCTCTGACTTGATACCTCTTCCCGCTGCATTCTTCATCTCCTTTTTGGCCTTCCTATTTGCTTCTTTAGTGGCAAAGGTAGAGGGCTTTCATGATTTGTTGGCTCCCAAAATTTGTTGCCTCCAATAGGTTGGATCATGAATTGGTATGAAGCAAGGTATGAGCTTTTTTTGTACCAATCATGTAGGTAATCATATGGGTTTTCTTGCTTCATCTGAATAGCACAAATGGCTTGGGCATAGGGAATTCCATTCAGTTGCCAAGCTCAGTATGAACACTTTCTTCTATCCAGGTTGACAACATATTTATCCTAATTTTGAATAATCTCATATCCATTATCTCCATTCCAAACTGGGATGGCAGAATCTACTAGCAGCAATGTTTGCATCCAATCTCTTCACAATCCTAAGGCCATAGTCTCTAGTCCATTTCGTAGCCTCATCTCTTTGCCTATGCAGTCTAGTCATAACCATAACTCAAATATCATCAATCATGCTGATAATTGGTTTGCACTTGGACTCTAAAATTCTATCATTGAAAGCTTCACTAAGGTTGTTATCAATGATATCGCATTTGAACTTTTCGCTAAAGAAGGCCTGACACTAGTGCTTAGCATCTGTCTGGAAGAGTGCATCAAAACCTTCCTTTGTTAGCTGCAACAATCCTTGTTTGGCTAATTTGAAATCAGCCATGTTAGTACTCTTCGCTATATGCCAGAACTGCTTTTGCAGCCTATCTCCTTTGAAGTTCCTTGACTAGTTTGCATATATGTGCCTCACGCACATTCTATGCTCAGCATGTGGCATCAACTCAGCCAATGCAAGAATAAGTCCCTACAAAAATTCAAACAAATAAATATAAGTCATGAAAAGTATGCAAGTGATTAATATTAAAAGGGAATAAATTAATTGACAATGAAATGACCTTTTGTTGGTCGCTCATGAATGCCCATCCTCCCCCATCGGTTATCTCAAGGTTAGCCACTAAATTTTTGAGGAACTAGGACCAAATATCCTTGTTCTCTATCTTCACTACTGCCTAAGCTATCGGAAACATTTGATTATTAGTATCTCTCCCCACAGCAGCCAACAACTCCCCATTGCATAAACCTTTTAGAAAGCATCCATCCAATCCTATAACTCTTTAACAACCAACCAAGAAGCCCCGTTTGCATGCATCAAAGCAGACATAAAATCTATCAAATTTAGACCTAAGATTAGGCAGTGGCCTCTGCACAACCTCTACATATACCCTACTAGATGGGTTTTGAAACACGCATTCGCCAGCATAATCCCATACTTGCGCATTCTTTCTTATACCCACCCATCAATATTTTCATCACCCTCATCTTAACTTTCTTGCATTGATTCCTTGACACGTTAACCTCTAATTGCTCATTCACTAACAATTGAAATTAAGGACTCTTGATCTTAGGCATTGCTTTGATAGTATTGAAAAAATGCTTCGATAACCACACACTTGTTACCTTTTTATTGTTAAAAATAATTGGACAAGTGTGCTCCTCCTAGAATGACCTAATCTGGAATGACCCATTCTTACTCAGCGTGTCATAGAGCTTCCATAAACAATTGGGTTGTGAGCACTTAGCTCTCACAAATTCCTTCGTGTTTCTAATGAATTCAACGCTCCTCTGTTCACCAATGGAATTCTTCACAACAGCTTCCTTGAACTGTTTTGCATCGTCAAATCTCATACCCACAGACAAAACAGGTTTATCAAGAGTCGGATCATAGCAAGGGTACTTACTTTTTCTTTGACGAGCAAGTTCTTCATCATCATTATCAAGCTCATTCTCCGAACTAGCAACTTCATCGTCGCAACTTTCTTCATCTTCACTTCTATTACCTTCAGCTGGAGCTTTATGCCTATTTACTGGCTGAGCCTCTTTTATTGAAATTGCAACTTTTTTTTTTTTTCTGAGAAATTCCCTTTGCTTTTGTCTTGACTGTGCGAGTTCATCATCATCTTCATCACTTAGGGAACTTACTAAAGCTAGATATTTATCTTCCGATTCACTGGATATAGCAATTTCTCATTCTAATCCAATGAAGTCTTAATCACCCACATCTTCACCCAAGATTTCAGGACATCTCCCTATTTGTTCATCTCTATCAATATGACTTCTCTCCCTCTTCTTTTGCCCTTCATCTAACTTAAACTCATCCCTGACCTGATTATTCGCTTGAATAAGATCCCTCACTTCTCATCTTTCAGTGGTGGTATGTTCATCCCCATCCCCATCCTCATCCTCATCCTCATCCTCATCCTCATCCTCACTATAATACTCAACAGATACCCTAGCTTATTCGCCGTGAAGATAATAGTAAATGATATCCTTAATACCATTATCGTCATTAAAAATCTCAAGCCATCTTTCAATTCCTTCCTAGGAACACAGTAATGTAATTTTTGCACTTTGCATTGTAAAAAATATACCACATCCCTCAGAAAACCAATATATGATGGCTTATGAACATTGACATAGATAGTACATTCATTTCCACCAGTATATTCACAATCCTCGGTGCCAATAACAAACTCTCCACCATAGCAAACAATGACGCCTACCTGATTCTCGTCCATGTTGATGTTGCACCCAATGAAAAAAAAAAGTCATTACTTTTTGGGACCAGATGACAGAATCAGCAACTTTACATGTAGGTCCTTGTCGTTTAGTTGTCAAGAAACAAATGCGACCACTTTATTCAATTCGGTGCCTTTACAGAAACAAAGGAAACCGAATTGAAGAAACAAAGTGAGGTCCCCACCACTTATTTTTCAATTCAATCACATTCGGTCCCCCACAGAAGTAGTCCAATTAATTAAACAAAGTAAGGTCCCACCACTATTTCCCTCCAAGTCGAGCCCCAATTTTCCCCTTCGTGCCCTATTTTTCTATTCGGTCCCCACAAAAGAAAGTGAACAAACGATGAAACCCTCAATTTTTCTATTTGGTCCCCATAAAAGTGAGATCCCCACCACTTTTCCCTTGAGCCGAGCCCTCAATTTGCCTTCCGCGCCTTAACTTGCCTGTCGGAACCCTAAATTTTTCACTAAATTGACCCACGTAGAGAACATGACAAACCTAAGTGAGTGAGAGTTAGGGACACAGCTAGCGACGGCGGGCGACTGAATGATGGTGGTCGAGCGACAATGGGCGACCAAACGGTGGTGGGTGAGAGCTATGGTCAGCGTTAAGTGAGAATTGTATGCGAACCCTATTTTACTCCCTCTTCAGCGACACTGTTTTTGGCCATAGAGCAATGCGGCGTCGTTTCTTACATGAATCTACGTGGAATGGTATAAAACGACGTCGTTTCTTATGAAGAAAGGAAAACGGCGTCGTTTTATGCCATCCACCGTGGACAATCTTAAGCCACGACTTTTTTTTTTTTTTTTTTTAAATATAAAAGCCACGTAATCATTTTGGTCAGAATTTCTGCGGTGGCACTAAAGTGATCGTTTTTTTTTCTCTAATTTGGCACTTAAGTGATTCAACGGAAACTTTTGGCACCAAAGTGAGTGTCGTACACAACTTTTGGCACTGATAGTGTACTTACCCCCATATAAATGCTTAGTGCATTATAAAATTGAGAAAATATGTCGGAAAAATAAGATATTAGCCTACTTACATGGGTAATCACCTATATTTAATGTGTGATAATAAAGATGAGATAATTTTTAGGTGTATTATTTAGGTGATAATCGAGAGCTCAAGCTTAAAATATTAAATGTTGCATTAACTGAGTATTAAGATGGGGAAATACTATTCACTACGTCCGAAAGAAAAATAACTTACATATTTTACCTTTTTTTTTTATGCCAAATGTGAGTTATGATAGATTCTTTGAAAGAGTGATGCTTGAATTCAAGCTAGACATTATATATGTCTGAACTCTCATCTGTGCTATATTAAAATTGAAGACATACACTTTATGGGAAATGAGTTAATACCATAATATGTATTTCATGCTACATATGCATGAGACGACCAATAAAAGTGGCAAAAGTTTTGGTCTCAATTTTATACGGTGTGAGACACTTGAGGAAAAGAGTTTCTCAATTAATTACCCTAATGACCCTTACTTATTCTCAAGATTTCTATTCAATGTTTGTTATCTTAGAATGTTGTCAATGATCATGAATTGATTCGATTTAATGGGACATTTATAAAAAAGCAAGTTGAATTGAAATTGAGAGTTTCAAGGAAAGAAGAAAATTGAACTTGGGATATCATATTCTAGCTTTGTATTTACTAATCGACCAATTATGGTTGTTTTAGAATAATCATAATTGTGAATACAATATATCATAATTAAAAAGATATCAAAGAGATATAAATGTGATCAATCAATCTAGGGTATTGTTATTACATCTACTCGAAAACATAATGCCTATTTTAAGCTACTATATATTCCTAACAGATGCATGGCGACAAGCTCTAAAAATATGCTAGTCCCATGGATTATTGACTGATATAAACGTTACAAAGAGGAGAAAAAGAATTATGTTTGACTCACCATGTGAGAGTGGCAAATGATTTTTTTTTTTTTATAAAACAAGATGGGCCAAGGCAAGCCCATTCACCCATGGTGGGCTAAACTCGACCCGTAAGGGAATAGCCTATAAGAGAAATAACAGTTATTTTTTAAGTAAAATAATTGCTATATAAATAAGAAAAAGAAGGGAAACATTGACATGTATGAAATAGTACATACATTATTCTTCTTCTTGACAACAGTGTTTTCTCTCTCAAGAACAAAACTCCAAGACTTCGATCAATCCCTCTAAGACTACAACAAGTATTTAATCAGTGGCAAATAAGGTACGTTCGTCTTCATGATGTCTCTTTCGATTGGTGTTACATGTATCCTCGGACCCATTTTTGCATTTGTTTTTTGTATTTGTTTGTTTGAGTATTTGTTCGTTTTAGGAATCCGTTTTCGTCAATACCAATCTTGGGTTTCTTAAAGGGTCTGTGCCATACTCTCCTCGAGACATTCTTGAAGTGGGTTTATCTTGATTTAGAATTAATGAGGTCTCACTGTTGTTAGACCTTGTTGTGAAGCAGCATTAGTTCATCCTCATATATGTTCAATCAAAGAAGCGTGTTCTCACCTATATTGTTGTTTCTCCAAGTCTACTTGATATGTACACCTTCCCAAGTCAAGTGCCGTGTACCAAGGTACTTCAACTATACCTGAATTTTGCCTTCTCTCTTGTGATTAAATCTTTTCCTCATTAAGTTCTGACAAAGTAATGGGAATCCTTCATCAGCACTTCCTTTTATTATCCTCACACATTTTCCTCACAGTTTTGATTTCATCAAAGTCATTATCCTTTGATTTCATATTGTCCTTCCAACAAATGAAATTAGTTCTATCACAAGGATCCATTCGCAACATGTCAAGATTAAGACTACTTGATATAGTCGATGTCTCCATCTCCATGATAATAACACTTCAAGATTGCTGGGGAAATTTGATTACTAATGAAGATAAAGAAGTAGTAGTAGATTTTTGTTACTTTAATACATGATGACAATCACTGTCCTTAAGATATTATTTGTCCCCATTATTATTGCTACTAGGTTGTAAACATATATACCTCTACGATACACACCAAAACCACAAATAAACGAGTTCAATAATTACTAAATTTTCTCTCTTGTAGCTTCATCTTAAAAAGTTGCGTGTATAAAAAAAGAATAAGAGAGTTTTCTGAAGAAGAAGCATTTTTAAACAGTTTTGGATATTATAAATAATATGTGAATTGGTCTCTATTCACAGATAACCAATCAATACATCTCTTGGGAATAGGTCCCATATCCCTAACCATCACCACTTTTCATGTCAGGAATAACTTCATTTCAAAACTATTGACAACCTTATTTTAGGATCAAGAGTAACTCTTTTCATAACCAAGAGTCACATCTTTGAATAAAGAGTCGTGTCTTTTCTTAACTAAGAAACACCTCTTTTATGATAACAAACTATTACAACAATCCCCTATTTAGTTTGTTATCTACACTAATTTACATAAATTCATACATATAATAAGGTATCTATTAAGATTTCAACTTTCAATTAGTGTAAATAATTCTATTAATGAGATCAATGGTAGATAAAATTTTGAACCATGATTCAACTTATTAATCAAATGATCACACATATGAATTTATACACATTCGGTTAAAAATTTCCTATGCCTAAGCACTTTTATGGACTTGTGCTCCCTCTTACATTCATGAATATTTACAAAAGTTCATCCCAGTTTTGTTAGAAGCGACACCACTTTTTATATTCATATAGGTGAAGTTTCTAAATTTATTACCTTAGCATTACCTTGCTAAAACCTTGAACTTCATTGAAAGTGTTTTCTTACACTAATCCTTCTAACTTTTCATAAATACTAACCTTGTGCCCTAGTACTCAATCACAGTCAAGTTACAATAACTTCTTGTTACCCATTTAACTTTAATAATTTTGTTAGAAATTATAAAGTTGGGTTTCCATTGTGCTTGACTATTATCAATTGGACCAAGACCCATTCCCTTGGCTGCTTATTAAACCTCTCAAGAGTCCTCTAGTGAATAGATCAATGAAGTTATCATTTGTCCTAACATAATTACTAAAATAATTCCATCGGTAATTAATTATCGAACATACTCATGTCACAAATTAATATGTCTAAATTTTTCATTGTATATCTCATTGAATGCCTTAGACATAGTTGCCTCACTATCACAATGTAAAAATATGGTTGCCATTAATTGTGGCTACAACTCTTTGTTCAATAACAAATTTTGTAGCTGTTCACTCTCTTTACCAATCTCCATAGTGATAGAAAGTCATATTCCTTCATTGAATGAGTTATACATGTTTGCTTATTTGATTCCCAAGAGCTGCACCATTGGCAAGTTTTAAAAACTCATTCAAATGTCAACTTGTTATCAATTATGTTAGTTCGAATTAGCATTTGAAAATCCTTCTAGTATTCTTGGTTGTTTTCCATATAATTGATCATATATATATATATATATATATATTACATAGTCTTATGCATAGTACTAGGATTACTAGTAAATCTAGATAACTTACACACAATAAAGGTTAAATCTGGTTTAGTGTAATGCATAGCGTACATTAAACTTCCAATTGCACTAGCGTATTCTAATTGTGCTAAAGGTTGCCCGGTATTTTCTATCAATTTTATTTATATATCATATAGTTCATTTGACTCTTTAATTCCCAAATGATGATATCTTTGAATTATTTTTTCCTTATAGTGCCCTTGACTTAAAGTAGAACCTCCACTATATTTAATCACTTTGATACCTATAATTATATCCACTTCTTTCAAATCTTTCATTTTAAACTAAGAATATAGATACTTTTTAGTTTCGTCTATACCATGCATATTTGTACCAATAATCAGCATATCATCTAGCTCCATACTATTTTGTAAATTTTGAGTAAATGCACTTATAAGTATTATTATGCTTAAATTCATACGATAATACACCAAATCATAGCTTATTTCACATAATTAGCCTCACGATCTCAAGAACCTTCCTCACTTCGAATGCGTTTTGTCACATTATCCACAATCAAGTTCTCAATCATGTGAAGAAGCTTATTTTGATATTCATTCCAAGTTTAAGGCAATTTTGAGATAATTGCAATAACTTGAAGAGGCTCATAAACTTCAGTCATAAGGTTTAAGGCAATCATAATGTTCATCCACTTGCTTAGAGACAGATTTTCCATTAATCATGGCAAATCAAAATATTTTAAAGTAGTAATTCTATCAATACCTTGTTTGTTAGCATTGTATTTTGGCCTCCAATGCATTACAAATGTCACTAGTATTTGTGCAAGATTGAAACATTTGATATAGATGATCCAATAGAGTACTAGGAATCCCTCACCAGCACTTCCTTTCATTATCCTTGCGCCTTTTCCTTACAGCTTTGATTTCATCAGAGTCATCATCCTTTGGATTAGGGACAACAAGCAAGTTGGGTATAGGATGTAGAAGACATAAAATTTAGATAGAAGAAGGATCATATTGTCCTTCCAATGGATGAAATTAGTTCCATCATAAGGATCCATTTGAAACTTGTCAAGATTGAGAGCACTTAATGCAGTCGATGTCTCCATCTCCATGACAATAATACCTTAAAATTGTTGAGGAAATTTGATTGCTAATGAAGATAGAGAAGTAGTAACAGATCATTGATGCTTTGGGGTGTGATGATGATCACCATCCTTAAGATATTATTTACCCCCACTATTGATACTGTAGGGTTTTAAACAAATATATCTCTAGGATATACACCAAAGCTGCAGAGAAACGAATTCAGCAATTACTCAATTTTTTTCTCTTGGAACTTCACCTTAAATGTGTTAAAGTTATGTGTATGAAAAGAAAGAAAAACAAAAAAGAAGAAGAAGAGAATTCTGAAGAAGAAGCATTTTTTAACAATTGTGATTATTATAAATAACACGTGAATTGGTCTTTATTCATAGATAACCAATCAACATATCTCTTGGAAATAACTAAATTATCTCCAACCATCATCACTTTTCATGTCAAGAATAGCTCTCTTTCATAATTACCGATAACCTCCTTCTAAGATCAAGAGTCACCTCTTTTCATAATCAAGATTCACGTCTTCTCTTAACCAAGAGTCATGTTTTCTCTTAATCAAAAGACACTTCTTTCATGATAACAAACTACTTCAACAAGTTTCAGCTCTACTTCTCCTTTATTTGCTAATTAACTTTGGCCAAATCTATTTACCTAAGACATTTCGATTTAATCTACATTGCAAAGAAACGTATAGACCTTTGATTACTCCTAGCAGGATAAACATCCATGATCCATCCTAGCCAGCAAATAAACTACGAAAATCTAGCTTGTTGATTGAAAAGGCAATTGATCATTATGAGAAAATTTACAGCATAGAATCTACATGTCTCAAGAAATAGGAGTCCTCGTACTTAGTGCTCTTGTCATGAATAGATAGGTGCTTTACCTCTTCAACCAAATCAGCTACAGGGTTTAGATTCAAGATGGGTGAGATGATTCGAGTGCGCAAAACAACTGGAGAGGTGCATGGTGGCACAACAGCTTGTCTGTACAGTCTGGTACGTCACTGCTTGCATTTCCATGAATATATAAAGCTACTTATGTGCATGAACATGCATAATTATGTGTGTATGCATGTATTCTCTGCTAATTCATGTGTTTCGAATGCAAATGCGACTGTCTATCCAGAAATCTGTTTGCTATGACCTTTCTTTTCTTCAGGAATTTGCTATGATTGATATGCTTGCCTCAAAACTACCGTACGGCGGATATAACTCTCTTTGATTGCACCAAAACCATTCCCACTGATAGAAAATTAAACATATTTTGGATGTACAACTCCCTTCTCTGCTTTGGCTTATTTTGGAACATATGCACGACATTCCAATGTCAGGAGTACAGTTTTATCTCCACCGCAAGTGTCCATTTGAACCCCACCTCATTCACTCAAAATATCCACAGATCATCTCCGCTACCGACCCCTCTCCTCAGCGGCGGAGGGTGGTGGGGTGACGAAGGCCGATGTGGACAGTTGTGGTCTAAGACATAGCCCAAGCATTGCCCGTTGCATGGTATTGACTATGGTAGAGAGAGAGAGAGATGTCGGGATTAGCATTTTGGATTTTGATTTGATGTGATGAAGTGTATAATAAAAAGGACACATGTCACGATAAGTTGAAGAAGATAGGTGATTGGAACACTTTTAAGAACATCATATCAACATTCAAAATTAGATACACATGTGGCAATCTTATTAACTAGATAGCAAAAAGTAATACGTGGTAATTTCTCATTTAGATTTTTCAATTAACCTTCGATTTCTCCATTACTGCAGAGCACTTTCACAAATTAAACCATGAATGGAATAACAAGGTGGATACAATTGATTTTATGAGCAAACAATGTCTTTATTTAGTAATTAATTAACAATATTCGCCCTTATGCAGCGTATTCCAAGCCAATGTAATAGCCAATCAACAGCTGAAGGGAAATTACCGTGCCGAACACCACCCTACAGAGAATTAAACATGAGTAGATCAATTAGCAAGTGTTAATAATATACTTAAGCTCCAAACAAATAAACCTGGAAACAATATAAAGCAAGGCAATCTTTTAAAATAAGAAAAATGTAACTTCCAAATGATGAACTTACACAGTACTAAAAACGTTTGCATGTAGTCCGTACTCGTTGGCAAACACGAAAGAAGCTATGGCTTGTGGAAGTGCCGCCTACACTAGAAAAATAATGATGATAATTAAATAAATTCAATATGAAACAGATTATGTAAATATGAAATGTTTATTGTTGATGAATAAACAAAACAAACTAAAGCCAACCTGAATGATGGCGATATGTAAAGCAGGCCCGTGCAAGCCAACGGCAAGAGAGCAAAGGGCCGTGATTGCGGGCCCCACCACAAACCTTGAGACCAATCCTAAGACAGTGGGCCTCGTTCTGCATGCTATCACTTGCGTTTGCATTGCTATGAATATCCCTGCAATTCGCATGCGCCATACACACTTTCATTAGATCATCTAAGCAGAAGTAGTGAGTTCGAAAGCTGATGCTAAACATCCTTTGTTTCGTTCATGAATTTCAAAACCGATGATCGCTTTACTTGGTGTGCACATACCGATGTTGAACATGGCCGTGCCCGTCCCCGCTTTCGACATGATCTCGACTGAACCTTCCATTAAACTTGGCAAAGTAAATTTGAACCTACAACAACAACATGTTATCATATGTTAAGAACTTAGATACATACATAAATGTAGGCAAAACAACTTAGGTGTACGCATACGACGGGGAAGCATTGTTCCTACAACAAATGCATAACAAAATGAATTACATATAATCCATAGTAAATATAATTGAAAAACCCATTTTTTTCTTTTTTGGGTCAACGTCGGTCAACGGGTTAGTCCCACCAGGTAGGGTCAAACCAACTAACCCAACAGCTAGACGTCATGACGTTGGCTGCACGTGCCTCGCACGCGTCTTGCACGCACCTCGCACGCGCGCAGGCAACCACTTGCACGCAATCTTTTTTTTTTTTTTTTTTTTTATGGGGATCTTGCTTATAAATATTAAAGGCCATGACAGCGTGCATAGCAAGAACGTCGTGATGCTCTAGTTGTAGCTCGCCCTGCTGCTGAACCTCCCCGAGAGGCCAAGGATAGCAACGGTGGCAAGCTTGGACAAGGCATCAGTGGCGAGGAACCGGAAGTTCATGGCATATGGGTTCATGTGAGCTGTGAATTCGAACCCAAAGAGGGGGAGGATGAAGCAGGCGATGAAGCGGTTGATGTTGTCGCACTGCTGGCTTATGATACATGCTAGAGCAAATAATAAGAATATTAGGATTTTTCACTGAGGTTTAAGTGCAAAGTGGATAGTTAACTTTTTATTTTTCCTCCTACCTTTTTGTCCTTTTTCTTTTGGGTTAATACCCTGAAATACCCAAACTGATACACATGTCACAAATTTACCCCAAACTATTTTTTTGATCACCAAAAACCCCAAACTACTATACCTTTGTCAAATTTACCCAAAACTGATACACTTGTGACAAATTTACCATATGTTAGTTTTCGTTAAATTTTACTGTCAAATTATTAAGTTAAATGATATGTTATAGTTTACTTGGTATACCGATTTGGGATTTTACGCGTCGTTTGTCACAGTTTATAATTTTAATGATTTTTTTTTGTATCGATTCAATTTAGCAGAGGGTATATTTGTCACAAATTTACCAGTTTGGGGTTTTTTTACGGTCGAATAAATTAGTTTAGCGTAAATTTATCATAAAAGTACCAATTAAAGGTTTTTTTATGGTCAGTCAGGGTAAATTAGTCATAGGTGTACCGGTTTGGTGTTTTTCAGGGTATTAACCATTTTCTTTTTGGGCCAATTTTGCTATTTTCGTTTTAAAATGTTAATTGCGCAACAAAACTACAAAGTGCTGCGTCTATGAGGACTAAACATGATATATGTCTAGAAAAAAGAGAAAATCCACAATTCACTTGAATATTTTAATAGATAGATATATGGATATATTCAATTAAACATGTTATATGTCTAAGCATGAATGTATCAAAAAATAAAAAGGGTTAATACGACAAAAAAAAAACTCTAAATTGGTATACATCTAACAAATTTATTGGGATAACAAGGTGGATACAATTGATTTTATGAGCAAACAATGTCTTTATTTAGTAATTAATCAACAATATTTGCCCTTATGCAGCGTATTCCAAGCCAATGTAATAGCCAATCAACAGCGGAAGGGAAATCACCGTGCCGAACACCACCTTACAGAGAATTAAACAATAGTAGATCAATTAGCAATTGTTAATCATATACTTAAGCTCCAAACAAATAAACCTAGAAACAATATAAAGCAAGGCAATCTTTTGAAATAAGAAAAATTTAACTTCTGAATGATGAACTTACGCAGTACTAAGCATGTTTGCATGTAGTCCATACTCGTTGGCAAACACGAAAGAAGCTATGGCTTGTGGAAGTGCCGCCTATACTAGAAAAATAATGATGATAATTAAATAAATTGAATATGAAACAGATTATGTAAATATGAAATGTTTATTATTGATGAATAAACAAAACAAACTGAAGCCAACCTGAATGATGGCGATATGTAAAGCAGGCCCATGCAAGCCAACGGCAAGAGAGCAAAGGGCCGTGATTGCGGGCCCCACCACAAACCTTGAGACCAATCCTAAGACGGTGGGCCTCGTTCCGCATGCTATCACCTGCGTTTGCATTGCTATGAATATCCCTACAATTTGCATGCGCCATACACACTTTCATTACATCATCTAAGAAGAAGCAGTGAGTTCGAAAGCTGATGCTAAACATCCTTTGTTTCGTTCATAAATTTCAGAACCGATGATCGCTTTACTTGGTGTGCACATATCAATGTTGAACATGGCCGTGCCCGTCCCCGCTTTCGACATGATCTCGACCGAACCTTCCATATACTCGGCAGAATAAATTTGAACCTACAGTGACAACATGTTATCATATGTTAAGAACTTAGATATATACATAAATGTAGGCAAAAAAACTTAGGTGTACGCATTGTTCCTACAACAAATGCATAACAAAATGGATTACATATAATCCATAGTAAATATAATTGAAAAACCCATTTTTTTCTTTTTCAGGTCAATGGTCAACGATCAACGTTGGTCAACAAGTTAGTCCCACCAGGTAGGGTCGAACCAACTAACCCAACAGCTAGATGTCATGACGTTGGCCGCACGTGCCTCACACGTGCCTCGCACACGCGCAGGCAACCACTTGCATGCAATCTTTTTTTTTTTTTTTTTTTTTATGGGGATCTTGCTTATAAATGTTAAAGGCCACGACAAGCAGGTTTGTTAGCGTGCACAGCAAGAACGTCGTGATGCTCCTGTTGTAGCTCGCCTTGTTGCTGAAACTCCCTGAGAGGCCAAGGATAGCAAGGGTGGCGAGCTTGGACAGGGCATCAACGGCGAGGAGCCGGAAGTTCATGGCATACGGGTTCATGTGGGCAGTGAATTCGAACCCAAAGAAGGGGAGGATGAACAGGGCGATGAAGCGGTTGATGCCGTCGCACTGCTGGCTTATGACACATGCTAGAGCAAACAATAAGAATATTAGGATTTTTCACTAAGGTTTAAGTGCAAAGTGGATAGTTAACTTTTTATTTTTCCTCCTACCTTTTTGTCCTTTTTCTTTTTGGGCCAATTTTGCTATTTTCATTTTACAAAGTAAATTGCGCAACAAAACTACAAAGTACTGTGTCTATGAGGACTAAACGTGCTATATGTCTAGAAAATAAAGAAAATCCACAATTCACTTGAATATTTTAATAGATAGATATATGGATATATTCAATTAAACATGTTATTTGTCTAACCATGAATGTATCACAAAATAAAAAGGGTTAATAAGACAAAAAAAACTCTAAACTGGTATACATCTAACAAATTTACTTCAAGCTAATTTTTTTTACAATTAAAAAGTCACAATCCAATACATTTGTGATAAATTTATCTTCTATTAGTTTCCTTTAAATTAAATTAATATTATCAAAAAAAATAAAGTGAATGGAGGAGGGTAAATCTCAAACCGATATACTCGTCCATTGTCACATGTCATTCTACTCAGCAATTTGACGGTAAATTTAACGAAAAATAAATTTATCATAGTTATACTGATCTGAAATAAGTTTGTAATCAGTATATCAATTTGATTTTTTTATATAATTAAATAAAAAATTACCGTTTGGGTACCAACATCCAAAATAAGTGGGTCCTGCGAAGGTAATATTAGAGAAAACGTCCGTTCAAGTGAGTCCCACCAAATCGCAAGTCTCGCATTTTTTTTTTTTTTGGGTCATGGCGAGTCTCACGTTGACGATGCGGATTTTTTTTTTTTTTTTTTTTTTTGGCCCACATCCTGGGGGTCACGTTGTATCAAGCACAATACCGGATTCCTTACAAAAATAGTTTTTTTCAATACGTTTTGTTAAAATAAACTGTTTGAAAATAATTTTTGTAAAATATAATCATTTATGTTGTCTTGGATAATTAGCCAATAAATTTCATTATCGATAATAATTCACTTATGACCATTTTCGTGGATGATTAAATATTTTTCGTTCATTTATTTTTGTAAGTGACATGAATGATCGTTTTTAAGAAAATATCTTTTGAATCATTCATATTCTATAAAATGAACATAACGTTATTTTCTAACTCTTTATTCATTATGTGAGCCTCGTGTACTTATATTTTTCAAATGACAGATTTCTTAATTAATTTAATTTAACGAAAACTAATAGAAGATAAATTTATCACAAATGTATTGGATTGTGACTTTTTAGTAGTAAAAATTAGCTTGAAGTAAAATTGTTAGATGTATACCAATTTAGATTTTTTTTTTTGTCGTATTAACCCTTTTTATTTTTTGATACATTCATGGTTAGACATATAACATGTTTAAATGAATATATCCATATATCTATCTATTAAAATATTCAAGTGAATTGTGGATTTTCTCTTTTTTCTAGACATATAACACGTTTAGTTCTCATAGACGCAGTACTTTGTAGTTTTGTTGCGCAATTTCCTTTTAAAATGAAAATAGCAAAATTGGCCCAAAAAGAAAAGGGTTAATACCTGAAAACTTCAAACTGGTACACATGTGACAAATTTACCCCAAACTATTTTTTTTAACAATGAAAAACCCAAAATCGGTAAACCTATGACAAATTTACCCTGACTAGCCATGAAAAACCCTAAACTATTACATTTATGACAAATTTACCCTAAACTAATTTATTCTACCACAAAAAACCCCAAACTCATAAATTTGTGACAAATATACCCTCCACTAAATTGGATTAATAACATAAAAAAAATCATAAAAATTATAAACTGTGACAAACAATGGGTAAAATCCAAAATCGATATACCGGTCAACTATCACATGTTATTTAACTTAATAATTTGACAGTAAAATTTAACGAAAACTAGTAGATGGTAAATTTGTCATAAGTGTACCATTTTTGGATAAATTTGTTAAAGGTATACCAGTTTGGGGTGGTAAAAAAAATAGTTTAAGGTAAATTTGTCACAATTATACCAGTTTGGGGTTTTTCAGGGTATTAACCCAAAAGAAAAATGACAAAAAGGTAGGAGGAAAAATAAAAAGTTAACTATCCACTTTGCACTTAAACCTTAGTGAAAAATCCTAATATTCTTATTATTTGCTCTAGCATGTGTCATAAGCCAGCAGTGCGACAAAGATCAACCGCTTCATCGCCCCTTCATCCTCCCCCTCTTCAGGTTCGAATTCACAGCCCACATGAACCCGTATGCCATGAACTTCCGGCTCCTTGCCGTTAATGCCTTATCCAAGCTCGCCACCCTTGCTATCCTTGGCCTTTAAGGGAGGTTCAGCAGAAGGGCGAGCTACAATTGGAGCATCACGACGTTCTCACTGTGCACGCTACCGAACCTGCTTGTCGTGGCCTTTAAGGGAGGTTCAGCAGAAGGGCGAGCTACAACTGGAGCATCACGACGTTCTCGCTGTGCATGCTACCAAACCTGCTCGTCGTGGCCTTTAACATTTATAAGCAAGATCCCCATAAAAAAAAAAAAAGATTGCGTGCGAGTGGTTGCCCACGCGCGTGAGAGGCACATGCGGCCAACGTCATGACATCTAGCCGTTGGGTTAGTTGGTTCGACCCTACCTGGTGGGACTAATATATGCTGCATCTATGTTACCAAACGGTGTAGCATTTTGAAAAACCCATTTACCTCAAAGGTATTTGCATTCTCCCAATGACATTTCCCCAAAGCCGAATTAAACAGGCCCTTAGCCTCATATTAATGCTTAGTGCATTATAAAACTGAGAAAACATGTCAGACAAATAAGATATTAACCTACTTACATGGATAATCACCTTTATTTAATGTGTGATAATAAAGATGAGATAATTTTCAGGCTTATTTTAGGTGATAATCGAGAGCTCAAGCTTAAAATATTAAATGTTGCATTAACTGAGTATTAAGATGGGGAAATAATATTCCCTACGTCCAAAAGTAAAATAACTTACATATTTTACCTTCTTTTTTTTTTTTTTTTATGCCAAATGTGAGTTATGATAGATTCTTTGAAAGAGTGATGCGTGAATTCAAGCTAGACATTATATATGTCTGAACTCTCATTTGTGCTATATTAAAATTGAAGACATACACTTTATGGGAAATGAGTTAATACCGTAATACATATTTCATGCTACATATGCATGAGACAACCAATAAGAGTGGCAAAAGTTTTGGTCTCAAATTTTATACGGTGTGAGACTCTTAAGGAAAAGAGTTTCTCAATTAATTACCCTAATGACCATTACTTATTCTCAAAATTTCTATTCAATGTTTGTTATCTTAGATTGTTGTCAATGATCATGAATTGATTCGATTTAATGGGACAATTCTAAAAAAGCAAGTTGAATTGAAATTGAGAGTTCAAGGAAAGAAGAAAATTGAACTTGGGATATCATATTTTAGCTTTGTATTTACTGATCGACCAATTATGGTTGTTTTAGAATAATTATAATTGTGAATACAAATATCATAATTAAAGAGATATCAGAGTGATATAAATGTGATCAATCGATCTAGGGTACTACTATTACATCTACTCGAAAACATAATGCCTATAAATGTTAAAGGCCACGACAAGCAAGTTCATCAGCATGCATAGCGAGAACGTCGTGATGCTCCAGTTGTAGCTCGCCCTGTTGTTGAACCTCCTCAAGAGGCCAAGGATAGCAAGGGTGGCGAGCTTGGATAGGGCATCACCGGCGAGGAGCCGGAAGTTCATGGCATACGGGTTCATGTGGGCTGTGAATTCAAACCTGAAGAGGGGGAGGATGAACAAGGCGATGAAGCGGTTGATGCCGTCGAATTGCTGGCTTATGACACATCCTAGAGAAAATAATAAGAATATTAGGATTTTTCATTGAGGTTTAAGTGCAAAGTGGATAGTTAACTTTTTATTTTTCCTCCTACCTTTTTGTCCTTTCTTTTTTAGGTTAATACCCTGAAAAACCCCAAACCGGTACACATGTGACAAATTTATCCAAAACTATTTTTTTGACCACCAAAAATCCCAAACTGCTATACATTTGACAAATTTATCCCAAATTGGTACACTTGTGACAAATTTACCATCTGTTAGTGTTCGTTAAATTTTACTGTCAAATTATTAAGTTAAATGATACGTGATAATTGACTGGTATACCGATTTAGGATTTTACGCATCGTTTGTCACAGTTCATAATTTTAATGATTTCTTTTTTTTTTGGTATTAATCAAATTTAGTGGAGGGTATATCTGTCACAAATTTACCAGTTTTGGGTTTTTTGCGATCGAATAAATTAGTTTAGCGTTAATTTGTCATAAATGTACCGGTTTTGGGTTTTTTATGGCTAGTCAGGGTAAATTTGTCACAGGTGTACCAGTTTGGGGTAAATTTATTAGAAGTGTACCAATTTGGAGTTTTTCAGGATATTAACTCTTTTCTTTTTGGGCCAATTTTGCTATTTTCATTTTTAAAAAGTTAATTGCGCAACAAAACTACAAAGTACTGCATCTATGAGGACTAAACGTGTTATATGTCTAGAAAAAAGAGAAAATCCACAATTCACTTGAATATTTTAATAGATAGATATATGGATATATTCAATTAAACACGTTATATGTCTAACCATGCATGTATCAAAAAATAAAAAAGGGTTAACACGACAAAAAAAAACTATAAATTGGTATACATCTAACAAATTTACTTCAATTAACCTTTGATTTCTCCATTACTGTAAAGCACTTTCACAAATTAAACCCTGAATGGAATAACAAGGTGGATACAACTGATTTTACGAGCAAACAATGTCTTTATTTAGAAATTAATCAACAATATTTGGCCTTATGCAGTGTATTCCAAGCCAATGTAATAGCCAATCAACAGCGGAAGGGAAATCATCGTGCCGAACAACACCCTACAAAGAATTAAACAAGAGTAGATCAATTAGCAATTGTTAATCATATATTTAAGCTCCAAACAAATAAACCTGGAAACAATATAAACCAAGGCAATCTTTTAAAATAAGAAAAATGTAACTTCTGAATGATGAACTTATGCAGTACTAAGCACATTTGCATGTAGTCCGTACTCGTTGGCAAACATGAAAGAAGCTATGGCTTGTGGAAGTGCCCCCTATACCGGAAAAATAATGATGATAATTAAATAAATTCAATATGAAACATATTATGTAAATACGGAATGTTTAATATTGATAAATAAACAAAACAAACTGAAGCCAACCTGAATGATGGCGATGTGTAAAGTAGGCCCATGCAAGCCCATCGCAAGAGAGCAAAGGGCCGTGATTGTGGGCCCCACCACAAACCTTGAGACCAATCCTAAGACAGTGGGTCCCATTCCACATGCTATCACCTTCGTTTGCATTGCTATGAATATCCCTGCAATTCGCATGTGCCATACACACTTTCATTACATCATCTAAGAAGAAGCAGTGAGTTCGAAAGCTGATGCTAAACATCCTTTGTTTCGTTCATGAATTTCAGAACCGATGATCGCTTTACTTGGTGTGCACATACCGATGTTGAACATGGCCACGCCCGTCCTCGTTTTCAACATGATCTCGACTGAACCTTCCATTATACTCTGCAGAGTAAATTTGAACCTACAGGGACAACATGTTATCATATGTTAAGAAATTAGATACATACACAAATGTAGGCAAAAGAACTTAGGTGTACGTATACGACGGGGAAGCATTGTTCCTACAACAAATGCATAACAAAAATGGATTACATATAATCCATAGTAAATATAATTGAAAAACCCAATTTTTTTCTTTTTCGGGTCAATGGTCAACGATCAATGTCGGTCAATAGGTTAGTCCCACCAGGTAGGGTCGAACCAACTAACCCAACGGCTAGACGTCATGACATTGGCCACACGTGCCTCGCACGCGTGAGGGCAACCACTTGCACACAATCTTTTTTTTTTTTTTTTTTTTTTTTTTTTTTATATGGGGATCTTGCTTAGAAATGGTAAAGGCCACGACGAGCAGGTTCGTCAGCGTGCATAGCGAGAACGTCGTGATGCTCCAATTGTAGCTCGCCCTGCTGTTGAACCTCCCCTAGAGGCCAAGGATAGCAAGGGTGGCGAGCTTGGACAGGGCATCAACGGCGAGGAGGCGGAAATTCATGGCATACGGGTTCATGTGGGCTGTGAATTCGAACCCAAAGAGGGAGAGGATGAACAGGGCGATGAAGCGGTTGATGACATCACACTGCTGGCTTATGACACATGCTAGATCAAATAATAAGAATATTAGGATTTTTCACTGAGGTTTAAGTGCAAAGTTGATAGTTGACTTTTTATTTTTCCTCCTACCTTTTTGTCCTTTTTCTTTTCAATTAATACCCTGAAAAACGCCAAACTGGTACACATGATACAAATTTACCCCAAACTATTATTTTGACCGCCAAAAACCCCAAACTGGTATACCTTTAATTAATTTACCCCAAACTGGAACACTTGTGACAAATTAACCATCTGTTAGTTTTCGTTAAATTTTACTGTCAAATTATTAAGTTAAATGACATGTGATAATTGACTGGTATACCGATTTGGGATTTTACGCATCATTGGTCACAATTTATAATTTTTATGACTTTTTCTGGTATTAATCCAATTTAGCGGAAGGTATATTTTTCATAAATTTACCAGTTTTGGGTTTTTTGCGGTCGAATAAATTAGTTTAGCGTAAATTTGTCATAAATGTACTAGTTTATGGTTTTTTTTGGCTAGTTAGGGTAAATTTGTCACAGGTGTACCGGTTTGGGGTTTTTCATAGTAAAAAAAAATAGTTTTGGGTGAATTTGTCATAAGTATACCAGTTTGGAGCTTTTTAGGATATTAACCCTTTTCTTTTTGGGCCAATTTTGCTATTTTCATTTTAAAAAGTTAATTGCGCAACAAGACTACGAAGTACTTGCGTCTATGAGGACTAAACGTGTTATATGTCTAGAAAAAAGAGAAAATCCACAATTCACTTGAATATTTTAATAGATAGATATATGGATATATTCAATTAAACACGTTATATGTCTAACCATGAATGTATCAAAAAATAAAAAAGGGTTAACACGACCAAAAAAAAACTATAAATTGGTATACATCTAACAAATTTACTTCAATTAACCTTCGATTTCTCCATTGCTATAGAGCACTTTCACAAATTAAACCCCGAATGGAATAACAAGGTGGATACAACTGATTTTACGAGCAAACAATGTCTTTATTTAGAAATTAATCAACAATATTTGGCCTTATGCAGTGTATTCCAAGCCAATGTAATAGCCAATCAACAGCGGAAGGGAAATCATCGTGCCGAACACCACCCTACAGAGAATTAAACAAGAGTAGATCAATTAGCAATTGTTAATCATATATTTAAGCTCCAAACAAATAAACCTGGAAACAATATAAAGCAAGGCAATCTTTTAAAATAAGAAAAATGTAACTTCCGAATGATGAACTTACGCAGTACTAAGGACGTTTGCATGTAGTCCGTACTCGTTGGCAAACAAGAAAGAAGCTATGGCTTGTGGTAGTGCCGCCTATATCGGAAAAATAATGATGATAATTAAATAAATTTAATATGAAACAAATTATGTAAATATGAAATGTTTATTATTGATGAATAAACAAAACAAACTGAAGCCAACCTGAATGATGGCGATATGTAAAGCAGGCCCGTGCAAGCCCAAGGCAAGAGAGCAAAGGGCCGTGATTGCAGGCCCCACCACAAACCTTGAGACCAATCCTAAGACAGTGGGCCCCATTCCGCATGCTATCACCTTCGTTTGCATTGCTATGAATATCCCTACAATTCACATGCGCCATACACACTTCCATTACATCATCTAAGAAGAAGTAGTGAGTTCGAAAGCTGATGCTAAACATCCTTTGTTTCGTTCATGAATTTCAGAACCGATGATCGCTTCACTTGGTGTGCACATACCGATGTTGAACATGGCCGTGCCCGTCCCCGTTTTCGACATGATCTCGACTGAACCTTCCATTATACTCCGCAAAGTAAATTTGAACTTACAGCGACAACATGTTATCATATGTTAAGAACTCACATACATAAATAAAAATGTAGGCAAAAGAACTTAGGTATACGCATACAACGGGGAAGCATATTTCCTACAACAAATGCATAACAAAATGGATTACATATAATCCATAGTAAATATAATTGAAAAACCCATTTTTTCTTTTTCGAGTCAACGGTCTACGATCAACGTCGGTCAACAAGCTAGTCCCTCCAGGTAGGGTCAAACCAACTAACCCAACGGCTAGAAGTCATGACGTTGGCCGCACGTGCCTTGCACGCGCCTTGCACGCGGGCGGGCAACCACTTTCACGCAATCTTTTTTTTTTTTTTTTTTTTTTTTTTTTTTTTTATGGGGATCTTGCTTATAAATGTTAAAGGCCACAACGAGCAGGTTCGTCAGCGTGCACAGCGAGAACGTTGTGATGCTCTAGTTGTAGCTCGCCCTACTGCCGAACATCCCTGAGAGGCCAAGGATAGCAAGGGTGGCGAGCTTGGATAAGGCATTAGTGGCGAGGAGCCGGAAGTTCATGTCATATGGGTTCATGTGGGTTGTGAATTCAAACCTGAAGAGGGGGAGGATGAACAGGGCGATGAAGCGGTTGATGCCGTCGCACTGCTGGCTTATGACACATGCTAGAGCAAATAATAAGAATATTATGATTTTTCACTGAGGTTTAATTGCAAAGTGGATAGTTAACCTTTTACTTTTCCTCCTACCTTTTTGTCCTTTTTCTTTTGGGTTAATATCCTGAAAAACCCCAAACTGATACACATGTGACAAATTTACCTCAAACTATTTTTTTGACCACCAAAAACTCCAAACTGGTATACTTTTGACAAATTTACCCCAAACTGGTACACTTGTCACAAATTTATCATTTGTTAGTTTTCGTTAAATTTTACTGTCAAATTCTTAAGTTAAATGATATGTGATAGTTGACTAGTATACCGATTTGGGATTTTACATGTCGTTTGTCTCAGTTTATAATTTTAATGATTTTTTTTTTTTGTATTAATCCAATTTGGCGGAGGGCATATTTTTAAAAAATTTACCAGTTTTGGGTTTTTTGCGGTCGAATAAATTAGTTTAGAGTAAATTTGTCATAAATGTAAAGATTTAGGGTTTTTATGGTCGGTCAGGGGTAAATTTGTCACAGGTGTATTAGTTTGGGATGTTTCATGGTAAAAAAAAAAAAAGTTTTGGGTAAATTTATTACATGTGTACCAATTTAGAGTTTTTCAGGATATTAACCCTTCTCTTTTTGGGCCAATTTTGCTATTTTCATTTTAAAAAGTTAATTGCGCAACAAGACTATGAAGTACTGCGTCTATGAGGACTAAACGTGTTATATGTCTAGAAAAAAGAGAAAATCCACAATTCACTTGAATATTTTAATAGATAGATATATGGATATATTCAATTAAATACGTTATATGTCTAACCATGAGTATATCAAAAAATAAAATAAAAAAGGTTAATACGACAAAAAAAAAACTATAAATTGGTATAAATCTAACAAATTTACTTCAATTAACCTTCAATTTCTCCATTGTTATAGAGCACTTTCACAAATTAAACCCCGAATGGAATAACAAGGTGGATACAACTGATTTTACGAGCAAACAATGTCTTTATTTAGAAATTAATCAACAATATTCGCCCTTATGCAGCGTATTCCAAGCCAATGTAATAGCCAATCAACAGCGGAAGGGAAATCATCGTGCCGAACACCACCCTACAAAGAATTAAACAAGAGTGGATCAATTCACAATTGTTAATCATATACTTAAGCTCCAAACATATAAACCTTCAAACAATATAAAGCAAGGCAATCTTTTAAAATAAGAAAAATGTAACTTTCGAATGATGAACTTACGCAATACTAAGGACGTTTGCATGTAGTCCGTACTCACTGGCAAACAAGAAAGAAGCTATGGCTTGGGGTAGTGCTGCCTATATCGGAAAAATAATGATGATAATTGAAAAATTTAATATGAAACAGATTATGTAAATATGAAATGTTTATTATTGATGAATAAACAAAACAAACTGAAGCCAACTTGAATGATGGCGATATGTAAAGCAGGCCCGTGCAAGCCCACAGCAAGAGAGCAAAGGGCCGTGATTGCGGGCCCCACCACAAACCTTGAGACCAATCCTAAGACAGTGGGCCCCATTCCGCATGCTATCACCTTCGTTTGCATTGCTATGAATATCCCTACAATTCGCATGCGCCATACACACTTCCATTACATCATCTAAGAAGAAGCAGTGAGTTCGAAAGCTAATGCTAAACATCCTTTGTTTCGTTCATGAATTTCAGAACCGATGATCGCTTTACTTGGTGTGCACATACCGATGTTGAACATGGCCATGCCCATCCCCGCTTTCGACATGATCTCGACTGAACCTTCCATTATACTCCGCAAAGTAAATTTGAACTTACAGCGACAACATGTTATCATATGTTAAGAACTCATATACATAAATAAAAATGTAGGCAAAAGAACTTAGGTATACGCATACAACGGGGAAGCATATTTCCTACAACAAATGCATAACAAAATGGATTACATATAATCCATAGTAAATATAATTGAAAAACCCATTTTTTCCTTTTCGGGTCAACGGTCTACGATCAACGTCGGTCAACAAGTTAGTCCCTCTAGGTAGGGTCAAACCAACTAACCCAACAGCTAGACGTCATGACGTTGGCCGCACGGGCCTCACACGCGCCTGGCACGCGCCTCGCACACGCACGGGCAACCACTCGCACGCAATCTTTTTTTTTTTTTTTTTTTTTTTTTTTAATGGGGATCTTGCTTATAAATGTTAAAGGCACGACAAGCAGATTCGTCAGCGTGCACAGCGAGAACGTCATGATGCTCCAATTGTAGCTCGCCCTGCTGCTGAACCTCCCTTAGAGTCCAAGGATACCAAGGGTGGCGAGCTTGGACAGGGCATCAACGGCGAGGAGTCGAAAGTTCATGGCAAACGTGTTCATGCGGGCTGTGAATTTGAACCCGAAGAGGGGGAGGATGAACAGGGCGATGAAGCGGTTGATGCCATCGCACTACTGGCTTATGACACATGCTAGAGCAAATAATAAGAATGTTAGGATTTTTCACTGAGGTTTTAGTGCAAAGTGGATAGTTAACTTTTTATTTTTCCTCCTACCTTTTTGTCCTTTTTATTTTTGGGCCAATTTTATTATTTTGATTTTAAAAAGTAAATTGCGCAACAAAACTACAAAGTACTACGTCTATGAGAATTAAACGTGTTATTTGTCTAGAAAATAGAGAAAATCCACAATTCACTTGAATATTTTAATAGATAGATATATGGATATATTCAATTAAACATGTTATATGTCTAACCATGAATGTATCACAAAAAAAAAAAGGGTTAATACAACAAAAAAAAACTCTAAACTGGTATACATCTAACAAATTTACTTCAAACTAATTTTTTTACTACTAAAAAGTCACAATCCAATATATTTGTGATAAATTTATCTTCTATTAGTTTCTGTTAAATTAAATTAATATTATAAAAAAAAAAGTGAATGGAGGAGGGTAAAATCTCAAACCGATATACATGTTCATTGCCACATGTCATTCTACTTGGCAATTTGAAGGTAAATTTAACAAAAAATAAATTTATCATAATTATACTGATCTGAAATAAGTTTGTAATCAGTATATTAATTTGAAATTTTTATATAATTAAATAAAAATTACCATTTGGGTACCAACATTCAAAATAAGTGGGTCCCAGGTAATATCATACGGTCTAGTCAAACTTATTATTAAAAAGTATTGTATGGTCTGTAGAGCATGAGGATCAAATGCACCAATCATGTAACTATGATAGTGTCCTAAATACTTGATTGAGATGGTATTAGTTTATATAATCTCTGGTTTAATTCTCCAAAAAAATTCAAAATTTAGGTACAATCCTAATTCTATCTCAATTTTTTTTTTTGTCTAAAACAAAACCCTTAAAATTTTGGTCCAAATTCAAATCTGTCCCAAACTTCTTTTATCTAAAAAAACCACCAACTTTAACTATAGTCCCAAATTTAAAATCAGTAACTTTCAATCTAGTCTCAAATTTGCTCTTGTTAACTATTTATCCAAAAATTGCCATTAGTTGTTTCAACGTGGGATTTTCACATTGGTAACAAATCTACATCAAAAAGGTGAAATGAAAAATTATCATCAAAATGAAACAGTTCTTTGATATGAAAATCAGGGACATTTGGGATGATTGACACTGATTTTTGGGCTGGGCTGATGGGGTAGATTTGGGACTAGATCAAAATTAAGGGTTTATCTTTAGACAAAAAGAAATTCACAGTAAAATTGAGATTGAATCTAAAGTTGGAATTTTCTTGGGGATTATATACATTGCAATCGTGGCGGGCGGACCACTTGCAACGTGCAATTTCTTCTGTAGTGAAGCATGTGGATGGTCACTCAAACCCTTTAAATGCCGCTTCCAGGTCCTAGTCCCTCTGATCAAACAACACATATCACCAACTCTCTTTCAACACACTAACGCTACGTAGTACACCGCTTGCGTGCTGTCGCCTTTTTGATTACTTCCAAGACCTTTGGGCTTTTGTGAAAGTGCATGCACTTTCGATCTGTACTTCACGTCGCAATACGTTGCTTCGATAACATGACGGGTTAAGGTATTGCAGACACCCGATTTGTTTCGTACGTCAAGGAATCAGAGACGGAAATTTAGTGTTTTCTTTTTTTCCGTTGAACTGGTCCGAATTTGGGAGCTCTAGCGACATTTTAGAAAGTCGAAGGTATTGGTGTCTGCTTAGTATTTTATTTTTTATTTTTTTGGTCAAAGTAAGATTGGGATTTCGAGTATGAGACGTTGGGTGTAGTTCTAGTTGTTTTTTTTTTTTTTTTTTTGGCGGGTAATAATCCCAAAAGACCATCCTGGATTGGAGCTGAAGTGATGAGGATCGATTCCTTGACGAAAGGAAATTCCTTTCGAAAGGCATTGACGAAGCCAAGAAAGCGTGCTCCCCGTCTCCAGCAAGACCACCTGTTTTCATCGTCCACCTTCATCTTTTCTCAAAACAGAACCGATGGAATTTTCAGTACTCCTCTTTTTATTTTAAGTAAAAAACCTGGCCCTTTAGGGTACATCTAGAATTACCTTTCTTTTTTAAATTTAATTGTAATTTGTAGCTCGGATATTTTGTATCTCGCAAGACTTCCGTGATACTCAAGCATCAATCCATTTACTCGATAATGTTTTAAATTCTGACGGAATGTCCGTGTGTAATCAGATGGGCCCTTGATCTCTCCCATATGAAACATTAAGGTCAAGGATACTTGGTTTTACACGTGAAGTTTGCCGTGAAATATGATTCTTATCCAATTTATATTTTCCTAATCGTGCCTATTTGGATGGTCCCCCATCGTGATGTTTATCCGGATGAGCAGTTTTTTGAGACACCGAGATGTAATGCAGGCGGCAACCTTTTTTTTGGCCAAACCTCACCGTCCGCTAATATGTAAAGGGCACCATAAGCAGGTTTAGGACAAAAGGAAAGAAAGAAGAGGACAATTTCACCACAAGTGCACAGAGATTTTTCCCCCTTCCTTCTGGCGTTAGCGAGCGCAGTTTTTGTATTCGAATTTCGCAATCGCCTCGAAACGTGCCATCATAAGCATGCGTTGCAATTGGATTTATGTCGATACTCGCACATTTTCTTATTTTTAACACATTTAAAATACGGTCACGGTAAATGATAGTTTGTTCTATCTTCTTTTGGCTAGTTGAGGGAAAAGCTGTTTTAATGGGACGCATCATCGCTGGTCACTGCTGCTGGACGAATCACGAGTTGGTTGAAACTTGCGAGTAAGTGCGAGGATGGTTCGGAGAAGAAAAGCTGAGGATTCCTAATTCAGCTAGACGCGACTGCAAGCCAAAAGTAGCATACGTGAAAGTTTAAGGGTCCGTTTGGTTCAATTTTGAGGAAATGACTTTGCATTTCCCTGAGTAACTTTGAGTGAATGGGCATTTTGTAAATGCAAATGTGTTTGGTAACTCATTTTTGTGCATATTTTGCAAAATAGCTTTAAGGTGAAAAGAAAAAGGAAAAAAAGAAAAGAAAAGAAAAGGGAGGAGGAGATACAGCTGCTCGGTAGTGGTGCTAGTGGCGGTGGGGAGGCGGCTCGCTTGAGGTCGCCTAGGTCACGTAACCCAAGTGCTTAGGTCGCGCGACCTCAAGCGAGGCTTCCCAGTAGCTAGATCTGGCTGCTCGCGACTAAGCGCCGCCCGTCGGCTGAGCTTCGCGAGGAAGAAGGAAGAAGACGATGAACAGTATTTTTCGAGGGCAAAATAGGAAAACATGATTATCAGTAAAGGCAATATTGGAAAGAAAAAAATTCATTAAACCCTAAACTAGCATTCCAAATGCTGGCATTTGGCAAATGGAGACTCAAAAGTGTAAACCAAACACAAAATATTTTCCCCAATGAGCTTTGGGCCCCCAAAGCACTTTGGGAAAGTCGAACCAAACGGGGCCTAAATAGGGTCACACAGGTTGAGTCTTTCGAAAGATATTTCGGATCGGCCCAAACGGATCGGCCCAGCTGTTTTTCTAAACCCAAACTGGTGCTCCTTTTTTATCTTTCATTTTCTTTAACAGATCCCTCATGATTATGGACTTACAGTTGATATTCCATAATAACATTTAGGAAGTTTACTCTCCCTGACTTCGATCTTGCTCGTGTTGCGAGCCCTACACATCGAAGAAAAGGGATGAGACTCTCTATCCCCATTGGCATCTTAAATCCAAAGTCCCCTCTACCCAAATCATCAAATTCGAGCAAACGAGGATGGCCGCACAATAGGGGAGAGCATCCGTGAGTTAAGTAGATAATTTGTATCAAAATGGGCTACAACTTACGGAAAGTTGAAAAGTAGATTTTATAGTACCAACCCCCGATCTTATTCATTACCATATGAAGATTGATCCGGAGGCGAGAGGATTCCAATGCTTTCGATTTTGGGACCGATGATTGGGGAACCTAGATTTAAGTAGAGGGACGTGGTGTCGAGTTCCAAATCACATACACGTGTACATTTGCCACCATCTTTTTGTTCAGATCATTTTTGCCAGGATGATTAGTGGGTGACGTGGCAAGTCGAGCCAATCATCGGCAACGCTTCCGGACATGGGAGACATAGACATGCGAGGAAGAGAGAGCTTCAACAAGCGGAACGAGTTTCTTGTTCTTCTTCTTTGTCTTCCTTCTTAGGAGATCGAAAACAGAGGAAAGGCCCCCGAGCTATAACCGATTGTGATCGGCGAGAGCGAACCGATGAAGCAATCCGCCATGCTCTCCCTGTGCTCCTCCTCCTCCGCCACCGCCGCCGCCGTCAGGAGCGTCTCTCACTCGTCGCCAACTTTGCCCCCCTTCCGCTCCCCCGTCCGACCTAAATCGGGGGCTTGTTGAAGATACGCAAGGATATTCAACGAAATCATTCAGATATCATTGCACAAGTCAAGATCAATTAATATCGGATCTGATTTTGTATATAATATTGTTTCCTTTTATTTACATACAACATGTACTATAATAGACACGTTCTATACATTACATGAATATACTGAAATAGAAGAGAAAATTTCCCCTCTCGCTTTCTTTCCTCTCGTCTTCTTCATCTTCTTACATGGTATCAGAGCGGGTCACGCACCTTTAATCCGCTTCTTCCACCTTATTTTGTCCTCTTCTGGTCTTCTGATCGTCTGCCGGAAAAATCTAGGTAACTTGCAAAACGCATTAGCACTCCGGCACAAGAATAAGCACTTTGAGGAAATCACATTGAAACAGACGAAGGAAAAAGAAAAGAGGGAGATCTCCATATTGTCATGGCTGACAATCAACCTCAATTACCTGTGGATGCAGCGACCTCAAAAGCACAAGATCAAGTGCATAACATCATAGGTCGGACTGATCAGCCCGTAATGGGGCAATTTTTTCCATGGTAACCCAGTGTGGGGTATTCCCATTCAGGGACTTCCTACCAGTGGGTACCAATGCCAGTATACTATGGAGAAAATCCAAATGTATCATTCTCAGGAAGTCAGACTCAGAACGGTCCACCAGCCGCGAGCGTGGCGGACCACTTAGAAGCAATCGGGTCGTCTAATGCGGGCGAAAACCTTAACGAGTTAGGCGATTCGCATGCAGGGACTCAGGGCACTTTTAATCAGGGTCAGCAAGCAAACCCTTACTTAAGCTTTCCACCCGGTTTCCTGCCGATCTCCTTGGCGGCCGCCATGGGTTGCCCAGAACCCGGCAACGCCTTGTATGTCTCCAATTTCGACGGGCCGGAGTTGCGACTTATTAGTCACCCTCTCACAGGACCTGAAAACTACTCGAGCTGGGCATGAGAGTTTCGAAGAGCGCTCATCACAAAAGATAAAGAAGGTTTCATCGACGGAACTATCCCGATTTCGACCGATGAGAAGATGGGGGTGACAATGGAAAAAATGCAACCAATTGGTGAGAACATGGATAGGTAATTGCATCAGCCCAAAAATCGCAGTAGGTTTACCTCCCACAGAGGATTCAAAAACAATTTGGCAGAATATTCAAGAAATGTACAGGAAACTCGATAGAGCAAACATTTTCTCACTGCACCAAGCTCTCGGCCCTCTGGAATGAGCTAGAAGCGGCAAAGGAGAGACTTGAAGGACCGGAGGCAACACTCCAACAATACAGAGCAATGAAAGATCGAGAGAAGCGACCCTTTTTTTTATTAATTCTCAATGATTCTTACCTTCATTTCAAATCGCAGATCCTGGCAATGGAACCAGCTCCTCCCCTTGGCCAAATCTTTCAGCTCCCGGTGCAGGAGGAAAACCAGAGGCTCACCGCAATCGACGCTAAAACCTCCGAAACCCTAGCATTGGCGGCAAAAGTTGAAAAGGGGCAGAAAACCTTAGCCAAAGGGAGAGAGGCGACATCTCTAGGGTTCGGAGAGCCAAAGGGGGCGCTAGGGTTCGCGGAGCCGAAGGGGCCCTTTAAAGGCTCCGTGGATGGCCAAGATCAACTCCAGCGATTCTAATGGTTAAAAAGGGACGCGGCACTTGGGTGATCTCGACGGTGGAGATGCGCTTGGCTTAAAGGGATCCAACGGTCCAAATTATTCGAGAAATTATGGGCCGAACTTTAAAAATAGAGGGAAGTTATTTTGTGATTATTGTAAAAGGCCCCACCACACAATTGACAATTGCTAGAAATTACATGGGAGACCTGACAGGAAGGGAAAGGAGATTTCAGCAACAACTTACCAGCCCACTCCATCCACAGATGTCAACCAACCCATCACACATGGAGAATATCAACAATTAATGCAGGCTTTGCAAAAATTGGAGGTACCAAAAAGGGGGAGCAATTTTACAGGTATTTCTCATTGCCTGACAAATAGTATATCAAGAAATGCCTGGATTATTGACTTGGGAGCAAGTGATCATATTGCATGCAATAAGGGATTATTTTCTGATATTCATGAAGATTCAACTAATCCTATTACTGTGCAACTACCAAATGGCAATATCACTCGTGTCACCCTAACCGGGACTGTCACTCTTAGCCCATAAATTACCCTAAAAAATGTTCTTTATATTCTGGATTTCCAATTTAATCTTATCTTCGTGTCTAGAGCCTGTCAAGAAAATTCGTGCCAAGTATTTTTCAATGCTCATATCTGTCTATTTCAGGCCCTTTCGACTAGGAAACTGATGGGCTGGGGTAACCTCTCTGAAGGATTGTTTTATTGGAGAAATTCACTCAAAAATCTTGATTTACTCTCTTGTAATAAATCATTGTGTAATCTGACTACCAATGATAAGAATTTCCTTTTGCATTCCAGATTGGGTCACAGCTCTTCTCTTCCTTATCCTCAATGTCCTATTTGCGCACTTGCGAAACAATCGCGAACACCTTTTCCACTAAGTCAACATCGTTCCAGTGATATTCTTTCTTTGTTGCATGTCGATGTCTGGGGGCCATACCATACATTAAATCATGATGGGTCTCAATTCTTTCTCACCATCATAGATGATCACTCTAGGACCACATGGCTTTTTCTCATGCAAAGTAAGAGTCAAGTTCTGTCTCATCTTAAGACATTTCTTTCCTTGTCAAAAACTCAATTTAGGAAAAATGTTCAAAAAATACGGACAGACAATGGAAGTGAATTCTTCAATCATGAATGTACTGCTCTTTTTTCGTCACATGGGATACTACATGAGAGCACATGTGTCTATACACCACAACAAAATGGGGTGGTAGAGCGGAAACATCGTCGTCTGTTAGAAGTGGCGCGGGCTTTGAAATTTCAAGCTTATGTTCCAGACACCTTTTGGGGCGATTGTGTTTTAACTGCAGCTTATTTGATAAACCGTATGCCAAGTAAGCTTCTTGATAGGCGAACACCTTTTGAGCTACTTTATGGAAAGAAACCAGATCTGGCACATTTGAAGATTTTTGGATGTCTTTGCTACGCCACCATAATAGGTCCTAAAGATAAAATGGGACCTCGTGCTTGTCACTGCATCTTTATGGGATATCCTAGTCTATAGAAGGGATACAAGGTATTTGATCCTTCCACAGGAGAATTCATGGTTAGTCAAGATGTTTCATTTCAGGAGAATTCTTTTCCTTTTGCCGCCTCTACATCAGATACAGAACAAGACGATCATTTCCATACTATTTAGACGGAGGAGACTATGGAAGATCCAAACTATGTTCTCCTTCCTCCATCAGCAGATATCGGGCCATCTGCTACGACACCTATGGACATGACATCATCACCTGAAGTGACAGCACAATGCCAAGAGGAAGTCGCTTCCCTAGTTTCGAGTACTGTTGGCGATTCAGATGATAATAATTTACCACCAAGGGACAATGTGCCAAGGCGATCCGAACATAGCACACGTCTGCCAATCTGGACCAAAGACTACATATGCGGAGTCTAGAAGTCACCAGGTATTCTGTTCCCAATTGCCTCATTTGTTTCCTTTGATAGACTTTCTCCAGAACATAGATGTTGTATTACTCGCATTTCCGATGGGCGAGAACCATCGAGTTTTGAAGAGGCACACACTGATCCGCGCTGACAGAAGGCCATGGAAGCAGAATTAATGGCCTTGATGGATAATCAAACATGGGATCTTGTTACCCTACTTGCACACCGCAAGGCGATTGGATGCAAATGGGTTTACAAGATCAAGTATCGTGCAGATGGATCTGTTGAGAGATACAAAGCTTGATTAGTGGCAAAGGGTTTCACACAACGGGAAGGTTTTGTCTACCATGAAACCTTTTCTCCCGTGGCCAAAGACGTTACCGTCCACTCATTCCTTTCCGTAGCGACCTTTCGGGACTGGTCATTGCATTAGATGGATGTGCACAATGCATTCCTGTATGGCAATTTAGATGAGGAAATTTATATGGAAGTGCCACAAGGTTTATGGAGACAGGGGGAGGATAAAGTATGTCGTCTCCGCAAATCCTTGTATGGACTCAAACAAGCCTCAAGACAATGGTGTGCGAAGTTTGCCGAGTCATTGATAGCTGCCGGTTTTCAACAGTCCAAGTTTGATTATGTTGTTTTCACATGGACTAGAGGTATGTCATCTATCTACTTAATGATATATAGATGATATTCTTATTATGGGCAATGATGAAGTAGCTATCAAAGAATTCAAAGACTATTTGCATTCTACATTCCATATTAAGGATCTAGGATCACCAAAGTACTTCCTTGGAATCGAAATCGCACGCTCGAACCAAGGAATTTCCCTCAGTCAGAGGAAATTTGCACTGGAGATTATATCAGAAGCAGGTCTATCGAGATGTAAGCCAGCTGTAATTCCAATAGAGCATAACATTAAACTGACTATGGAAAATTATGATGCTGGTTTATCTCAACAGACTGATCTTGTACTCAAGGATCAATTGAGATATCAGAAGCTCGTTAGGAAGCTCATATATTTGACCATGACCAGACCATATATAAGTTATGCAGTCCAGATACTCAATCAGTTTATGCACCAACCGAAGGAATCTCATATGAATGCAACACTTAAATTGGTGAAGTACTTGAAGAGTTGTCCAAGACTCGAGATTCTCCTTTCTAGGAAATGCAACATGAGGATGACTGCTTACTGTGATGCGGATTATTCGACCTATCCGATGAGCAGAAGATCCATAACTGGTTTCTACATCAAATTGGGGGACTCTTTACTCTCATGGAAGACAAAAAAGCAACCGACTGTTCCACTATCTTCGGCAGAGGTAGAATATCGTGCCATGGCCAAAACAACTTGTGAAATAGTATGGTTACGGGGATTGCTTCAAGATCTTGGAGTACAAGTTAGAGGACCGACCAAACTATTTTGTGACAATGATGCGGCCATCAAACTTGCGTTGAACCCTATTGTGCATGAGAGAACCAAGCACATAGAAGTGGATTGTCATTTTACTCGAGAAAAGATTCAACAAGGGATGATCGAGACACAAGGGATTGGAACAAAAGAACAACCAGCAGATGTCTTCACCAAGCCTTTATGTCGAAGACAACATGCGTATCTTTTGAGCAAACTAGGCATCTTGGACATCTATAAGCCACCAGCTTGAGGGGGAGTGTTGAAGATACGCAAGGATATTCAACGGAATCATTCATATATCATTGCACAAGTCAAGATCAATTAATATTGGATCTAATTTTGTATATAATATTGTTTCCTTTTATTTACATACAACATGTACTATAATAGACACGTTCTGTACATTACATGAATATACTGAAATAGAAGAGAAAATTTCCCCTCTCGCTTTCTTTCCTCTCGTCTTCTTCATCTTTTTACAGGGCCTTGGCTTTCCCGAGAAAATCGCCGTTCCCAGGAAAGTCTCTCCGTCTCAGGAAGATGAGCTTCGGAATCATTGCCTCGTCCGTGCCAAGGGCAAGACCCGACCGATCCCCTTCTCAGGTGCCGCTTCATCTTGTTTCTCCATTTGGGTAGGCTTCTTTTTCGTGTCCGAAAGTGAAGGTACGCACGGGATGAGCGGTGTTAGAGTAGCGCGACGTATTTATCGAGCGATGTGATCATCTGGGTTTATGTAGCAGTCGGTTGTAGTTTGCCTGTACATGTCGTTTGGCTCTGTCTGTAACCGGGAAGTCGCTAGCGCATCGAGTTGCTTGCAAAAAGATGGTTCTTTTACGAGGCCGTTTTGAATCTCTTTCTGGTGGTTTCAGGGAGCTGAATCGTTTTTCAGGAAAGTCCTGGAGAACATGGAATGCGTGTACTTGAATAGGAACCCCACCGCCAAGGCCATCCTAGAGCTCGTCCGGTCGGCCAACAATGATCAAATATGTTATGATCATCTCGCGTTTAGGACTTTTGGGGTATGTTGATGTTAATTGTAGAAAATAATGGACCGTGGTGTGGATTGAATAATATTGTGGATGCAATGTAGTATTGCCTTAAGCAAGTGATTCGGTTAAATCGGTTAAGAAATGATATTACACTCAATCTTAGCCGAAGGTCTGAGAAAAGGTATGCGCTTCTGGTGATCTGTTTTGCCTTCGTGAGGAAACAGCCAGGAGATTGATTGTTCCATCAAAATCCGGGACCTTGGATAAATGGTTTTGCAACCCACGTGCTATTAAATCGAATGACATGAAATAAGCTATCTTTGTGTGTCAAGAACTGTTTTTGAGTGATTAAGTAAAATCATGGCTCTGTTCATCTGCACGTTTTCCTCACGAGACTTTCTGTTAATTACAGGGCACAGTTTTTATGAGAGTTTAGGTTCTTGCATCTGCAATTGACTCATGTGGCTGTCTCTCAACTTTTAAGGTAAATGGTTACGGGATCGACTCTATGGCGGACTTTTTCCTGGATTATGGTTACACACAGCGAGAGGAGCTGAGGTTTCCTGCAAAGAAGTTGAGGGCCTTGTGGTTTTCACCTCCGAGAAACTCCCTTTCAGAGGGTGGGACCCGTGCGAATGGCCCTCTACCCAAAATTTTTATATCTGAACTTCTCGTCGACGAGATGACTCCACAAGCACAGGTGTGTATTCTCAAGATTGTTCCTGGTGAAGGTGATCAATAACTGCACTCAATGTTCATGTGCACCATTGTAAGTTCTGTGAGGTCTCGGTAGGATGAGGTTACTGTTTTCTTGGACTTTTGACCCGATGTTAGTCATTCTTGTGGTGCTTTGGATTGGGGATGTCAATAACATTCGTCCTCACGAACTAGTCACTGTCTGCAATTGCAGTCTGTAGTATTATTCCTCAGTAAAAACATGGTGTTTCATGTCTGGTTTATCAAGTCCAGGTAAATTTTCTTCTCATGTGAATGTCTCAGCGAACACCTTTTACCTTCAGGAAATAATTAGAAAATACGTTGGGATCTCTGGCAACGGTAATAAGCATGCTGCTCTGGCAAGCGCATTGGGAGCTTTGACATGGGAGAAGCTTCTGTACTCTGAGTTTCAACAATTAGCAAGGTATGCCCAAATTGTTCTTCTTTTTCACTCATCCTGATTATCTCGAGTAGGATCAGTTTCTACCAACCAAAAATGCAGAGGTAAGTAGAAGGCAGTCATGCTTAGTCTTAGCACTTTACTATTGTATTTTGTTCTATGCTGAAGTATTCAACTTAATATGTCTCCTGTACTTGTATATCCACATACGGGGGCTCATGCCTAGTTTTCCATTTATGCAGGGAAAGCGAGTATGCTGCCTGGACCCTTGTCAATGGTTATGCGGTGAACCATGTCACTATTTCAACTCATCGGCTACAATCACACCTGAGAAATATCAAAAACCTAAACAAATACATCGAAAAGAATGGATTCAGCTTGAATTCAGAAGGAGGCATCTTGAAAGGTTTGCTTCCAAGTTTCACTTATGTGGCTTACTTTAAGTTGCTTATAATTTGTTCGGTGATATAAACCATTGTTATATGGCTATGAGTTCCAGATAGACAGCTGTTATAACCTGTTCCAACAAATATGAAGCAGATCACAAGAGCCAAGGGCAAATGGGCATTCTTTTCTTCCCATTTCTCTAGTTATTGTGCAGTTTTCAGTAATAGTTGCATATAGGATTTGTGACGAAGTAAGTGCAGCCGCTTGCTTTGCAAGATAGAAGTTTAGCTTGCAGGAATCAGTGACTAAATTTTAAGATTTGTGAATTTGTAATTCCTATGAAAAATTCTGAGCTCATTAGATAAGTAACACGTATATTGACTAACACTTGGTTGCTGTTCACACCAGTTAGCCCTGACGGTCTTCTGCTCCAAAGCTCAACGGTGGCAGATTCGATTCTTTTCCAGTTCTCAGAGGGGATCAAAGAATCAGTTCCCTGTTCATATATTGAGTTTGCCGAACGCCTTGTACTGCCTCAGTTTCAGAGTCTACCGGAGAAAGAGGTAATCTTCTACTTGTTCTGGTAAATTTTGTAGTTTAGTAGCCTGCTCTGTTAGTTATTTTACCATAATTTGCTCACGTCCTCCCACTGATTAATCAGACTAACGTGTAATTTGCTATCCACTGGTGCCATAGATGATTCTTTTGGGTGTAGCCTCTGAAAGTTTGTTTATTTATTACGCGATGATAAAGAATCCTTAATACCCTGTATTAATCCGGTGCTCCACTTTCTCAGGTCAAAGAGTTCCACAGATGAGATGGTTTCGAGGTCGGGAATGCCAACAAGATCTTCGAGAGCACATCAAAAGAGCAGCTCACTAGGAGAGCTGCACGAGCATGGAGATCAATGACAGATCAATGAACACCGAATGAAGGGTTTGGACATCAGCATGTTATGGAATAAGCATTGTTGTCCGTATTAAGTGTCAATATGTGCTGTAAAAGACCCATTGCCCGTCAGGGAGGAATAATACTAGCTTCACTTGAAAGCAAAATGGTTCATATCAGACGTAGCATGCCCCGGTACTTTCTTTCAATCGCCAAAACAATTACCGTGTATATATGTAGTCTTCAACAGGCAATTGGTTACACATTCTGACAAAACAAACTGACTTTATGTAGAAATCGTCTGATCGAAAAAATTCCTAAAACGATGTTTTTGATTTAAAATCGTTACAGTTGAGAAACGTACTTGAGCCCTTATTAATGGAAACATATCGAGTAGCATAGAAACTCGCAAGCAGAAAAGGTATGTAAACAATGAATATGGGCTTTTTTTCTTCTCGCATAAACTGTGCCATTGTATTGAGGGTAATATGAGAGCAAAGCTAAGGAGGAAAAAGAAGCAAGGGAAATGAGGCAACAAGCTTCAGCATATCTCCAAACGAGTTCCATATGGGTCAAAATAGACACTGCCAGAAATGCTTCACCTTTCCAGACATCCTCTGCTCAAGGATGTCAAAACACATCACCATTCAAGCACATTTTTCTCCGTCACCGTTTCAGTAATCAAGCGCAAATGTCTAGGTGAAAATCAACTCCTATACTGAAAAAAGATAAGAAAAGGAAATAAATTGGGGGGAGAGGGGTTGAATATGGGGCGGCTAAGTCTAAACCCATCGCTATGGTTTACTATTCGGCTTTGGAGATTGATGAGGATACTGATGGCGGTATGGGGATGCATGGGTCCCATTCGGTATTGAAAGACTCCTATTCCTTGCATTCGCTCCTGCTTGCGATTGAATGCCATATCTAGCATTTGGGCTCGACCCTATGCGCTCCGCCCTCATGGTCTGAAAATAGTATGATGAGCTTGCCATATCCTTCAGATTTGGGAGAGGCTTCAAAGCTTCGACAACATCACTCATCAGGGGACGAGCCTTCGGATCTCGGCTAAGGCAGTGAGCAGCCAACTGCGCGGCCTTTTGGGCACCTTTTATCGAGAAGTGACCTTCAAGCCGTGGATCTATCAATCTGTAGAATCTTCTTCTCTCTCCAAGATGTGGCCGAGCCCATTCAACTAAGTTATGCTCGCCATTAGGTTGATTTTTGTCCATGGATCTTCTTCCGGTCAGCACTTCCAAAAGCACCACACCAAAACTATAGACATCACTCCTTGAAGTAAGGTGCCCTGCAATAGTGAATGTGAGCTGACTAGACAGGAGACAAGGATATGTGAAGTAAGCACTATTTGGTCCTATTTAATCCAAGTGAAAGCGCAGTGGAGAATAATATGCAATGTGAGAAGTGAAGAATTAAATTCGATTCGATCTAATTTACAACCATCTGATGAGATAATATCGTCATTATCTAATCCGAGTAAAAGCGCAGTGGAGAATAATATGCAATGTGAGAAGTGAAGAATTAAATTCGATTCGATCTCATTTACAACCATCTGATGAGATAATATCATCATTATCTAATATGAGTGAAAGCACAGTGGAGAATAATATGCAAGTGTACATCTCCTATACGACGAGCAAATCGTAAAAGTATTCTCCATCGACGTTTTGACATTAAAGGAGAAACTTTCATAATCACTCCACAAGATGAAAATGAGCCAAGGAATATAAATGGGGTTTTAAATTGCCCTAATACAAAAATTGATGCGTGCAATGGAAGAGGAAATTGAGTCAATAAAGTCAAACCATATTTGGGAACTGATTGATCTTCCAAAATGAAGCAAAGCCATTAGGAACAAGTGGGTTCTCAAAATAAAGCGTAAAACTGATGGCTCAATGAGAGATCTCGCCTTATAGCAAATGGATATAATCAACATAAAAGAATTGATTATAAGGAAACTTTTTTCTCTTATAGTAAGACTTACCTTAATTCGCCTTATTCTAGCAATAGTGGCTAATGTGGATCTTGAACCACATCAAATGAATGTAAAGATTGCTTTTCTCAATGGAAAATTAAAAGAATAAATTTATATGGAATATCCCGTTAGTTTCATTTTAAAAAGTCAAGAGCAAAAGGTATGTCAACTTTTAATATCAATATATGACCTTAAGCAGTCATTAAGATAATGGTATATACGTTTTCATAATACCACAATGGCATATGATTTTACAATAATTAATGAGGATCATTGCGTATACATCAAAAGATCCAAAGATCAACTTGTGATTATATTATTATATATTGATGATATACTAATTGCTGGAAGTAATATGGAGTTTGTTAATACTATTAAGAATTGGTTATTTTCCAACTTTTAGATAAAAGATATGGATGAGGCTACATATATTCTTTGAGTTAAGATTTCAAGAGATCATTCGAAGATATTATTGTCTCTTTCACAAGAAATGTATATAAACAAAGTTCTTAAACAATTTCGTATACAATACTGTAAATTCATAGATATTCCTATTGCAAAATGTGAAAGATGGAACCATAGATATCGTTCAAATACTCTATAAGAGAATGAACACATGTAACGTGTTCCTTATGCTAATGTTGTTGGAAGCTTGACTTATGTTATGATATGTATAAGACTAACATATATTTTGCAGTTGGAATGATAAGTAGGTACCAATCCAATCCAAGTCAAGTACATTGGACAATCGTTAAAACAATACTAAGATATCTAAAGGGAACTGCCGATTATTCACTGAGTTATCAAAGAAAAGATCTACAGTTGGAAGGCTACTTAAACGCTGATTAGGGAGGAGATATAAATGAAAGGAAATCTACCCCTGGATTTATACTTTCTAAAAATAATGATGCCATATCTTGGATTAATAAGAAACAAATGTGCATAACCTTGTTTATGATGGAAGCGAAGTTCGTGGCATTATCAGTAATTGTGTTAAAGTTGTGTTAAAGTTTTCTCTCTTGGAGCTTCATCTTAAGTGTGTTAAAGTTGCGTGTATAAAAAAAGAATAAGAGAGTTTTCTGAAGAAGAAGCATTTTAAACAGTTTTGGATATTATAAATAATATGTGAATTGGTCTCTATTCACAAATAACCAATCAATATGTCTCTTGGGAACATGTCCCTTATCCCTAACCATCACCACTTTTCATGTCAGGAATAACTCCATTTCAAAACTACTGACAACCTTATTTTAGGATCAAGAGTAACTCTTTTCATAACCAAGAATCACATCTTCTTTTAATAAAGAGTCGTGTCTTTTCTTAACTAGGAAACACCTCTTTTATGATAACAAACTATTTCAACAATCCCCTATTTAGTTTGTTATCTACACTAATTTACATAAATCCATACATATAATAAGGTATCTATTAAGATTTTAACTTTCAATTAGTGTAAATAATTCTATTAATGAGATCAACAGTAGATAAAATTTTGAACCATGATTCAACTTATTAATCAAATTATCACACGTATGAATTTATACACATTCGGTCAAAAATTTCCTATGCCTAAGCACTTTTATGGACTTGTGCTCCCTCTTACATTCATGAATATTTACAAAAGTTCATCCGAGTTTTGTTAGAAGCGACACCACTTTTTATATTCATATAGGTGAAGTTTCTAAATTTATTACCTTAGCATTGCCTTGCTAAAACCTTGAACTTCATTGAAAGTGTTTTCTTACACTTATCCTTCTAACTTTTCATAAATACTAACCTTGTGCCCTAGTACTCAATCATCGTCAAGTTATAATAACTTCTTGTTACCCATTTAACTTTAATAATTTTGTTAGAAATTATAAAGTTGGGTTTGCACTGTGCTTGACTATTGTCAATTGGTCTAAGACCCATTCCCTTGGCTGCTTATTAAACCTCTCAAGAGTCCTCTAGTGAATAAATCAACGAAGTTATCACTTGTCCTAACATAATTACTAAAATAATTCCATCAGTAATTAATTATCGAATGTACTCATGTCACAAACTAATATGTCTAAATTTTTCATTGTATATCTCATTGAATGCCTTAGACATAGTTGCCTCAATATCACAATGTAAAAATATGGCTGCCATTAATTGTGGCTACAACTCTTGTTCAATAACAAATTTTGTAGCTATTCATTCTCTTTACCAATCTCCATAGTGATAGAAAGTCATATTCCTTCATTGAATGAGGTATACATGTTTGCTTATTTGATACCCAAGAGCTGCACCATTGGCAAGTTTTAAAAACTCATTCAAATGTCAACTTGTTATCAATTATGTTAGTTCAAATTAGCATTTGAAAATCCTTCTAGTATTCTTGGTTGTTTTCCATATAATTGATCATATAAATTTTTTTTAATAGTCTTCCAATGCACAGTACTAGGATTACTAGTAAATCTAGATAACTTACACACAATAAAGGTTAAATCTGGTTTAGTGTAATGCGTAGCGTACATTAAACTTCCAATTGCACTAGCGTATTCTAATTGTGCTAAAGGTTGCCCAGTATTTTCTATCAATTTTATTTATATATCATACAGTTCGTTTGACTCTTTAATTCCCAAATGATGATATCTTTGAATTATTTTTTCCTTATAGTGCCCTTGACTTAAAGTATAACCTCCACTATACTTAATCACTTCTTTTTTTTTTTTTTTTTTTGGTTGAACTAAACTTAATCACTTTGATACCTATAATTATATCCACTTCCTTCAAATCTTTCATTTTAAACTAAGAATATATATACTTTTTAGTTTCATCTATACCATGCATATTTGTACCAATAATCAGCATATCATCTACCTCCATACTATTTCGTAAATTTTGAGTAAATGCACTTATAAGTTTTATTATGCTTAAATCCATACGATAATACACCAAATCATAGCTTATTTCACATAATTAGCCTCACGATCTCAAGAACCTTCCTCAATTCGAATGCATTTTATCACATTATTCACAATCAAGTTCTCAATCATGTGAAGAAGCTTATTTTGATATTCATTCCAAGTTTAAGGCAATTTTGAGATAATTGCAATAATTTGAAGAGGTTCATAAACTTCAATCATAAGGTTTAAGGCAAGCATAATGTTTATCCACTTGCTTAGAGACAAATTTTCCATTAATCATGGCAAATCAAAATATTTTATAGTAGTAATTCTATCCATACCTTGTTTGTTAGCATTGTATTTTGGCCTCCGATGCATTACAAGTGTCACTAGTATTTGTGCAAGATTGAATCATTTGATATAAATGATCCAACAGAGTACTGGGAATCCCTCACCAGCACTTCCTTTCATTATCATCGTGCCTTTTCCTTGTAGCTTTGATTTCATCAGAGTCATCATCCTTTGGATTAGGGACAGCAAGCAAGTTGGTTATAGGATGTAGAAGACATAAACTTTAGATAGAAGAAGAATCATATTGTCCTTCCAATGGATGAAATTAGTTACATCATAAGGATCCATTTGCAACTTGTCAAGATTGAGAGCACTTAATGCAGTCGATGTCTCCATCTCCATGACAATAATACCTTAAAATTGTTGAGGAAATTTGATTGCTAATAAAGATAGAGAAGTAGTAACAAATCATTGATGCTTTGGGGCGTGATGATGATCACCGTCCTTAAGATATTATTTACCCCCACTATTGATACTGTAGGGTTTTAAACAAATATATCTCTAGGATATACACCAAAGCCACAAAGAAATGAATTCAGCAATTACTAAATTTTCTCTCTTGGAACTTCATCTTAAATGTGTTAAAGTTCTGTGTATGAAAAGAGAAAAAAAAAAAAAAAAAAAAAGAGAGAGAATTCTTAAGAAGAAGCATTTTTTAATAATTGTGGTTATTATAAATAACACGTGAATTGGTTTATTCACAAACAACCAATCAACACATCTCTTGGAAATAGGTAAATTATCTCCAACCATCATCACTTTTCTTGTCAAGAATAGCTCTCTTTCATAACTACCGATTACCTCCTTCTAAGATCAAGAGTCACCTCTTTTCATAATCAAGATTCATGTCTTCTCTTAACCAAGAGTCACATTTTCTCTTAATCAAAAGACACTTCTTTCATGATAACAAACTACTTCAACAAGTTTCAGCTCTATTTCTCCTTTATTTGCTAATTAACTTTGGTCAAATCTATTTACCTAAGACATTTCCATCTAATCTACATTGCAAAGAAACGTATAGACCTTTGATTACTCCTAGCAGGATAAACATCCATGATCCATCCTAGCCAGCAAATAAACTACGAAAATCTAGCTTGCTGATTGAAAAGGCAATTGATCATTATGAGAAAATTTACAGCATAGAATCTGCATGTCTCAAGAAATGGGAGTCCTCGTACTTAGTGCTCTCGTCATGAATAGATAGGTGCTTTACCTCTTCAACCAAATCAGCTACAGGGTTTAGATTCAAGATGATGAGATGATTCGAGTGCGCAGAACAACTGGAGAGGTGCATGGTGGCACAACAGCTTGTCTGTATAGTTTGGTACGTCACTGCTTGCATTTCCATGAATATATATAAAGCCACTTATGTGCATGAACATGCATAATTATGTGTGTATGCGTGTATTCTCTGCTAATTCATGTGTTTCGAATGCAAATGCGACTGTCTATCCAGAAATCGGTTTGCTATGACCTTTCTTTTCTTCAGGAATTTGCTATGATTGATATGCTTGCCTCAAAGCTACCATACAGCGGATATAAACCAAAACCATTCCCTTTGATAGCAAATTAAACATATTTTGGATGTACAACTCCCTTCTCTGCTTTGGCTTATTTTGGAACATATGCACAACATTCCAATGTCAGGAGTACAGTTTTATCTCCACAGCAAGTGTCCATTTGAACCCCACCTCATTCACTCAAAATATCCACAGATCATCTCCCCTACCAACCCCTCTCCTCAGCGGCGGAGGGTGGTGGGGTGACGAAGGCCCATGTGGACAGTTGTGGTCTAAGACATAGCCCAAGCATTGCCCGTTTCATGGTATTGACTATGGTAGAGAGATGTCTGTATTAGGATTTTGGATTTTGATTTGATGTGATGAAGTGTATAATAAAAGGGACACATGTCACGATAAGTTGAAGAAGATAGGTGATTGGAACACTTTTAAGAACATCATATCAACATTCAAAATTAGATACACATGTGTCCATCCTATTAAGTAGATAGCAAATGGTGATAGATGATAATTTCTCAATTAGATTTTTCAATTAACCTTCGATTTCTCCTTACTGTAGAGCACTTTCACAAATTAAACCATGAATGGAATAACAAGGTGGATACAACTAATTTTACTAGCAAACAATGTCTTTATTTAGTAATCAATTAACAATATTCGCCTTATGCAATGTATCCCAAGCCAATGTAATAGCCAATCAACAGCGGAAGGGAAATCACCGTGCCCAACAACACCCTACAGAGAATTAAACAAGAGTAGATCAATTAGCAATTGTTAATCATATACTTAAGCTCCAAACAAATAAACCTAGAAACAATATAAAGCAAGGCAATCTTTTAAAATAAGAAAAATGTAACTTCCGAATGATGAACTTACGCAGTACTAAGGAGGTTTGCATGTAGTCCGTACTTGTTGGCAAACACGAAAGAAGCTATGGCTTGTGGAATTGCCGCCTATACCAGAAAATAATGATGATGACTAAATAAATTGAATATGAAACAGATTATGTAAATATGAAATGTTTATTATTGATGAATAAACAAAACAAATTGAAGCCAACCTGAATGATGGCGATACGTAAAGCTGGCCCGTGCAAGCCCACGGCAAGAGAGCAAAGGGCCGTGATTATGGGCCCCACCACAAACCTTGAGACCAATCCTAAGACAGCGGGCCCCATTCCGCATGCTATCACCCTCGTTTGCATTGCTATGAGTATCCCGCCATACACACTTTCATTAGATCATCTAAGAAGAAGCAGTGAGTTCGAAAGCTGAATGCTAAACATCCTTTGTTTCGTTCATGAATTTCAAAACCAATGATCGCTTTACTTGGTGTGCACATACCGATGTTGAACATGGCCGTGCCAGTCCCCGCTTTCGATATGATCTCGACTAAACCTTTCATTATACTTGGCATAGTAAATTTGAACCTACAGCGACATCATGTTATCATATGTTAAGAACTTAGGTACATACATAAATGTAGAGATGGTATTAGAAAATTCAACCCAAAAGTTTATTCTCATAATTCTTATCTTGGTATTGGTGCATGTAAACTTCAAAGACAAATGATATGCTCAAATTAATCATGTTGTACCTCATAAATACACTTACTGAAACAAAAAATGGGAGAAGTGCCAAAAAAGTCCTAAACCTTTTGTCTTTGTGCCGATTTAGTCCTAAACCTTTTTTTTTGTGCAAATTTAGTCCTAAACCTTTTTATGTTATGTCAATTTAGTCCTTTCCAGTCAATTTTGGCCAGATTTTGCTGACTAGACGCCGGCTGGCTGACATGGCCTGATCGGCGCTGACGTGGACAACTTTTAATAATATTTTAATTTTTTTGATTATTTTTTTCTTTTTTGATTTTTCTTTTTTTCTTCCTCCAGCCGGTCGCCGGAGCTCGGCGACCGGCCAGAGGCGACGGCCGGCAAGGTCGATCTAGCGAGGGTCGAGCATTGCCCATGGCCGGTGAGGCCGCCTCGAGGCCTAGGCGGTGAGGGCAAGGAGGCAGCCTCGTTGCGGTCGCGTCGTCCCCAGCTCGCGCGCCTGTCCACGCGTCTTAGCCTCTCGCGCTCGTCACCCGCGCCCTGCTCGCCATCCACCGGAGCTAATCCAGTCAACTACCGTCGCCATCGAGCTAGCCTCGCATCGAGCTAGCAAGGCTTGCCCTCGCCGACCATGGGCGAGGCTCGACCCTCGCCAAATCCGGCAAGGGCGAACCTCGCCGCCCCGCGAGGCCTCCCTCGTGGCCACTAGCGAGGTGGCCGGCGAGGTCGAGTCGCCTACGGCCGCCATCGAGCTCCGGACTGGCTGGAGGAAGAAAATATTAAAAATTAAAAAAATTAAAAAATAAAATAAAATATTATTAACAGTTGTCCATGTCGGTGCCAATCGGGCCACGTTAGCTGCCCGGCAAAGATCCAGTCAGCAAAATCTGGCCAAAATTGGCCAGAAAGAACTGAATTGGCACAACGTAAAAAGATTTAGGACTAAATCAACACAAAGACAAAAGGTTTAGGACTTTTTTGGCACTTCTCCCAACAAAAAATACCTCCTAGCCATGAGAGCCCAAGCGAGGCCGAGAACATTGGCATACACGTTAGGGCTCATGGCCATCTTCATCCACACCACTCTCGCTAATGACCAGTAGCTACTCATCTCATGATGATCACCGCCGCCTTCCCTCGTGATCACAACGCTCATCTCTACGTCCCTCTCTTCATCGACCACACCATTATTTTCAGGAGGAGGAGGAGGCGAAGAAGTGGTCGAATCCATCATCCTCGTGTTTCTGAACTCGAGAAGCAGAAGAAGCAGAGGTATCCAAACCAAGGAATATACCATGCACAACTGAACCACCGGGTCAATGACCCACTGGCCGTACATGGCCCGCATCACCGGCACGCCGACGATGAGTAGGTTTGTCAGTGTGCACAGCGAGAACGTCGTGATGCTCTAGTTGTAGCTCGCCCTACTGCTACACCTGCCCCGGAGGCCAAGGATAGCAAGGGTGGCAAGCTTGGACAAGGCATCAGCGTCGAGGAGGCGGAAGTTCATGGCATACGGGTTCACGTGGGCTGTGAATTTGAACCCGAAGAGGGGGAGGATGACCAGGGCGATGAAGCAGTTGATGCCGTCGCACTGCTCGTGGGTGAAGAGGCGCCACCACTTGACGAAGCCGTAGCCAAGTGTCACGGGCCGATCGATTGGGATCGTGACCGCGCGGCGACTCGGGCACTTTAGGATCGGATTGGATCGCCGAAGCACCTAAGCCAAGCCTTACTCGATCGAACGCTCACTTGCTCGCTTACCCGGATCGTAGAGAGAGAAAGAATCTAGAGAGAGGAGCTCTGGAAAGAATATAGCTTTGTATTGCGGAAGTAGTGGATGATTACAAATGAAGGAGGACACCCCTTCTTATAGTTGAGGGCCTCGGATTACAACCATTGATTTAGATTCTAACCGGTGGACGAGATCGCACCGCCTCATCTACCGACACTAATGGTGGCTACTAACCACCGACACTTATGACGACTATCAACTACTAGCTACTGACATAAATGAGGCTAAGGACTTCTAGAAGCTTCGGGGAGAAGGCTCGTTGGGAATCCAAGCGAGCACAGGAACTTGACCACGGACGAGTCAGGGTCGTACTTGGGGAACCTCTTGGATCGGCCTTCAATCGGCCCGTGACATTCTCCCCCACTCAATCGAGTGACGTCCTCGTCGCTCACAGCTTGACGGGTAGCCTTCTTGGTACGAGCACTGGCTTTGGCACGGGCTCTCTTGTTTCGGTACTGTTTGGTGCGGACGCTCACATACGATGGACCGCAACCTTCTATGATCAGCTTGGACTTGGCGCACGGCTCCGCCTTTGGTTTGGTCGGAGCATGTGGCGTGTACTCAACCTCAGGGAAGAGCACTTGAATCGGCATGGCGTGTGTTGGAGTAGGATCCAACTCTACCTTCGGCTTCACCTCGGCCAGCTTGTTTAGTCGCTTCACGGACTTCAAGTTCTTGTCGAGGCGTCGGATTGACGCGATGGTCTTGGTGTCGACCACCCCTTTGATCATGAGGATGATTGTCGGGCATTTTTGGTCGGGGACTATGATGCATTTGGTCCTCATGTCGATCATAGCTCCCACACTTTCGAAGAATTGCATACCCAAAATGAGATCATAGTCGTCAAGTGGGATTACCTCGAAAGTCATCTTGCCTTTCCATCCGCCAATCTTGACATCCACGTCGGGAGATGCTCCTACGCCACAGAAGTCGCCCGAATTGATGGGCTTGTATGACCTCCCGGATGGCTCCACGCGAAGATCCAAGGCTTTTGCCGCCTCAGTCGACATGAACATGTTCGACGCTCCCGTGTCAACCAAAGCGTAAAGCGTTCGGCCGCACACTTCGACCTCTACGAAGAACATGTCCGTGTTCGGTGCAATTCCTCCCTTTTTGGTTGGCGACCGGGCTTGGACGGAGTTGATCTTCTTCATCGCTCCAAGCCGGATTTGTCTTTCTTCTTGTTTGGGTTCCTCCTCTTCGATGGCAAGGAGGGCATTGATTCGACCCTTCTTTGGGCACTTTTGGGTCCAGTGCGGACCTTTGCAAATAAAGCAAGGAGAGGGCGGAGGTTGATCGAACTTACTCGCGTAGTCCGTCGGTGGTCGACCCCTTTGGAAGGACGGCTTGGAAGTTCCTTCTCCCCACGTTTTGGCTCGGCCGCTTTGTTCATACGCGCCTCGGGGAGTGCTTCTCGCTTCGTCTTCGCAAGGTCGATCCGACCTCCAATCTCTTGCTCGGTTGTTCCTTGGTTCAACCTTGGTAATGTCGACGAGTGACTCGGCCATGCTTAGCGCACGCGCAAAGCTACTCACGTCCTGCCGCTTCAACTCAAGTTGTGCCCATGGCTTCAATCCATCCATGAATGCTCCGAATGCCTCCTCTTCGCTTAGGTTGCGAATTTGGAGTTTGAGCTCCGTGAACTCCTTCACGTACTCTCAGATCGCACCTCTTTGCTCGAGGCGATGGAGCATACTACGGGCTTCTTGTTGAGCGAACTCGAGGAAAAAGTAGTCGCGGAACTCCCTCACGAAGTCATCCCACGTGTTCACGGGATCGGCGCCGCGTCTAACCTCGTCGCACCTATTACGCCACCAAAGTATGGCCGTATCGTAAGGAACATCGAAGCGGTTCGTACCTTGATCGGCTCGTCTTGGATGTTGACGGCGCCAAAGTATTGCTCCATGCTCCAAACGAAGTTGTCCACCTCTTGGGCGGATCGGTTGCCTTTGAACTCCTTTGGTTTCGGCACCTCAATTTTGGGCATCGCTTGAGTAGACACCGCACCATTGGTGATGTTAAGTTTGCATAGGGCGAGCTCGGTCTTGAGCTCTTGGATCTCCGCCTTCATGACTTCGACCTCTTCCCTACACGGGCTTACCTCCTCGATCACTTGGACGCGCTCGTTCAAACCATCGATCGATGCTTCGAGAGCTTTGTCCTTGTCGAACAATGGAGCCGTAGCTTGGTTGATGCCGGTCGTGAAGTCCTCACGGAGCGAGCCTTCAACCTCCATGATCCGGTCTCGCACATCGTCCAGACCTTCCATGAGTTCGAGCACGGCACTCCGGACCTTCCCGAGCTTCTCATCGAACGCAGCTGCAGCATCCACCGAGGTCTCCCTCTTCTTTGATCGGCCGCGAGTAGTCTCCTTGACTTGCACAGCCTCTCCAACTATAGCCGCATCTTGGCTCGACATTCTTTCAAACAGTTGGCGCTCTTCAATCTCCGGAAATAGATCTCTCTTTTGCTCTGATACCACTTGTCACGGGCCGATCGATTGGGATCGTGACCGCGCGGCGACCCGGGCACTTTAGGATCGGATTGGATCGCCGAAGCACCTAAGCCAAGCCTTACTCGATCGAACACTCACTCGCTCGCTTACCCGGATCGTAGAGAGAAAGAATCTAGAGAGAGGAGCTCGGAAAGAAGATAGCTTTGTATTGCGGAAGTAGTGGATGATTACAAATGAAGGAGGACACCCCTTCTTATAGTCGAGGGCCTCGGATTACAACCATTGATTTAAATTCTAACCAGTGGACGTGATCGCACCACCTCATCTACCGACACTAATGGCGGCTACTAACCACCGACACTTATGACAACTATCAACTATTAGCTACCGACATAAATGAGGCTAAGGACTTCTAGAAGCTTCAGGGAGAAGGCTCGTTGGGAATCCGAGCGAGCACAGGAACTTGACCACGGACGAGTCAGGGTCGTACTCGGGGAACCTCTTGGATCGGCCTTCAATCGGCCCGTGACACAAGCATGAGCGCTATGTACAGCGGGAACATCGACACCACCGCCTTGTACACGTCGTCCCACACTATTATCTTCCTTACTTATGATGATGCTTGATAGCCTAAGCTAGCGCTGTCTCTTTGGCTCTGGTCGTGGGGGTTGGTGAGGAGTGACCTATGCGTAAGGTATGCTGTAGGGATAATCAATATGCGGATTCAATGGACGGAAGGTTCGAAAGAGGGAAAATCTGGATGGCCTTAACCTCCCTTTACTGGAATCTCGATACGCTCCAACTCCTCTTTCCTTAAAAATTATCGTGCGGTCGATGAAGAGAGGGACGTAGAGATGAGCGTTGTGATTATGAGGGAAGGTGGTGGTGATCATCATGAGAAGAGGAGCTACTGGTCATTAGCGAGAGTGGTGTGGATGATAATTTCATTGGAGAATCCGCATGGATCGTCTTTTATCTTTGATGTGCTCCATGATCTATTGAGTATTTTGCTTTGCCGGAGGTGGAAAAAAAACATGACAGTTCATTAGAGCTATCCTAATTTGAGTGAGTTTCTTAATTTGATTGGTTATTTCCAAGTTTGAATATTTCATAATTTAAATTCATAAGGGAACCTCATCCAGGCTATTCGAGCTATCCTGATTTGAGTGAGTTTCTTAATTTGATTGGTTGTTTCCAAGTTTGAATATTTCATAATTTAAATTCATAAGGAAATCTCATCCAAGCTATTCAAGCTATCCTGATTTGAGTGTGTTTCTTAATTTGACTGATTCTTTCGTTTCTTTATTGTAGTGGTTTCCTAACTTAAGTAAGCTTTCCCAAAATGGGTTTTCGAATTTGGATACAAATGTTATATATTTAATAGATGGGATTCTACTGGGTCCTGACACATGCTAAAGCAAACAATAAGAATATTAGGATTTTTCACTTAGGTTTAAGTGCAAAGTGGATAGTTAACTTTTTATTTTTCCTCCTACCTTTTTGTCCCTTTTCTTTTTGGGCCAATTTTGCTATTTTCATTTTAAAAAGTAAATTTCGCAACAAAACTACAAAGTACTGCGTCTATGAGGACTAAACGTGTTATATGTCTAGAAAAATGAGAAAATCCACAATTCACTTGAATATTTTAATAGATAGATATATGGATATCTTCAATTAAACATGTTATATGTCTAACCATGAATGTATCACAAAATAAAAAGGGTTAATACGACAAAGAAAACTCTAAATTGGTATACATCTAACAAATTTACTTCAAGCTAATTTTTTTACTAATAAAAAGTCACAATCCAATACATTTGTGATAAATTTATTTTCTATTAGTTTCCGTTAAATTAAATTAATTAAGAAATCCGTCATTTGAAAACTAGATAGTTCCCATTCAAATCTCACAAGTTGCACGCAATCTTTTTTTTATTTATTGGGATCTTGCTTATAAATGTTAAAGGCCTTGACTTGATCCAAATAGGTTTTTTCTAGTTTGAGTAGGTGGTAGGTTTAGGGGCTTGAGCAAGTGTCTTAATTTAAAAATTTTCATAGTTTGAGTAGATTTCCAAGTTTGAATATTTCGAAATTTGAATTCATAAGGAAACCTCATACATGCTGGCTTATTAATTCGAGCTATCTTGATTTGAGTGAGTTTCTTAATTTGACTGGTTCTTTCATTTTCTTATTGTAGTGGTTTCCTAACTTAAGTAAGCTTTCCCAAAATGGTTTTTGAATTTGGATACAAATGTTAAATATTTAATAGATGGGATTCTACTGGGTTATGACACATGCTAGAGCAAACAATAAGAATATTCGGATTTTTCACTAAGGTTTAAGTGCAAAGTGGATAGTTAACTTTTTATTTTTTCTCCTACCTTTTTGTCCTTTTTCTTTTTGGGCCAATTTTGCTATTTTCATTTTAAAAGGTAAATTGCGCAACAAAACTACAAAGTACTGCGTCTATCTATGAGGACTAAACGTGTTATATGTCCAGAAAATAGAGAAAATCCACAATTCACTTGAATATTTTAATAGATAGATATATGGATATATTCAATTAAACATGTTATATGTCTAACCATGAATGTATCACAAAATAAAAAGGGTTAATACGACAAAAAAAAAAAAAAAAAACTCTAAACCGGTATACATCTAATAAATTTACTTCAAACTAATTTTTTACTACTAAAAAGTCACAATCCAATACATTTGCGATAAATTTATCTTCTATTAGTTTCTGTTAAATTAAATTAATATTATCAAAAAAAAAGTGAATGGAGGAGGGTAAAATCTCAAATCGATATACTGTTCATTGCCACATGTCATTCTACTTGGCAATTTGACGGTAAATTTAACAAAAAATAAATTTATCATAATTATACTGATCTGAAATAAGTTTGTAATCAGTATATCAATTTGAATTTTTATATAATTAAATAAAAAATTACCGTTTGGGTACCAACATCCAAAATAAGTGGGTCCCGCGAAGGTAATATGATACGGAATAGTCAAACTTATTATTAAAAAGTATTGTATGGTCTATAGAGCATGCGGATCAAATGCACCAATCATGTGACTATGATAGTGTCCTAAATACTTGATTGAGATGGTATTAGTTTATTTAATCTCTGGTTTAATTCTCCAAAAAAATTCAAACTTTAGGTACAATCCTAATTCTGTCTCAATTTTCTTTTTTTGTCTAAAAAAAACCCTTAAAATTTAGATCCAATTTAAATCTGTCCCAAACTTCTTTTATCTAAAAAAAACCACCAACTTTAACCGTTGTCCCAAATTTAAAATCAGTAACTTTCAATCTAGTCTCAAATTTGCTCTTGTTAACTGTTTATCCAAAAATTGCCATTAGTTGTTTCGGCGTGGGATTTTCACATTGGTAACAAATCTACATCAAAAAGGTGAAATGAAAAATTATCATCAAAATGAAACAGTTCTTTGATATGACAATCAGGGACATTTGGGATGATTGACACTGATTTTTGGGCTGGGCTGATGGGGTAGATTTGGGACTAGATCAAAATTAGGGGTTTATCTTTAGATAAAAAGAAATTCACGGTAAAATTGAGATTGAATCTAAAGTTACAATTTTCTTGGGGATTATATACATTGCAATTGTGGCGGGCGGACCATTTGCAACGTGCAATTTCTTCTCTAGTGATGCATGTGGATGGTCACTCAAACCCTTTAGATACTGCTTCCAGGTCCTAGTCCCTCCGATCAAACAACACATATCACCAACTCTCTTTCAACACACTAACGCTACATAGTACACCGCTTGTGTGCTGTCGCCTTTTTGATTACTTCCAAGACCTGTACTTTCGATATGTACTTCACGTCGCAATACGTTGCTTCGATAATACGACGGGTTAAGGTATCACACACGTCCGATTTCTTTCATACGTCAAGGAATTAGAGACGGAAATTTAGTGTTTTCTTTTTCCTATCGAACCGCTCCGAATTTGGGAGCTCTAGCGACATTTTAGAAAGTCAAAGGTATTGGTGTCGGATTAGGATTTTTTGTTATATATTTTTTCTGGTCAAAGTCAGATTAGGATTTCGGGCGTGGGACGTTGGGTGAAGTTGAAGGTTTTTTTCGGGAAAATATTTTCTAAATCATTCGTCTATCGTGAAACGGATGCAACCGTATTTTCTAACTTTCAATTCTTTACGCAATCCCTATGTACATATATTTTTTTTACGATTGAATTAGAGTTTCATCTCTCTACGAATTTCTAAGTCATGCATCTAATTTCCGATCTTATAATTCAAACATTCAAAATTTGTAACGCTCGTTCTGACTTTCCTTCAAGGACATGCTTTTGGAATGGGAATATTAGCATGAATGGTCCCAAACCTTCATTCCAAATATGTAAAGTTATCTCTAAACTTTTAATTTACACAATATAATTCTTAGATTTTGACCCAACATGCGATGCCATCTCTTAATTTTTAATTTACTCTTGAAAAACAAGTGCATCTAAGGCACTCCAACTAGGTCCCACAACAAAAGCATACTAGGGTCCAGAAAAAGATCTCTCCCCCCCCGGGTGGGATCCCATGCTAAAGTAAAACAGTACAATATGAAAGCTTATGCAGATAAATATCCAAAACGCTTTGGTACCTAATGTGGTCCTTGAACTATAATTCCAATATATAGTGTCATCTCTAAAATTTTAATTTACTTTTGGAAAGGAAAGTGGAACAGTGCTATCTAAAGGCTTATGGAGATGAATATCCAAAACGCTTTGGTATCCAATGTAGTCTTTAAATTTTGATCCAACGTGTAATGTCATCCCTATATTATTAATTTGTTTTTGGAGAGTAAGTGTGTTCGAGACACTTGAACTAGTAAAACATTTTTAAGGAAATAAACAGTCTTAATGACTTTTCTTTTGAGTCACCAATTTTTATTTGTCTTAATTAGCAACCTCTTACATTTATTAATTATCTTTGAGAGATTTTTTTTTTTTTGCTCAGTCCTACGCTAATCCTACTCTAACACTCACTCTCGGACTTTTGCCCTGCCTCCTTGCAGGGCGTGGGGTCGAAACCCACTCCCGAAATGAAATCTTCCCCACCCCCAATCCCCTGAGAGGTGGGGATTTGAATCCCAACCTCCCCTTCCAAGATGGAAGGGTGGCCACCGGGGCGGACCCCCCCAGTGGTTTCTTTGAGAGATTACTAATCTAAATTAGCATAACTTACCAACCTTCATTAAATTGCAGTCTAGAATTGGCTTATTAACTCTCATTTGAGTTAAATATTGATATTATCAATTTGGTTTTCTTTTTTCCTTTTTCAATTTACCAACTTTTGTCATCGTGCACGTTTCTATTTACATTTGTTAGCAATGTCTTGAATTTATCAATTTTTTTAGAAATTACTAACCTTAATTAGAGTCACTTGCCAATTTTTCTTTAACTCAGTAACCAACTAAAGCTAAATTAGTCTTTCTTCAGGCAAATATATCTATGCATGTACTGTTGCCATTAAGCTGACTTTCCTAATTATATGGTCCGATGATGCTAGTCCAGCTTGGCGAACTTATCAACTTATCTAGAATTTATTTGGGATATGTCTTTGGATTGTACCCCCATTATCTTTTCTTTGTTTTCTAAATGATGATCCCACATTTTTTGTTCTCACATGCCATAACATTTACAGATGCTATCTCTTATAATCTCATGGGGCGATGCAAGCAGATGAATTCAGGAGCCAAAGAACTTCAGAAAAAAAAGCCAAGACGATAACGCCTTAAGAAGTGCGAGCATGTGCTAAAGTGAGCCCCGATATGGTGTGTGGCGAGCCAATGGTGATGCCGGCGGGCGTAAGATGATCAGATTTGCATCATACGGCATTAGTTCAAGAATTCAATTATACCGGATGAAGTCGAATTTGCAGTTCCTTTCGGGCGTAATAAGTCACAAGCAATGAATTTTGTGCAATACGATTTCAATAATAAGGATGGATGTATTCATTAGCAGATGGACAGGAGCATCAGAGTCAATGGTCGAACAGATGAGCTTGCAAGTATCTGCTCCGGATCGCATTTGTCTCCTGAAGGCGACTTAAATTTCAAGCGACAAAATAATCATTGACTTTCACGGTCTGTTGATCTCTGTCTTTGTAATACCTTGGGGGACAATCAACCTATAGAAAGCATCAAATGCCTTTTCTGCCGGTGCTCGATATTGGATGGAAGTAACCACAATGACAAAAACATTATCCTGCAGATAAAGTTGTCTATCAACATATAATGACTGGTCAACTTTTGAGCCGTTTCCCTTTCTAATCTCGCACCTTGCTTAATGCTTCTAAAATGAAGCAAACAACAAAGGAAAACATAAAAGTGGTGTCAATTCTACTGCATTTTCTAACCAATGCACATGCTTATGCTACCACCTAATCAACTTCCACATAAACCAGGAAAACATATATCTATGCATTGTCAAACATCTTCAACTCAAATTTAAGAAAACTAATCCCAACTTCAGGAAAGACAAGATATTCGCCCATATAAGTCCAAGCCAATGTAATAGCCAATCAACAGCGGAAGGGAAATCGCCGTGCCCAACACCACCCTAAAGAGAATTAAACAAGAGTAGATCAATTAGCAATTGTTAATTATATACTTAAGCTCCAAACAAATAAACCCAGAAACAATATAAAGCAAGACAATCTTTTAAAATAAGAAAAATGTGACTTCCGAAATGATGAACTTACGCAGTACTAAGGACATTCGCATGTAATCCGTACTCGTTGCCAAACACAAAAGAAGCTATGGCTTGTGGAAATGACGCCTATACCAGAAAAATAATGATGATAATTAAATAAATTGAATATGAAACAGATTATGTAAATATGAAATGTTTATTATTGATGAATAAACAAAATAAACTGAAGCCAACCTAAATGATGGCGATCTGTAAAGCAAGCCCGTGCAAGCCCACAACAAGAGAGCAAATAACCATGATTGCGGGCCCCACCACAACGTTGAGACCAATCCTAAGACAGTGGGTCCCGTTCCGCATGCTAACCCTGAGAAAATATTAGGTGGGTTTTACCCTCCATGTAAGGCCAAATGTACCACCATACAAAAGTCGACACGTGGCCAATTTGGGCCCACTTGTCAGCTCCCACTTCCCGTTAACACTCCGTCTCTCTCCCTCTTCCTCTCTCTCCTCCTCTCCGTTTCTCCTTCTCTCTCTCTCCACTTCTCTTTTCTTTTTTCTTGCGTCTGCCATGGCTCGAGCTCGAGTCGGCTCATGGCCGCTTCGTAACCGATTCTGGATCAACGCAAACTCTCTCCGTCACCAAATCGGAACCACCGGAAGATCCATCGCGAGCGCTCCTCCCGCCGCTCCTCTTCTCATCCTTCCTCGACCTCCTCCGCTCCTTCTCTCTATCCACGCGTCCTCTCTTTCTTCCTACCGCTACTGCCGCTACCGCGCGCCGCTCCTCTCTCCTCCTATGCTTCTCCCTCCTAGAACCACTCCGCTCCTTCCATCACCGGTGCCGCCGCCGCCAGGAGGATTCCTCCGAGGCATCGGAGTCCAACGGCGACGGCGACGGCGACGGCAATTCCGACTCCGTGTCCGTCTCCGAGTCCGATCGTCGCGACGATTTCCTCCTCCGACTCACCATTTTTCCGGGGCGAAGATGCGGACCCGGCCGATGGCCACCGCCGGCAACCGTTATCGCGCGCGTATACGGAGGCGCAGGCTTTGGGCTGAAGAAAGAAGATTCGATTCCGTTTCGAGGGCCCGTCGTCTTCTCCTTCTCCCCTCTTCTCTCTCCACTTCTCTTTTCTTTTTCTTGCGTCGCCATGGCTCGAGCTCGAGTCGGCTCATGGCCGCTTCGGGTCAAGGAGGGACGGCGCGCCGCCGGATGGAGACTACGTTGAGCTTTGTCGGGTCACGTCCGCAATGGCGAGCAAGGGTGCCGCGGCGCTCGGGGCAGCGGCGGCGACGGCGTGCCGGGAAAAACAACGGCGTCAGGAGCGGCTCGTTGAGGCGGTGGCAAGCAGCGGCGTCGGGAGTGGGGATACTCGGTCGAAGAAGACTTCCTCCCTCGCTTTCTTTTCTTCTTTCCCACCCCCTCTCTCTCTCTCTCCCTGCTTTTCTTGTTTTCCCTTGCGTGTGTCGGACTAAGGAAATTTTCTCAAAAAAAAGAGAAATGAGAGGGAAGAGGGAAGAGGGAAAGAGAGGTATGGGCAGAAACGGCGGGGAGGAGAGAGAGTAAAGGGGAGAGAAACGGAGCGTTAACGGGAAGTGAGCGTTGACAAGTGGGCCCAAATTGGCCACGTGTCGACTTTTGTATGGTGGTACATTTGGCCTACGTGGAGGGTTAAACCCACCCAATATTTTCTCTGCTAACCCTCGTTTGCATTGCTATGAATATCCCTGCAATTCACTTTCATTAGATCATCTAAGAAGAAGCAGTGAGTTCGAAAGTGTGCACATACCAATGTTGAACATGGCCATGCCCGTCCCCGCTTTTGACATGATCTCAACTGAACCTTCCATTACTCGGCACAGTAAATTCGAACCTACAGCAACAGCATGTTATCACATGTTAAAACTTATCAAATTAATCATCTTGTACCTAAGAAATACGCTTACTGAAACAAAAATACCTGTTGGCCATGAGAGCCCAAGCGAGGCCGAGAACATTGGCATACACGTTAGGGTTCATGGCCATCTTCATCCCTATTACTCTCGCTAATGACCAGTAGCTCCTCCTCTCTTCATCGACCACGCCATTATTTTCGGGGATCCATCATCCTCGTGTTTCTGAACTCGACAAGCAGAAGAAGTAGAGGGATCCAAACCAGACATTGTACCATGCATAGCTGGACCACCAGGTCGACGCCCCACTGGCCGTACATGGCCCACATCACCGGCACGCCAACGATGAGCAGTGCAACGGCATCAACCGCTTCATGGCCCGGCGAGGAGGCAGAAGTTCATGGTATATGGGTTCATGTGGGCTGTGAATTCGAACCCCAAGAGGGGGAGGACGAGGGCGATGAAGCGGTTGATGCCGTTGCACTGCTCGTGGGTGAAGAGGTGCCACCACTTGACAGAGCCGTAGCCAAGCATCAGCGCTACGTACAGTGGGAACATGGACTTCACCACCTTGTACACGTCGTCCCACCCTATCATCTTCCTTGCTGATGAGTGCTGTCTCTGATCGTGGGGGTTGGTGAGGACTGAGGAGTGACTATGCTTGATAGCAATCGAAGATGTTGTGCCCCATGCTTTATAATGTCAAACTCAATCTACGAAACAACATCCGTGCCCCCGAAAAAAAGCCCTAATTCTCGCGTCGTTTTAGGGCCGCCAGTACCGTCCGAAGCGCCGGAAAACTCCAATCGCAGAGGAGAGAGAAAGAAGAGACGGAGAGAAAGGAGACGGACCTGGTTGAGTTTCTGGTTGAGTTTCTTCTTCACGCTCTTTATGCTTCTTTTTTTCTCGGGAGGGCGAAATTGACCAGGAAGATATTTCTTCGGTCCCGCTTTATATAAGGGGAGTACGGCGGTAGAGGATGACGACGTCTGCCAACAGAATCCCCTAGAATACTTTCGAAACCCAACAATAGATTTAAAATCGCGGTGTATTTTAAGGAAAGAGGAGTTGGAGCGTATCGAGATTCCAGTAAAGGGTGGTTAACGCCATTTAGATTTTCCCTCTTTCGAACCTTCCGTCCCCTTGAATCCGCGAGCTTAATCTTAAATTTGGAGACCGCGTGATAATCTTATTCGAGTCTCCGCGTGGATAGTCTTTCTATCTTTGATTTGCACGATAATCTATTGAGTATTTTGCTTTGTCCGAGGAAAGGAAAAAACATGACGGTTCATTAGACGACTTACGACTCTCAAGATTAAGCATAAACTATTCAAGAATTTGCCATTTGAAAACTAGATAGCTCCTATTCAAATCTCACAAGTTGCAAGCAATCATTCTTTTTTTGGGTTATCGGGATCTCGCTTATAAATGTTAAAGGCCTTAACTTGATCCAAATAGATTTTTTCTAGTCTAAGTGGGTTTCCCAGTTTGAATATTTTGTAATTTAAATTCATAAGGAAACCTCATCTAGGCTAGCTTATTAATTCGAGCTATCTTGATTTGAGTGAGTTTCTTAATTTGAGTGTTCTCTAGTTTCCTAATTAGGGTTGATCGGGTCCAGAGTGGGTAGGGTTTAGACCTGGATCTTGATTGGGTCCAGGGTGGGTAGAGTTTAGACTTAGACCTTGTACTCGACATTGTTATAACAGGTTCCCCTTTTTTGAACCATGTATCTGACCCTGTTTGTATTGGACCATATATCTGACCCACCCTGTTTTTTCGGTCCGGTTCCAGAGTCAACCATGTTTCCATTGGAACCTATTTTGCAATCTCCCCATATCCTATACAACTTCGAATTTTATATGAATACACGAGAAAATAACGTAATCCTCTTAATTTGTATCGAAATATTAACCACTTGTATAAATAAATATATGAATTTTTTGACTAAATAAAAAATTAAGGATCCATGGGGCTAATTATAATAAATAAAATCATAAGGCAAAGAATTAGCAACAAACATGGGTTTATATTAATCTTATTCCCACAACTACTACATGAAGCTACTCGTTTATGCAAGCATAACTCTTCGTACAAAAGAGAAATTAGGCAAGCTAATCCACGTGGTACACAAAAATTTAGCGACAACAAACACCATCTGTCCATCGGACGATGTGAGAGGGAGCCGATGAGGGAGGGAATCAAGTGAGGAAGAGGAACGATGAAGGAGGAGTGCTGCGCGTGTTTAAGAGAGCCAAGAGGAAAAATGCCATGTAATTGTGGGAGTAAGAATAGAAATAAGAGGAAAAAATAGAGTTTTGGATCTGTACTTACAAAATTAGTTCCAAAATCGGTCCGGGAACCAGTTCCTGAGTGGGTAATCAATCGAACCGGCTCCGAAATTTGGGAACTTGTTCTCGAACCGGTTTCAACGGGAACCGGTTCCTGACCCTATTTTCCAGGTGGGTCGATCCGATTTCCGGTATACTCGATTTGGTTGCACACCCCCATTCCTAATTGTAGTGGTTTTCTATCTAGAGTAAGCTTTCCCAAATTGGGTTTTTCAATTTGGATACATATGTTATATATTTAATATATGGGATTCTATTGGGCTGTGACACATGCTAGAGCAAACAGTAAGAATTTTAGGATTTTTCAATGAAGTTTAAGTGCAAAGTGGATAGTTAATTTTTTATTTTTCTCCTAGTTTTTGTCCTCTTTCTTTTTGGGCCAATTTTGCTATTTTCATTTTAAAAAGTAAATTGCGCAACAAAACTACAAAGTACTGTGTGTATGACTAAACATGTTTTATGTCTAGAAATAGAGAAAATCCACGATTCACTTGAATATTGTTAATAAATAGATATATGGATATATTCAATTAAACATGTTAGATGTCTAACCATGAATGTACCACAAAAGAAAAAGAGTTAAAAAAAAAAAATTCTAAACTTGTATACTTATAATAAATTTACCTCAAACTAATTTTTAACTACTAAAAAGTCACAATTTAATACATTTGTGATAAATTTATCTTTTGTTAGTTTCCATTAAATTAAATTAATATTATAAATAAATAAAAAATTGAATGGATGGTAAAATCTCAAACCGGTATACCCATCCATTGTCATATGCCATTTGCTCAACAATTTGATAGTAAATTTAACGGAAAGTAAATTTATCACGGTTATACCGTTCGGAAATAAGTTTGTAATTGATGTATCAATTTGAATTTTTTTCATATTATTAAATAAAAATTACCGTTTGGGTACCAACATCCACAATAAGTGGGTCCTGCGAAGGTAATATTAGAGAAGACGTCTGAGTGAGTCCCACCAAATTGCGAGTCTCACATTTTTTTTTTTTTTTGGATTATGGCGAGTCTCACGTTGACGACATAGATTTTTTTTTTTTTGGCCTACAGCCCGGGGGCCATGTTGTATCAAGCACAATACCGGATTCCTTACAAATTTTTTTTTTTTTTTGAGTACGTTTTGTTAAAAAAAATTGTTTGAAAATAATTTTCGTAAAAAATAATCCTTTATGCCGTCTTAGATAATTAGCCAATAAATTTCATTATCGATAATAATTTATTTATGACCATTTTCATGGATGATGAAATATTTTTTGTTCATTTATTTTTATAAGTGATATGAACGATCGTTTTTAAGAAAATATCTTTCGAATCATTCATATTCCATAAAACGGACATAATGTCATTTTCTAACTCTTTATTCATTATGTGAGCCTCGTGTACTTATATTTTTCTATCCATGACTCATATGCAATAAGCCCATCGGTGAGTTAGAGTTTCATTTTTGAACGAATTTATAACTCCTGCATCCGATTTCCGACCTTATAATCCATAACACTTTTCCGGCTTTCCTTTGAGGACATGCTTTTGGAAAGGGAATACTCCCACAAATTGTCCGTGAACTTCATTCTAAATGTGTAGAGTCGTCTCGAAACTTTTAATTTACACAATATTATCCATAAATTTTGACCAAACATGTAATGCCACTTTTTAAATTTTAATTTACTATTGGAAAGCAAGTGCGCTAAGTCTCATGACGAAAGCAAACTAGTATCCACGAAAAAATCTCCCCCCAATAGGATCCTGTGTTAAAGTCGAACAATATTATTTGAAGGCTTATGCAGATGAATATTCAAAACATTTTGGTACCTAATGTGGTCCTGAATTTTGATCCAAATTTGTTGTGTGACTAGTGTTGTCTCTAAATTTTTAATTTAATTTTGGAAAGCAGGCGTATCCGAGGCACTTGAACTAGTAGATCCCAGGACGAAAATCATACTAAGACACGAAAAGAGTGCTCTTGCCCTCTCCCTCCTCCCTCCCTCCCTCCCTCCCGTTCTCTCTCTATCTCTATCTCTCTCTCCGTGACATCTTATGCTAAAGTTGAACGGTAGATGAAATATCCAAAACACTTTGGAACTCACTTCTCTTCTTCCACGCCTTCCATTTCCCTGTCATTCAAGCTTCGAGTTCGATCATCTCATTTGCAGAGAGGCGAAGTATACTGACGTTTTCAAGCAGCAAAAGCCACGACGCAGGCGTTGAAAAAGATGAAGTTCTCATGTCCTTTTTTCCCCTTCCGGATTTTGATCTATGCGAAATTCTCATGCCATACACCGCTTGCGTGCTGTCGCCTTTTTTATTACTTCCAAGAACTTTGGGCTTTTGTGAAAGTGCATGCACTTTCGATCTATACTTCAATAACACGACGGGTTAAGGTATCGCACACGTCCGATTTGTTTCATAGGAATCAGAGATGGAAATTTAGCATTTATTTTTTTCTGTCAAACCGGTCCGAATTTGGGAGGTCTAGCAACATTTTAGAAAGTCAAAGGTATTAGGGTGCGCATGACAACGTTTCTATTTATCTGTCTCTTTGTTTCTCTATTCCTTGGAACGAGGTTTGGAAGAGAAATCCGTTTGGTAACGCAATTTCATTTTTCTATTTTTGGAACAAATTTTTATTCCAGAAATAGATTTGAAATAGAAATTAGAAGTTAAAACTTTTAGTTTTTATATTTTTGGAACAGAAATGAGAAATCAAAACTTTCCTCATCGTTCATTCTCATCATCGCTCGTCGCCCACTCGTTGCTGTGGGATGCGGAATGCCCACCACTGGTCGCCGCTTGCCCACCATCGGCCAACCATCATCCGCTTGCCACCAACCGCCGGCCACCAAACGCCGACTGTCCACCACCGGATTCCAGCCGCCGGATGTTGGACGCCCGTCGGTCGTTGGCTGCTCATCGCTAATCACCGGACACCGGAGGCCCAACGCCGACCGCCCGTCGGTCACCATCAGCCGTCGGATGTTGACCGTTGGACTTGATCGTTGGCCACCCGCCGCCCGATCGCCGACCGCCGAACTCCGGTAGTTGGCCACTCGCCACCAGCCATTGGCCCCAACCACCAACCATCGAACTCCGCCGTTGGCCATCCGCCGCTAGCTGCCGGTTGCCGGCCTCCCGAACGTTGGACTTCGACCACCCATTGTCAATTGCCAAATGCCGGACACCGATCGCCGGACGTCGACTCCGGCCACTGAATGCCAGTCGTTGCCGCTCCAAGAAATATAAATTTTATTCTCTTATCAAACGAATTTTTACTCTAGAAATAGAAATTCTGAATCATTATCAAACATGTTTCTTTTGCTGAAAAACTCGTCCATAGAATAGAAATTGTGAAATCAATTTCTGGCCAAAAATTAATTTCTATTCCATAAATTTTGTCATGCGCGCCTTAATGTCAAATTAGGAATTTTTTTTTTTTTTTATGTTTTTTTCTAGTCAAAGTTAGATTAGGATTTCAGGCGTGCGACATTGGGTGAAGTTGAAGGTTTTTTTGGGAAAATATCTTCTAAATTATTCGTCTACTGTGAAACGGACACAACCTTACTTTCTAACTCTCACTTCTTTACGTTGTACGTATATTTTTCTATGATTGAAATAGAGTTTCATCTCTCTACGAATTTCTAACGCACGCATCTAATATCCTATCTTATAATTCGGGCATTCAAAATTTGTAATGCTCATTTTGGTTTTCCTTCAAGGACATGCTTTTGGAAAGGGAATACTAGCACAAATTGTTCCAAACCTTCATTCTAAACATGTAAAGTTGTCTCTAAACTTTTAATTTACACAATATAATTCTTAATTTTTAATTTACTCTTGAAAAGCAAGTGCATCTGAAACTAGGTCCCACAATGAAAGCATACTAGGATCCATGAAAAAAAGAGCTCTCTCTCTCCCTCTCGGTGGAATCCCATGCTAAAGTTGAATGGTACAATATGAAAGCTTATGCAAATAATTATCCAAAACGCGTTGGTACCTAATGTGGTCTGTGAAACTTTAATTCTAATATATAGTGTCATCTCTAAAATTTTAATCCACTTTTGAAAATGAAGCATGTCCGAGGCACTCAAACTAGGTAGCACATGCACCAAAAACAAAAATGCTCTCTCTCTCTCCCCTAAAGTGAAACGGTACTATCTAAAGGCTTATGCATATGAATATCCAAAACGCTTTGATACTCAATGTGGTCTTTAAATTTTGATTCAATGTGTAATGTCATCCCTCTATTATTAATTTGTTTTTGGAGAGCAAGCGTGTCTGAGGCACTCTAACTAGTAGGTCCCCCGACAAAAACCGCATTAGAATCCACCAAAAAAGTGCTTCTGCCCTCTCTCTCTCTCTCCATGAGATCCCGTGCTAAAGTCGAACAATACTTCTCTGAATGCTCGTGCAGATGAAATATCCAAAACGCTCTCGTACCCACTTCTCTTCTACCACGCCATCATACCTATCAATCAAACCCTGAGTTCGATTTCTAAGTGGCCTGTGATGTTTTCGAGCAGCAAAAGCCCTGATGCAGACGTTGAAAAGTATGGAGTTCTCGGTTCTCTTTTGTCCCTCTGAGACTTGATCAATGCGAAACTCTCATGACATCCCACGCTAGAGTGCTGTTGCCTTTTTGATTACTTCAAAGACCTTTGGGTTTTCATGAAAGTGCCATGCAATTTCGATCTGTATTTCACGTCACAGTATGTTGCTTCGGTAACACGATGGGTTAAGGTATCCCACGCGTCCGATTTGTTTGGCACGTATTAGAGACGGAAATTTAGTGTTTTCCTTTTTCTATCGAACTGGTCCAAATTTGGGAGCTCCAGCGACATTTTAAGAAGTCGAAGGTACTGGAGCCAGCTTAGTATTTTATTATTTATTTTTTTGGTCAAAATCAGATTGGGATTTCGAGTATGAGACGTTGGGTGTAGTTCTAGTTGTTATTATTATTTTATTTTTTTTTGGCTGGTAATAATCCCGAAAGACCATCCTGGATTGGAGCTGAAGTGATGGGGATCGATTCCTTGACGAAAGGAAATTCCTTTCGAAAGGCACTGACGAAGCCAAGAAAGCGTGCTCCCCGTTTCCAGCAGGACCACCTGTTTTCGTCGTCCACCTTCATCTTTTCTCAAAACAGAACCGATGGAATTTTCAGTACTCCTCTTTTTATTTTAAGTAAAAAACTCTGGCCCTTTAGGGCACATCTAGAATTACCTTTCTTTTTTAAATTTAATTGTAATTTCTAGCTCGGATATTTTGTATCTCACAAGATTTATGTGATACTCAAGCATCGATCCATTTACTCGATAATATTTTAAATTCTGACGGAATGTCCGTGTGTAATCAGATGGGCCCTTGATCTCTCCCATATGAAAAATTAAGCTCAAGAATACTTGGTTTTACCCGTGAAGTTTTCTGTGAAATATGATTCTTATCCAATCTAAATCAACTTTATATTTTCCTAATCGTGCCTATTCGGATGGTCCCCATCGTGATGTTTATCCGGACGAGCAGTTTTTCGAGACAACGAGACGTAATGCAGGCGCCAACCTCTTTTTGGCCAAACCTCGGCGTCCGCTAATATGAAAAGGGCACCATAAGCAGTTTCAGGACAAAAGAAAAGAAAGAGGAGGACAATTTCACCACGAGTGCACAGAGATTTTTCCCCTTTCCTTTTGGCGTTAGCGAGCGCAGTTTCCGTATTCGAATTTCGCAATCACCTCGAAACGTGCCACATAAGTGCGCGTTGTGATCAAATTTCTCGAAACTCACATTTTTCCTTATTTTGGACGCATTTAAAATACGTCGAGTTTGGGTGGAGAATTGCCAGCTGCGTCGACCGTGGTAAATGGTAGTCTATTTTATCTTCTTTTGGCTATTTGAGGGAAAAGCTATTTTAATGGGACGCGTCATTGCTGGTCACTGCTGCCGGACGAATCACCAGTTGGTTGAAAAATTGCGATTAAGTGCAAAGATGGTTCGGTGAAGAAAAGCTGAGGATTCCTAATTCAGCTAGACGCTACTGCAAGCGAAAAGTAGCATACGTGAAAGTTTAAGTAGGATCGCACAAGCTAGTCTTTTGAAGGATATTTTGAATCGGCCAAAACAAACCGGCCCAACTGTTTTGCTGGGCCCAAACTGGTGCTCCTTTTTTATTTTTCATTTTCTTTAACGGATCCTTCTTGATTACGAATTTACAGTTGATATTCCATAACAACATTTAGGAAGTTTACTCTCCCCGACTTCGATCTTGCTCATGTTGCAAGTCCTACACATCGAAGAAAAGGGAGGAGACTATATCCGCATTGGCATCTTAAACCCAAAGTTCCCTCTATCCAAATCATCAAATTCGAGCAAACGAGGATGGCCGCAAACATATGAACGATACATCGTTGTCAAGACATCGATGGAGATACAGAATAGGGAGAGCATCTGAGAGTTAAATTGATAATTTGTATCAAAATGGGCTAGAACTTACGAAAAGTTGAAAAGTAGATTTTATAGAACCAACCCCGATCCTATTTCATTACCATGTGAAGATTGATCAGGAGGCCAGAGGATTCCAATGCTTTTGACTTTGGGACCGATGATTGTGGAACTTAGATTTAAGTGGAGGGTCATGGCGTCGAGCTACGATGCGAATTCTCCACAAGGTAGCAGGCTAATTACGATCTGGCTTCCGGATCACATACACGTGTACATTCGCCGCCATCTTTTTGTTCAGATCATTTTTGCCAGGATGATTAGTGGGTGACGTGGCAAGTCGAGCCAATCATTGGCAACACTTCCGGACATGGGAGACATAGACAGGTGAGGAACGTAGTGCGACGTGAAATACAGATCGAAACTGTATTGCACTTTCACGCGAAGGTAATATTAGAGAAGACGTCCGAGTGAGTCCCACCATATCACGAGTCTCACGTTTTCTTTTTTTTTTTTTTTGGTCATGGCGAGTCTCACGTTGACGACGTGGTTTTTATTTCAGTTGATAATTATATAAAACACATGAATGCCATTAATCCACTTGTGCCACGTGATTTTTGTTCGTATAGATGTTATTCGATAACCAAACTACAAAGGGAATATTGGTCAGCATTAGAACATCATCAACAGAAGCTAGATTTATAAGATATTTTCTAATGCACATTCAGCAGCCAAACCAACAGGATTTGATTTATGTTTGCATTTGGAAGTTGATGCCAACATCATGTGTTGGCAATTTAGATAAAAAATGTAAATCAATTAATCCCAGCATTGCAATGGTTGAGATGTACCTGAAATTCTCCAGGAAACAAAAACACATTAGGCACTCCTCGTCTGGGAATAAACCAATAGAATTGCCTACCTTGGCACTCTTAGATATTTAAACCTCTTAATTTTATGGGTAAGGTTAAAAACAAAAACTCTCATATTGCTTAAACATATATCCAACAGGAGCTATAATGATTCTGCAGGAACTCGTCTGCGGGGGAAAACTTTTACTTTTCAGTAGGGCTAAAGAAACAATGTTAGTATGGCCCACCTTCTGTAAACTAAGTAAAAGAAAAATGCAACATCCTATCATCATAAAAGAAATCAGGGATCTACCTGCATTTATCTCATTCATTGCTCGCTTCACATGCTCATCTGGTTCTATATCAACAATTAGAGTCTGAACAATCTCATATCCATAAGCTGACATAGCCTGCAAGTGCAGAATGGACAAATGAAACACAGTCCCCTTCAACGAAATCATCAAGGAGTACCTGAATCATAAGATATGCCTTCTCAAGTTCGTCCTCTACAGCTTTTGCTATTTCATTCTTCTGTTCAAACGTCGAATCAAGTTCCAGCTTGGGAACACTTGCACGAATGACTGAGCCAAAAAAAAAAAAAAAAAGTAATTTCTGCCCCATCTCTGACATTCAAGCATACTGGCATGAGGAAGCAATAATTACTCCAAAGCAAACAATATGGTCAATAATTTAGTAAGATTTCATGTTAAGATCCCAAGATATGCAAATGAATATTCATATCAAATATGCACTTAAACAATGCTTCATGAAACAGTGAAAATAAGCAAACTAGCTCAAACTCTGATTACTTCTGTTGCCTCAACATAAAAATGAAAAGGTCGAAATGACCACGGAGAAGAGAGGGAAGGGGAATCTCCTTTCACTAGCATATACCGAAGATTTTTATGCTGTATCATGTTGCTAAAATGCTGGAGGGAGAACTTTCAATAAACATTCAGCTCCAAATAAGTCTTCCAAAAAATCAACTCAGAAAAAGGAGGATTTATATATTGAGGTGATAGTTAGCACTCTTCATGTGTATGAATAATTATTATCCCTCTTATTTGAAAAACTTGACGCTGCCGTGTCAGATATTAGAAATAGCTCAAAAGAAATGTTCAACTTCAAAGTGGATCGTGAAACCAGAGTACCAATGGGACCATTGCCTCTTGTACCAGAGATACATTCCCCTTTGTTAAGGGATTATCTCATGAGTCTCTAGTGTGTGATTAGCTAGTGCAGAGTCTAGCTAGGCAAAATCCTGTAGATTTCTTCTCTATTTTTTTGCGTTGTTGGACCATATAGAGTTCAATTCAATTCCTTGGGATCCATAGGTTCTAAATTTTTTGCCCTTGACATTGTTCAATCTATCGTGTAATGTAACAAAGATTTAGAGAATGAGCAGTGAGAATTTGTTACGTTGGTAGAAATTTCCTTGATGTAATTTGCAGTTTTTCCATAACTTTAATCAAAGAGGTTGATGTTCGGATGAGGAAAGGAATTTCTTGAACTCTTTTTTGACGCTGTTTATGAAGATGTGTATGAGATTATCATAATTTCAATGTATGATTTATACAATATCGGACCCTATGTCAAGATCAAACACAAGAAGCATGCATAGTGTTCTTTTGAGAAATTGACGGATGGATACATGTTTTTGCCTCGAAAATGGCTGAAAGGGGTCTATGTCACGCCCCGATCCTCGAACACGTGTCCATCCCTCACCTAGTCGATTAAAAGCGACGTCCCAGGACGCATCGCCGATCTTGTTCATTTTATATGCGCAAGCGGAAGTATAAAGAAAATCCCCAGACAATAAAACAATGAGATAGAAAAGTAGGGCCATACTTTCATATTAAAATTCGTAACCAAACTTTTATGCAAAATACAAACCATAGTACTTCACAACTAATCACAACCCTTTACTCTATCTCTATTCACATCAAAAGAGTTCACAAAAGAAGACGGGATCTCAGTTGATCCGAATCGTACTCAAGATCCCTCTCTATGCTATCTTCTTCTTCCAAAAATCCTTCCCTTCTCAGCTTCCTCCTCCTCTGCTCCTCATCGGGATCCTGAAATGTTATCCCACAACCGGGATGAGACTACATCTCAACGAGTTCTACCCCACTAAGACTCAATTAGGAGCCAATACACTACTCGGTTGCCTAAGCACAGCACAATTCAAAGGACTTACCTTGGCCTCGATTCTCCCCGCAAATCAGTATAATTCATAATAGGCACCCAACTACTTCATAACAAATCGAACTAGTCGATTACATGTCATAGAAAGACACGTGCATTCTTAAGGTATTAGTTCACCAAAGTGATGCATCAAATCACCGAGCCCACGTGTCTCCCAAGATGCCTCACTTAAGATCTAGTGGGCTTTACGGTCTCCCCGACCCTCTCAAGATTTAGTGGGCTTTACGGTCCCACCCGACCTCTCAAGATCTAGAGGCATGACCAACAATATTGCACCAATATTGCATAATTTATTTTAACACTAAGTAAATCTCAAATAAATAAACGGACTGCACCACAACAATCGCACGAGATTTCGGTCGTCGGCCATCTCAGCCTTAATTTCCGAAAAATAATTAATTAAATAATTAATTTCGAAAATTAAATAATAAATATTAGAAATTTAATTTAGCTCAAAATACAGTCCGATTAAATAAACAGAAACTTCACCACTGTCATCGCATAATATTCCGGTCGTTGGCCATTACAAATTGAATTTTCGGAAAATAAATAATTAAATATTTAATTTCGAGAATTAAATATATAATTACAATAAATTCAATTCAAAGATAATATAAAGCTCATTAAATAAACGAAATTTCACCACAATCATCGCATAATATTACTGCTGGTCATCCAAGTTGAATTTTCGGAAAATAAATAATTATTTAATTTAATTTCGAAAAATAATATTTAAATGCCAAAAATCTCACTTAGGCCCGAAATATCAAATTGAAACCCGATTAAGGGTCGGAAAAATCCCTATTACCTCATAATTAGTAGATCACACCTTCAATTTAAACTAATTTACATAAAAAAACTAATAAACCCTAATCAAAACACCTAAGCTTAATTAAATAAACTAAACAACCAATTAAACATAATTAACTCACTAAGCAAAGCATTAGTGTGGTTATCCATCTAATCGCGCGAAATTGGTATGCCAAATCGACGGGTTCGGCGCGAAACAACAAACCCCAAAGCGGTGTCGGGTCCGGGGCTCGGAAGTGGCCCAAAAGCGGGCCTAAAGCCGCTGGAATACCCACCCGTGGAGGCTGCGTTTTCTGCAAAAGAACTCACAAAACAGCCATAAAACACACCCACAAGGGCGGCAAGGCACGGGGGAAGGTCGGTGGAGGTCCGGCGAGCTCAAACGGTGGCCGGAGGTGGCCGGACGAGGGCTGCACGGGGCTGGGCAGCAGCTGGTTCGTGCAGAGGAGGACGCCCGGGGTGCGAGGAGGGCGGTGGCGGAGCGCCGGCGCGCGCGGGTGGTGCGCGGGCGGTGCGGTGCGGTGCGGGCGGCGACGGTGGCTGGCTTCGGCGAGCTCCTCTTCAATTTTTCTGGTTTGCTGGTTTTGGACAAAGCAAGAAGAAGAAGGAGGAAGAAGTTCGTGCACGTGGGGTTGAGGAAGAAGAGAGAGGAGAGAGAAGAAGAAAGAAAAGAAAGAAAAGAAAGAATAGATAAGGGGCATTGACTAGTCAAAGGAAGAGGGAGAGGGGAAAGCCAATTTCATTTTGGCTTGGGGGTTCGTAGGAGGGGGGTCCGCACAAAGGGGGAGGGAAGGAAAGAGAAAGGAAAGAGGGAGAAAAAGAAAGGAAGGGAAGAATAAAAGAAAAAGAAAAGTAATTAAATAGTAAAAATCATTTTACTATTTTAATTACTCTGATTATTTTCCTTTTTTTTTTTTTATATTTCTTTCGGTCCTCGATTTTCTTTCCGATAATTTCTTTTTCGAAATTTCGACTTTCGTCATAAATTGACGGACGATGAGACGATGTCCTAAAAATAAGAATTATGACGCGCATAAAATTCGATTCCCGAAATCGAGTTCATTTCGTGGTTAAAATCAATCGATGTAATTTTAGTCAAATCCAACCAATTAAGTAGCTTTTAGGGATTTTCACTGTAGATACATCCCTTAACGAACACTTTCATGGGTTGGTTAACTCGTGAGTGATCGACGTTCGAGAGAAAAGGGCCGTAGACACGTCGACGAAAAGCCCATTTCACTTAGTCGAAACGGGGTTGAATTTTCGGGATGTCACAGTCTAGGGGGCTTACTTAGGTTCAAGACAAACAAAAAATATATAATATTTTTGACATAAATTTAAGATTGTTTTCCCTCTACAAAGAAAAGACAAAAAGAGAGAGAGACAAAGAGACAAGTGGAGATGCGGGGTATCCATCCCCGTACCTCTCGCATGCTAAGGGATCGCTCTACCATCCAAGCTACATTCCCATGACGGATAATTCGATGTTAATAATTAAAAAATTAACTTAAAAAAAAAAAAAAGACAAGGGAGAATCGAGAAATTTTTAATTCCAAAAAAGCAACTCATCAAACGGTGATGCGCAAAGTAAATTAACTGTTCCTATCTTTTTTCACCTCGCTCTTGCATCAAATGAGAGTATCCCTACGGTTACAAGAAAAGCCCCCATGCATGCATGGATAATCTCACAACCAAACTGTCACCATTTTTTTGATAAAAAAAAAAAAAAACTGTCACCATTTTACCTATCAACCCCAACTCTCTCTAAAAGTATAATTATATACAGTGGAAATAGTTCTCGTTTTCTCAAATTTAGCACCACAATCTCCATCAATTTCGCCTCACTTGCTAGACCCCGCGGACCTGTACTTGTACCTACTGGCCCAGAACAGGTAGTTCAGGAAGTTCAGCCCGCTGAGTACGCACATTAGCCAGTAGAACCTCTCCAGATGGTACCCGTTCAAGCTCGCGCCCTCGAGCCAAGGCCGGTGACCGGAATGGCCCGTCGCGGTGTTCACGATCGGCACAATCACCGTGCTCAGGTAGTACCCCATGACCAGGGAGGCCCACGAGAGGGCTGTTGCCAGGGACCTCATGCTGGCCGGGGCCTCCGAGAAGAAGAACTCCAGCAGCCCCGCCAGGGTGAACAGGTCGGCCGACCTGAGGAACAGGTACTGGAGCGCGATCCAGAAGAAGGTGATGGGCAGCGGGCCGGGGGAGGCGAGGAGGCCCGAGTCGGTCGCTACCCGCTTCCGCTTGATCTCCACCAGGGCGGCCACCGCCATGGCCGATCCTCTGCAGGTGCGTTATGCCCGTCTCGGTCTTGGTGGCCCGCTGCGCGAAGGGGATGATGAAGTGGTCGTAGACCGGGGCGAGGATCATGATGAAGAGGATGGGGAAGATCGGAAGGGAGGCTGGCGGGACCTCGAGGGAGCCCAGTTTGGTGTCCATGGTCGACGCTTGTTGGACCGAGAAGGTGGAGAGCTGGGCCAAGCAGCAGTTGAGTATGATGGTGCAGGCGAAGACGGGGAGGAGTTTCAGGACAAACTTGACGTCCTCGACTTGCTGGACGCCGCACTCCAGTGACCGGTTGATAGGCTTGCTTGTCACTGCTCTGTTCAGGAAGCTCAAGCTTCCATTCGAGGGAAGTGTCGCCTCCTTTGATTTCTGGTCATCTTCTGCTCCTGCTTCGAATGCTTCCTGTTTGCGTGGGGCCGTCTGCGTTGTTGCATAAGCAGGGCTCGTGTTCATGCTTGCAATGGCATTGCTCGTGTTCCTGGATTTGCAGGGATTGAGCGTAGCAGCAACCGAAACCTGTCGCAACAAAGAATACATGAGCAAGATGACATGGTAACGGGTGATTACTGATCGGACACATGCGCATTCTTAAGAACTAAAGCGATCATCGGGCAGGCTCGAGCTGTGCCAGAAAAGGAGGTCTCCAGGCTCCTTCGGCCTCGGCAGGCTTCATAAACCGTCAGGTTCATGATAAGGTCTATCAAATCACCCTTTCCAGCAGAGACCAAGAGAAACCCAATCCAAGAAAATGAATGCAGACCTTGAAAATGGTCGTGAGCGGACTCCCGGAGGGGATCTTGTTCCTGTAAATGGCTGATCCAGCAAGAAAGATCGGGATGGACAGGAATGTCGCGAGCGTCGAGATCCCGAATCCCCATTGCCAGCCCTTGTTGTCCTCAACCAAGACCACCAACGTGACCGCAATCAGGCCACCGCAGGAGAGGCAGAACACGAAGTAGTTGAAGAAGGTGGACCTCTGCTTCCTCCCCTGCGGCGTGGTGTCGTCGAACTGCTCAGCCCCCAACCCCGAGCGCCACCAGATAGAGCCTGGCGAACAGCATCACCGCCTTCCGGCCACTGACCTCTTGGCATACGGCCGTGGGGTCGGCCTGGTTGCAGGGCGGCGGCTTCAGCGAGGCCGACTTGGCCTGCAACGTGAGTATGACCAAGCCCTGTTGCACAAAGAGAGTCGCTCTAGCACACGGCATCTCGACACCGGCGAGGGTCGACTGCACTTCTCCCGCCATCGGTATCTGGCGAAAAGCTTATCATGGGCGTAACCCGTGATATAATTCGTTCGTCAATTGGAATGCCGATCAAAACCAAAGACATCCCCCCACACAAATTTCAGTATGTTATCCCATGATCATGAATCCAACAAATCACGAGGCTAATTGTGATCTGCTCGTGCCTTCTTTTACAGTTACCATAAAGTTTCCATCTACAAAGCAGGTACAACCGCATTTGCCAAAGCTTAAGGTTCATGTGATTTGCTTTTGCTCCCTCTCGTTTAAAAAAAAAGAAATTTTATTTTTGGTGGGTTAGCACTAGCAGCTTCCCCTTTGAAAAAAAAAATGACATTACGTGCGGAGAATTTCCCTATAAGGAGGCGACATTTTGGAAATGGGGCCCCCCAGGCCCTCAGGCCACGTGTCAATGGCCCGGCAGCGACAAATGCTTCACGCGAAATGTCAACGTTCGAGAACCTTTGGCTCCTCAAAAGGCCAAACAAAAGACACAAATTGCATCCACCTCACGATCGCACGCGTGGCTTTTTAGGTCTTGACCAATGACAGGGTCCCCTAACTCACGACAAACTTGACGAGAGTACAACAATACAACATATGCCCACAGGACGAATTGGTCCCGAATTTTCGACTTCGGTCATGGCGCATCGATGCACCTAGACGTAAGCCGGCACTAATAGACTGCACTAATAGACGGGGTATGCTCCGATTGGAAGTGTTTAAGACCAACAGTGTTTGACCCAAATCAAAAGAGGTCAAGGACAAGACAAAAGGTCATGATCATGTTCCGTTTCCATCCCCTCATTACCAAGATAAGATCACTAATCTATTGGGAGAGATCTTGTTCAGTCAACATCTCGGACAATGACCACACGAGTGGGACTCATCCACACTTGTCTTCGGTGCGACGATGGGACGCTGAAGATGGCACGTGGCATTGCGTGCATGTGGGGTGACAAATGGCACGGTGGCTCGACTTCATTGGCCAGAGTTTTCATGCCGCACCGCATTGCATTGTCAATGAATGGGACAAGAATTAACGCCTTTTGGGATTATCTGACGAGGGCTTTCAAAGCTGAAATTGAGAGAGGGAGAGGAGTCTCTAACATGATTGTCCTATGAAACGACACTATTGTCGAGGGAACTCCATGTGATTGGAGCAAAAGTTGCCCCGAGGACTAATTGCAAAGGGGCCCATCACAGTCAAGCTCAGCAATTATATTGATGTTAGATTTTTAGATCCAGGTCCCAAGATTTGCAACAACCTATTGAAAGATGTCTCCTTATGCCAGCACTCCCCGGCACCGACCGAGCGGAGGGTGGCCACAAGGGAGGGGAGGCGTGGGTCGATGAGCTCGAGCTCGCCGCAGGTGAATGGCCGCGTGGGTTCGAGGAGGCTTTGGAGGTCGGTGGCGGCGGGAGGAGAGAGAGATTTTGGTGTTGCTGTGGAGGCCACAGCACGGTTCGTTTGATTGAGAGGGAGAGATAGAGAGCGAGAGGCGATGGAGTTTCGATAGCTGAGTTTGTGTTTTTTATGGACACGAATGGGAAGAATTCGCGTTTTTATGGCGGGAGGAGAGAGAGAATATGGTGTTGCTATGAAGGCCATAGAATTTGCTAAGAGAGAGACGGAGAGTGATGATGGAGTTTAAGTTTGGATTGTCTGTGGAAGAAGAGAGACTGCTGGAGGAGTAAGGTTTTCTTGTGAGCTAGCGTTTGTGTTTGTTGAGATATTTATAGCATCTTTTGGTGGACTATGTGCTTGCTACTGGACTTAGCTAAAGATCAAAGATCGAAATGAGAAACAAGAAATATTAGGGTTAGGGTTTGCATGGTAACGTTTCTATTTCTCCCGATTTTTGTTATTTTATTCCTCGGAACAAAAAAGAATCAGAAATCTGTTTAATAACGCCAACTTATTTCTCTATTCCCCGAAATAGAAAAGTAGCTGGGGAATAGATTTGGAAGAGAAACAAGAAATAAAAAAACGTAGTTTATTGTTCCCGGGAACAATAGAAATAAGTTTTTTTTTTGCTTTAGCATTTTTCATTTGGCCTTCTTCCTTGTTGCGGACACCGTTGACCGCTTGCCAACCGTCAGCCACCTCCCGCCGCTTGCGGCCACTATCGGCAGGCGACCGTCGGTGGCTCGCGAGCGACGGTTGCCACCGCCCATAGCCCACCGACCACCACCCACAGCCCATCAGCCGACGACCACCATCGTCCGCCGGCAGCCTACTGTTGCCAACCGCCACATGACCGCCGCACGACCATCAACCGTCGCTGCCAACCGTTGCCGTAGGACCGCCGCCCACAACTCACCGACCACCACCCCCTCCCGTGGCCTGTGGGTTGTGGGCAGCAATCCTGTGGCAGCGATCGATGGTGACAGTTGGCGGTCGTGCAACGATCGTGCGACGATCGTGCGGCGATCGTGCGGCAGTCGTGCGGCGGCGGTTCGTGAGTAAGAAGAAAAATCAAATAAATACAAAAATTTATAAATTTTTACCAAACACATTTCTATTCCTTTTCTATTCCAAGAATAGAAATTTTGTATAATTACCAAACACCTTATTTTACTTAGAAATTGTTCCCGAAGTAGAAATAGAAAAAAAACTATTTCTGAAAAGAAATAGTTCCCTGTAATAGAAACGTTACCATGCGCACCCTTAATAGCTGGTATATTTATGACAAATTTTATCTTCCATTAAATATTACTATCAAATTATTGAGTTTGATAATTCGTGGCAGTTAAATAATGTTCTAGTTTTAATTTTTTATTCTCCGTTTATTACAGATGTCCAATTTATAGTTTTTCATGGTATTAATCCAATTTAACGGAAATTAACAGAGGCTAAATTTATCGCATTTATACTAGTTTGGGGTTTTTTATAGTAAAAATTAGTTTGCCATAAATTTATTGCCGGTATACAAATTTGAGATTTTTTGTAGTATTAACCCAAAATATTATAATAGGATTCTTATCAGCAATAAGAAGTTTGTAAAGTAATATTTAGGAGGGTTAAGATAGTTACTGACCCATGTACATATTTTTTTACTTTATATTTGTACCTGCCTTCGGTTTAATAATAATTTGATGATAGGCCATATGATTGTTGCTGGTACAAGACATGGAGGTTCAATTCTGGGGTGTTTAATGGTTATGCTGATGGAGGAGATATATTTGTGGACATGTTGGCTCAAATACCTATTTATGACATTCAATTTATATGAAAACTTTGTTCGCGATAATGAAAACATTTTTTCATTTACTAATTATTTCAAGTTATGTAGAAAAATATTTTCTCAATAAAACATTTTTAACTAAATAAACAGTCTTAATGACTTTTCTTTTGAGTCTCCAATTTTTATTTGTCTTAATTAGCAACCTCTTACATTTATTAATTATCTTTGAGAGATTACTAATCTAAATTAGCATAACTTACCAACCTTCATTAAATTACAGTCTAGAATTGGCTTATTAACTCTCATTTGAGTTAAATATTGATATTATCAATTTGGTTTTCTTTTTTCCTTTTTCAATTTACCAACTTTTGCCATCGTGCACGTTTCTATTTACATTTGTTAGCAATGTCTTGAATTTATCAATTTTTTAGAAATTACTAACCTTAATTAGAGTCACTTGCCAATTTTTCTTTAACTCAGTAACCAAGTAAAGCTAAATTAGTCTTTCTTCAGGCAAATATATCTATGCATATACTGTTGCCATTAAGCTGACTTTCCTAATTATATGGTCCGATGATGCTAGTCCAGCTTGGCGAACTTATCAACTTATCTAGAATTTATTTGGGATAAGTCTTTGGATTGTACCCCCATTATCTTTTCTTTGTTTTCTAAATGATGATCCCACATTTTTTGTTCTCACATGCCATAACATTTACAGATGCTATCTCTTATAATCTCATGGGGCGATGCAAGCAGATGAATTCAGGAGCCAAAGAACTTCAGAAAAAAAGCCAAGACGATAACGCCTTAAGAAGTGCGAGCATGTGCTAAAGTGAGCTCCGATATGGTGTATGGCGAGCCAATGGTGATGCCGGCGGGCGTAAGATGATCAGATTTGCATCATACGGCATTAGTTCAAGAATTCAATTATACCGGATGAAGTCGAATTTGCAGGCAGTTCCTTTCGGGCGTAATAAGTCACAAGCAATGAATGTTGTGCATCACGATTTCAATAATAAGGATGGATGTATTCATTAGCAGCAGATGGACAGGAGCATCAGAGTCAATGGTCGAACAGATGAGCTTGCAAGTATCTGCTCCGAATCGCATTTGTCTCCTGAAGGCGACTTAAATTTCAAGCGACAAAATAACCATTGACTTTCACGATCTATTGATCTCTGTCTTTGTAATACCTTGGAGGACAATCAGCCTATAGAAAGCATCAGATGCCTTTTCTGCCAATGCTCGATATTGGATGGAAGCAACCACAATGACAAAGACATTATCCTGGAGATAAAGTGGTCTATCAACATATAATGACTGGTCAACTTTTGAGCGGTTTCCCTTTCTAATGTCGCACCTATAAAATTATTCACTCATAAATTATTAGACAAATATAATGACTGGTCAACTTTTGAGTTGTTTCCCTTTATGAAATGGTTAATCTCGCACCTTGCTTAATGCTTCTAAAATGAAGAAGACAACAAAGAAAAACATAATAGTGGTGTCAATTCTACCGCAGCTTCTGACCAACGCACATGCTTATGCTACCACCTAATCAACTTCCACAGAAACCAGGAAAACATGTATCTATGCATTGTCAAACATCTTCAACTCAAATTTAAGAAAACTATTCCCAACTTCAGGGAAGACAAGATATTCGCCCTTATACAGCGTAGTCCAAGCCAATGTAATAGCCAATCAACAGCGGAAGGGAAATCACCGTACCCAACACCACCCTAAAGAGAATTAAACAAGAGTAGATCAAACAAATAAACCTGGAAACAATATTAAAATAAGAAAAATGTGACTTCCAAATGATGAACTTACGCAGTACTAAAGACGTTTGCATGTAGTCCGTACTCGTTGCCAAACACAAAAGAAGCTATGGCTTGTGGAATTGCCGCCTATACCGGAAAAATAATGATGATAATTAAATAAATTGAATATGAAACAGATTATGTAAATATGAAATGTTTATTATTGATGAATAAACAAAACAAACTGAAGCCAACCTGAATGATGGCGATCTGTAAAGCAGGCCCGTGCAAGCCCACAGCAAGAGAGCAAACGGCCATAATTGTAGGCCCCACCACAAACCTTGAGACCAATCCTAAAACAGTGGGCCCCGTTCCGCATGCTATAACCCTCGTTTGCATTGCTATGAATATCCCTGCAATTCGCATGCGCCATGCACACTTTCATTAGATCATCTAAGAAGAAGCCGTGAGTTCGAAAGTATGTACATACCGATGTTGAACATGGCCGTGCCCATCCCCGCTTTTGACAGGATCTCAACTGAACCTTCCATTATACTCGGCATAGTAAATTTGAACCTAGAGCAACAGCATATGTCTATCACGTGTTAAAATTTATCAAATTAATCATGTTGTACCTAAGAAATACGCTTACTTAAAAAAAAAATACCTGTTGGCCATGAGAGCCCAAGCGAGGCCGAGAACATTGGCATAGGTTCATCGCCATCTTCATCCCCATTACTCTCGCTAAAGATCTCGGTCGGAACTAGTGCTCCTCGACCTAACTTCTTTTTGCAATACTGAAAATCCGGCAAAAGGAAAGCTTACCGATAAATGCGGAATTCTCTCTTTAAGGCTAAGGCTTCACTTCAAGCAAGCAATTGTTCTCTTCGACTGAACCAAAGCTCATTTTTTCTATATTGTACCCTCATCGACATCTCCTTACGCTGATTCAATAGAAGCTGGGTCGTGAACAAGAGCTGAAAGACGTTCAAGCTCAAAGCTACTGGTTCTGTCATACTCTATTCTATTTCTTTCTACTCTCGAGTGACTGGCTTTCCTTTCGAGCATACTAAAAAGAAGAAGAAGGTAAGGTAGCAGCTACGACTTCTTCCTTCGGGGCTTACTTGCCAAGTCCAATAGCAACGGATTCTGTACCAGCGGATGAAAGAGTACCGGAGTCATTGGAAGGTTTCTCCTCCTCTCTTCATTGACCACGCCATTATTTTCGGGAGGATCCATCATCCTCGTCTTTCTGAACTCGAGAAGCAGAAGAACTAGAGGGATCCAAACGAGAGATTGTACCATGAACAGCTGGACCACCATGTCGACGCCCCACTGGCCGTACATGGCCCGCATCACCGGCACGCCAACGATGAGCAGGTTCGTCAGCGTGCACAGCGAGAACGTTGTGATGATCCAGTTGTAGCTCGCCCTGCTACTAAACCTCCCCAAAGCCCAAGGATAGCAAGGATGGCGAGCTTGGACAGGGCATCAGCGGCAAGGAGGCGGAAGTTCATGGTATATGGGTTTATATGGGCTGTGAATTCCAAACCAAAGAGGGGGAGGACGATCAGGGCGATGAAACGGTTGATGCCATTGCACTGCTCGTGGGTGAAGAGGCGCCACCACTTAACAGAGCCGTAGCCAAGCATCAGCGCTACGTACATTGGGAACATAGACTTCACCACCTTGTACACATCGTCCCACCCTATCATCTTCCTTGCTGATGAGTACTGTCTCTGGTCGTGGGGGTTGGTGAGGACTGAGGAGTGACCTATGCTTGATAGCAATCGAAGATGTTGTGTCCCATGCTTTATAATGTCAAACTCAATCTACGAAACCAAAAAAACCCTAATTCTGGAGCCGTTTTAGGGCCGCCAGTACCGTCCGAACCGCTGGAAAACTCCAATCGAACCGGCCAGACTGGAGGCGAAATCCGATCCCTAAACGGACGCGATCGGCGGAGAAAAGACAAAAAAACACCACGACGATGGAGCGCCGGGAACTACTACCTGCGATCACCTCGACGACGACGGAGCGGCGGCGGAAGAACGGCAAGACAACGAAGATCACTGCGGATGCTCTACGATGGCGCGGACGACGAGACTATAAAACGAAAACTTCGAGGAAACCACTTTTCCTGCGGAAAGCCGTAACTCGTGACGAGACCGCTCGGGAACCCGACGGTCGCTTTCGTCGGCATTAATTTTGTCGCAGAGGAGAGAGAAAGAAGAGACAGAAGGAGAGAGAGAGACGGACCTGGTTGAGTTTCTTCTTCACGCTCTTTATGCTTCTTTTTTTTCTCGGGAGGGCGAAATTGACCAGGAAGATATTTCTTCCGTCTCGCTTTAGATAAGGGGAGTACGGCGGTAGAGGATGACGACGTCTGCTAACAGAATCCCCTAGAATACTCTCGAAACCCAACAATAGATTTAAAATCGCGGTGTATTTTAAGGAAAGAGGAGTTGGAGCGTATCGAGATTCCAGTAAAGGGTGGTTAACGCCATCTAGATTTTCCCTCTTTCGAACCTTCCGTCCCCTTGAATCCGCGAGCTTAATCTTAAATTTGGAGACCGCGTGATAATCTTATTCAAGACTCCGAGTGGATAGTCTTTCTATCTTTGATTTGCGCGATAATCTACTGAGTATTTTGCTTTGTCCGAGAAAGGAAAAAAACATGACATTTCATTAGACGACTTACGACTCTCAAAATTGACCATAAATTATTCAAGAATTTGTCATTTGAAAACTAGATAGCTCCCGTTCAAATCTCACAAGTTGCAAGCAATCATTCCTTTTTTGGGTTATCGGGATCTTCGCTTATAAATGTTAAAGGCCTTAACTTGATCCAAATAGATTTTTTCTAGTTTAAGTGGGTTTCCAAGTTTGAATATTTTGTAATTTAAATTCACAAGGACATCTAGGCTAGCTTATTAATTTGAGCTATCCTGATTTCAATGAGTTTCTTAATTTGAGTGTTCTCTAGTTTCCCAATTAAGGGTGATCGGGTTCAGGGTGGGTAGAGTTTAGACCTGGACCTTAATTGGGTCTAGGGTGGGTAAGGTTTAGACTTGGATCTTGTACCCGACACTATTATAACCGGTTTCCCTTTTTTGAACCATGTATCCGACCCTGTTTGTATTGGACTATATACCCGACCCACCCTGTTTTTTCGGTCCGATTCCAAGGTTAACCATGTTTCCATTGGAACCTATTTTGCAATCTCCCGATATACTATACAACTTCGAATTTTATATCAATACACGAGAAAATAACGTAATCCTCCTAATTTGTATCGAAATATTAAGCACTTGTATAAATAAATATATGAACTTTTTGACTAAATAAAAAATTAAGGATCCATGGGGCTAATTATAATAAATAAAATCATAAGTCAAAGAATTAGCAACAAACATGGGTTTATATTAATTTTATTCTCACAACTACTACATGAAGCTACTCATTTATGCAAGCATAACTCCTCCTACAAAAGATAAATTAAGGCAAGCTAATCCACGTGGTAGACAAGAATTTAGCGGCAACGAACACCATCCATCCATTGGACGATGTGAGAGGGAGCCAATGAGGGAGGGAATCAAGTGAGGAAGAGGAACGATGAAGGAGGAGTGCTGCGCGTGTTTAAGAGAGCCAAGAGGAAAAATGCCGTGTGATTGTGGGAGTAAGAATAGAAATAAGAGGAAAAAATAGAGTTTTGGATCCGTACTTACAAAATCGGTTCCAAAATCGGTTCGGGAACCAGTTCCTAGGTGGGTAATCAATCGAACCGGTTCTGAAATTTGGGAACTTGTTCTCGGACCGATTTCAACGGGAACCGGTTCCTGACCCTATTTTCCGGGTGGGTCGGTCCGGTTTCCGGTATACTCGATTCGGTTGCACACCCCCATTCCTAATTATAGTGGTTTTCTATCTAGAGTAAGCTTTCCCAAATTGGGTTTTTCAATTTGGATACAAATGTTATATGTTTAATATATGGGATTCTACTGGGCTATGACACATGCTAGAGCAAACAGTAAGAATATTAGGATTTTTCAATGAGGTTTAAGTGCAAAGTGGATAGTTAATTTTTTATTTTTCCTCCTACCTTTTTGTCCTCTTTCTTTTTGGGCCAATTTTGCTATTTTCATTTTAAAAAGTAAATTGCGCAACAAAACTACAAAGTACTGTGTGTATGAGGACTAAACATGTTATATGTCTAGAAATAGAGAAAATCCACGATTCACTTGAATATTGTTAAAAATAGATATATGGATATATTCAATTAAACATGTTAGATGTCTAACCATGAATGTACCACAAAAGAAAAAGAGTTAATACAAAAAAAAAAAAAAAATCTAAACTTGTATACTTATAATAAATTTACCTCAAACTAATTTTTTGACTACTAAAAAGTCACAATTTAATAAATTTGTGATAAATTTATCTTTTATTAGTTTCCGTTAAATTAAATTAATATTATAAATAAATAAAAAACTGAACGGAGGGTAAAATCTCAAACCGATATACCCATTCACTGTCATATGCCATTTTACTCAACAATTTGATAGTAAATTTAATGGAAAGTAAATTTATCACAATTATACCGTTCGGAAATAAGTTTTTAATTGATGTATCAATTTGGATTTTTTTATATTATTAAATAAAAATTACGGTTTGGGTACCAACATCCGAAATAAGTGGGTCCTGCGAAGGTAATATTAGAGAAGACGTCAGAGTGAGTCCCACCAAATCGCGAGTCTCACGTTTTTTTTTTTTTTTTTTTTTTTTGGGTTATGGCGAGTCTCACGTTGACGACGTAGATTTTTTTTTGTTGTTGTTTTTTTATTGGCCTACAACCCGGGGGCCATGTTGTATCAAGCACAATACCGGACTCCTTACAAAAATAATTTTTTTTTTTTCAGTACATTTTGTTAAAAAAAATTGTTTCAAAATAATCCTTTATGTCGTCTTAGATAATTAGCCAATAAATTTCATTATCGATAATAATTTATTTATGATCATTTTCATGGATGATGAAATATTTTTCGTTCATTTATTTTTATAAGTGATATGAATGATCGTTTTTAAGAAAATATATTTCGAATCATTCATATTCCATAAAACAGGACATAATGTCATTTTCTAACTCTTTATTCATTATGTGAGCTTCGTGTACTTATATTTTTCTATCCATGACTCATATGCAATAAGCCCATCGGTGAGTTAGAGTTTCATTTTTGAACGAATTTATAACTCCTGCATCCAATTTCCGACCTTATAATCCATAACACTTGTTCCGGCTTTCCTTTGAGGACATGCTTTTGGAAAGGGAATACTCACACGAATTGTCCGTGAACTTCATTCTAAATGTGTAGAGTCGTCTCGAAACTTTTAATTTACACAATATTATCCATAAATTTTGACCAAACGTGTAATGCCGCTTTTTAAATTTTAATTTACTATTGGAAAGCAAGTACGCTAAGTCTCATGACGAAAGCAAACTAGTATCCACGAAAAAATCTCCCCCAATAGGATCCCATGTTAAAGTCAAACAATATTATTCGAAGGTTTATGCAAATGAATATTCAAAACATTTTGGTACCTAATGTGATCTTGAATTTTGATTCAAATTTGCAATGTGATTAGTGTCGTCTCTAAATTTTTAATTTAATTTTGGAAATCAGGCGTATCCGAGGCACTTGAACTAGTAGATCCCAGGACGAAAATCATATTAAGATCGACGAAAAGAGTGCTATTGCCCTCTCCCTCCCTCCCCTTCTCTCTCTATCTCTATCTCTCTCTCCGTGAGATCTTATGCTAAAGTTGAACGGTAGATGAAATATCCAAAACACTTTGGAACTCACTTCTCTTCTTCCACGCCTTCCATTTCCCTGTCATTCAAGCTTCGAGTTCGATCATCTCATTTGCAGAGAGGCGAAGTATACTGACGTTTTCAAGCAGCAAAAGCCACGACGCAGGCGTTGAAAAAGATGGAGTTCTCATGTCCTCTTTTCCCCTCTCGGATTTTGATCTATGCGAAATTCTCATGCCATACACCGCTTGCGTGCTGTCAACCTTTTTTATTACTTCCAAGAACTTTGGGCTTTCGTGAAAGTGCATGCACTTTCAATCTGTACTTCGATAACACAACGGGTTAAGGTATCGCACATGTCCGATTTGTTTCGTACGTCAAGGAATCAGAGATGGAAATTTAGCGTTTATTTTTTTCTGTCGAATCGGTCCGAATTTGGGAGGTCTAGCGACATTTTAGAAAGTCAAAGGTATTAGGGCGCGCATGACAACGTTTCTATTTATCTATTTCTTTGTTTCTCTATTCTTCAGAACAGGTTTGGAACAGAAATCCGTTTAGTAACGCAATTTCATTTTTCTTTTTCTGAAACAAATTTCTATTCCAGAAATAGATTTGAAATAAAAATTAAAAGTTAAAACTTTTAGTTTTTCTATTTCTGAAACAGAAATGATAAATCAAAACTTTCCTCATTGTTCACTCTCGTCATCGCTCGTCGCCCACCCGCCGCCCGTGGGATGCGGAACGCCCGCCGCTGGTCGCCGCCTGCCCGCCATCGCCCCCGGCGATCATCCGCTTGCCACCGACCGCCGGCCACTGAACGCCGACTGTCCGCCACTAGATTCCAGCCGCTGGATGTTGGACACCCGTCGGTCATTGGCTACTCATCGCCAATCATTGGACACCGGAGGCCCAACGCCACCGCCCGTCGGTCACCATCAGTCGTCGGATGTTGACTGTTGGACTTCGGCCGTTGGCCACCCGCCGCCAACCGCCGATTGCCGGCCGCCGAACTCTAGCCGTTGGCCACCCGCCGCCAGCCGTTGGCCCCCGCCACCAACCATTGAACTCCGACCATTGGCCATCCACCGCTAGCCACCGGTTGCCGGCCTCCAGACGTCAAACGCCGAACATCGGACTCCGAACGTTGGACTTCAACCACCCACCATCAATTGCCGAACGTCGAACGCCGATCGCCGGACATCAAACTCCGGCCACTGAATGCTAGTCGTTGCTACTCCTAGAAATATAAATTTTATTCTCTTATCAAACGAATTTTTACTCTAGAAATAGAAATTCTGAATCGTTATCAAACGCGTTTCTTTGCTGAAAAACTCGTCCATAGAATAGAAATTGAGAAATCAATTTCTGACAAAAATTGATTTATATTCCAGAAATTTTGTCATGCGCGCCTTAATGACAAATTAGGATTTTTTTTTTTTTTTGTATATATGTTTTTTTCTGGTCAAAGTCGATTAGGATTTTGAGCGTGGGACATTGGGTGAAGTTGAAGGTTTTTTTGGGAAAATATCTTCTGAATCATTTGTCTAATGTGAAACGGACGCAACCTTATTTTCTAACTCTCACTTCTTTACGCAATCCCTCTATACGTATATTTTTCTATGATTGAAATAGAGTTTCATCTCTCTACAAATTTCTAACGCACGCATCTAATATCCTATCTTATAATTCAGGCATTCAAAATTCGTAATGCTCATTTTGGTTTTCCTTCAAGGACATGCTTTTGGAAAGGGAATACTAGCACGAATTGTTCCAAACCTTCATTCTAAACATGTAAAGTTGTCTCTAAACTTTTAATTTACACAATATAATTCTTAATTTTTAATTTACTCTTGAAAAGCAAGTGCATCTGAGACACTCGAACTAGGTCCCACAATGAAAGCATACTAGGATCCACGAAAAAAAAAGCTCTCTCTCCCCCTCGGTGGGATCCCATGCTAAAGTTGAATGGTACGATATGAAAACTTATGCAAATAAATATCCAAAACGCTTGAGTACTTAATGTGGTCCCTGAACTTTGATTCTAATGTATAGTGTCATCTCTAAAATTTTAATCCGCTATTGAAAAGGAAGCGTGTCCAAGGCACTCAAACTAGGTAGCACATGCACCAAAAACAAAAATGCTCTCTCTCTCTCCCCTAAAGTGAAACGGTACTATCTAAAGGCTTATGCAGATGAATATCCAAAACACTTCGATACTCAATGTTGTCTTTAAATTTTGATTCAATGTGTAATGTCATCCCTCTATTATTAATTTGTTTTCGGAGAGCAAGCGTGTCTGAGGCACTCGAACTAGTAGGTCACCCGACGAAAACCGCATTAGGATCCACAAAAAAAGTGCTTCTGCCCCCTCTCTCTCTCTCTCTCTACATGAGATCCCGTGCTAAAGTTGAACGGTACTTCTCTTAATGCTCGTGCAGATGAAATGTCCAAAACGCTCTCGTACCCACTTCTCTTCTACCACGCCATCATACCTATCGTTCAAACCCCGAGTTCGATTTCTAAGGGCCTGTGATATTTTCGAGCAGCAAAAGCCCCGATGCAAACGTTGAAAAGTACGGAGTTCTCGGTTCTCTTTTGTCCCTCTGAGATTTGATTAATGCGAAACTCTCATGACATCCCACGCTCGAGTGCTGTTGCCTTTTTGATTACTTCCAAGACCTTTCGGTTTTTGGGAAAGTGGCATGCAGTTTCGATCTATATTTCACGTCGCAATATGTTGCTTCGGTAACACGAGGGGTTAAGGTATCGTACACATCCGATTTGTTTTGTACGTCTAGGAATCAGAGACGGAAATGTAGTGTTTTCTTTTTTCTATTGAACTGGTCCAAATTTGGGAGCTCTAGCAACATTTTAGAAAGCCGAAAGTATTGGTGTCAGCTAAGGATTTTTTTTTTTAAAAAAATTTTGGTCAAAGTCAGATTAGGATTTCGAATGTGAGACGTTGGGCGCAGTTTTTTTTTTTTTTTTTTTTTTTTTTTTTTTTTTTTTTTGCGGGTAATAATCCTGGAAGACCATCCTGGATTGGAGCTGAAATCATGGGGAATCGATTCCTTGACGAAAGGAAATTCCTTTCGAAAGGCATTGACGAAGCCAAGATAGCGTGCTCCCCGTCTCCAGCAGGACCACCTCCTTTCGTCATCCACTCTCATCTTTTCTCAAAAGAGAGCCAAATGATTTATCCGTGATGGAATTTTTAGTACTCCTCTTTTTATTTTTTTAACAAACTCTGGCCCTTTAGGGTACATCTAGAATTACTTTTTTTCTTTTTAATTTGTAGCTCGGACATTTTGAATTTTGCGAAACTTCCGCGATACTCAAGCATCGATCCATTTACTCGATAATGTTTTAAATTCTGACGGGATGTCCATGTGTAATCAAATGGGCCCTTGATCTCCCCCATATGAAAAAACAAGGTCAAGGATACTCAATTTTACCCGTGAAGTTTGCCCTGAAATATGATTCTTATCCAATTTAAATCAACTTTATCTTTTCCTAATCGTGCCTATTCAGATGGTCCCCCATCGTGATGTTTATCCGGACAAGCAATTTTTCGAGACATCGAGACCTAATGCATGCGCCAACCTTTTTTGGCCAAACCTCGGGCATCTGCTAATATGAAAGAAGATCATAAGCAGGGTCAGGACAAAAAAGAAAAAAAGAAAGAGGGCAATTTCAATATGAGTACACAGATATTTCCCCTTCCCTTCTGGCGTTAACAAGCCCAATTTTCTTATTCAAATTTCACAATCGTCTTGAATCACGCCATCATAAGTGCACGTCATGATTAAATTTCTGTCGATACTCGCATTTTTTCTTATTTTGGACGCATTTAAAATATGTTGAGTTCGTGTCAAGAATTGCTAGCTACGTCAATTGCGATAAATGGTAATTCTTTTTTTCTTTTGGCTAGTCTATTGGGAAAATATAGCTTTGAATAGGGTAGAACAATAAAGACGAATCTTTTGAGTACTCAAGACGAACTTTGAAGCGTGATATCACTTTATTTAAGAATTTATTTGCCCCACAAAGTTGCTAATAGTCACCGGCAAATATCCTCCAGGATACAACAAAGTCTCAAATTGAGAATACTATATAGCAATTCTAGTATTTCTCCAGGATCTCTCTAGGAAACAATTGAAAGGATGGCTGTCGTTTTTTTTTTAGAAAAAGACTCGAAAAGATGAAAAATGATCACTGTAATTCTTCCTCAATCTAACAAGTATATATAAAATAGTCTTAAAAAAACGAAAACAACTCTTCATGAAAAGTTGCGAAATAAACAAACACATTCTTTTAATTTGCTCAAATGAACAAAGGTGTCTATTTGTAAGAAGTTAAAACCGAACAAATGCAACCCTTCGGGAAAGGTCGCAAATTGAACGGGTATTATCTTTCAAAGGTTATCTTGAAAAGACACAAACAAAAATTCGGAATAAAATAATAATTATTATTTAATAAATAAAATTTCGAAATTATTACTTATTAATTAATTAATTTCCAAAATTCTCAATAGTCAAAAACAACCTTTGAATTGAAAACTTAATAAGACAAACGTACGAAATAAAATAAAATAAAAAGACAAAAGGATAAGTGCTAATTAAATCGCTAAGTGCTAAGTGCGCCAAAATCGCGCACCCGCACGCGGGTATGGTGGGGTCTATCCCACCCCAACCATTCCTTTAAATTCATAAATGAAACTTCACACTTATAAATTAGCCCATTTCCTCTCATTTCTCCTATGTGGGACAAAGAGAAAAGCACTTTAGTTTGTTTTACAAACAAATTTCCAACAATCCCACACTTTGTTTGTAAAACAAAGATTTCAAAAAAAAAATAATATATATATATAATTTTTTTTTTTAAAACCGTACAGCCAAGATTTCAGTGAGATTAATATACATACATAAAGGTCTCTTTCGAGTTAAACCTTTATTTAGTGCAAGTACATCAAAGCTCTATCAAAGTGACAAGTAGCTCAGCTTTAAACTTGTACTTTTATGTAATAAAACCGGACATACCGCACATACACTAACCTCTTGTTTCAGCGAGAAGTTCTATATTACTCCGCACTATTATGGCCTTGTGCTTGATCCTGTTTCATGAGCTCTCTAGAAAGCAACCCTAACTTTCGTAAGAAGCGGCACCACTTCTAAGCTTATATAGGTGAGGTATCTACCATGTGTTTCTGTTACTATCAACACATTACAAGTTTGTACTATACTTCATTAAGAATTTAATTCAACCTACAAAACGTAACAGACGATACTGATTTCTCATATCAGGGCTACGTCAATATCAAACAATCACATTCAATAACTTGTTCTTACCCATTAAACCTTGTAACTAGTGATGTTCTAGAAAAAGGTTGGGTTACCATTATTGGTGATTTCAATTAAAGGGTTTCAGCCCCATCTGTCGTTATTACCATATGTCTTGGTAAAGCCTTTGTCAAAGGATCAGCAAGATTATTACTTGACCTTACATAGACAATTGTTATGGTACCATCTTTAATCAATTATCTCACATATTCATGTCTTAGACTAATATGTCTAGACTTACCATTATAGTTGCTATTATAGACTCTTGCCAAAGTAGCCTGACTATCACAGTGGATAGAAATAGGAGGCATAGGGTTAGGCCATAATTTGATATCCAACAACAAATTCCTAATCCATTCGGCATCTTTCCCAGTTGCCGCTAAGGCAATAAATTTAGATTCCATTGTTGAGTGAGTTATACATGTCTGTTTCTTGCTTGCCCAAGATACAACACCTCCAGCTAGTGTGAAAATCCATCCAGAAGTGGAACGCTCATCTCCCATACTTGTAATCCAACTAGCATCGGTGTATCCTTATAATACAGCCGGATAATTATTATAGAACAATCATAAATTTTTAGTTCTCTTAAGATAACCAAAAATTATGGTAATAGCTCTCCAATGTTCTATACTTGGATTACTAGTATACCTACTTAACTTGCATACAGAATAAGCAATATCAGGTCTAGTACAATGCATCGCATACATTAAAGACCCTATAGCACTCGCATATTCTAATTGTTCCACCGCTCCACCAATATTGTGATTCAATTTAATACTGGAATCAAATGGAGTACTTATTTCCTTGAAACCAAGATGTTGAAATTTATTTAATAACTTTTCAACATAACTACATTGGCTTAAAGAATAACCCCCACTATGTTTCTTAACTTTAATATCTAAGATAGTATCTACTTCATCCAAATCCTTCATTTTAAACATGGAAGTTAGATACTTCTTAGTCTCAATAATTCCAGTCATATTCGTTTCAAAAATAAGCATATCATCAACATACAAGCACACTAAGACACCATAGTCTTTAGTGAATTTAGAGTATATACACTTATCAGCACTACTATTGATGAAACCATTGGACAATATGACCGAATTAAACTTTTCATACCACTACTTAAGAGCTTGCTTAAGCCCATAAAGAGACTTAATCAATTTACATACTTTTCTTTCATTTCCAGGAAAAATGAAACCTTCTGGTTGTTCCATGTAAATTTCCTCATTTAAGTCTCCATTTAAGAAAGCAGTCTTAACATCCATTTGATGAACACAAAGACCATAAATGGAAGCTAGAGCAAAAAGAACTCGAAAAGAAGTTATACGTGCAACAGGAGCATATGTATCAAAATAATATATTCCTTCTTTTTATCTATATCCCTTGGCCATAAGTCTAGCCTTAAAAGCTTGAATAGAACCATTAGGATGATATTTTCTTCTAAAAACCCATTTGCACCCAATAGGTTTTGATCCTTTTGGTAAATCTACTAATACCCAAATATTATTGGACATAATTGAGTCCATTTCATCATTCACAGCTTCTTTCCAAAAGGAAGCATCTCTAGAAGACATAGCATCATCAAAGCTTATAGGATCATCTTCTAAATTTAATACTAAAGGATATTTATTTATCACGTTATTATCTCCATCTCCTTCAACAAGAAAAATATGAGTAATAAAATCAGGACCTAAGTCTTTTTTTCCTAACTCTAGTACTTCTCCTTGGTTCAATCATGTCTCTAGAATCATTCATTTCTTTCTCTTGAGAATCTCTTTGAGTTTCCATGGATTTTGAATTATTTTCAGTAATTTCAAAACTTGTTAAACATCTATTCTCAAAGAATTCAACGTCTCTTAATTCTACAATGACATTGGACTCTAAATCAAGAAGTCTATAAGCTTTACTGTTTTCAGCATACCAAACGAAAACATTTTTGATAGCTCTAGGACCGAGCTTTGTTCTCTTAGGATCCGGTACTCAGTAATATGCCAAACACCCCCACACTTTAAGATATGACAAATTTGGCTTTCTACCTTTCCATACTTCATAAGGGGTTATTTCATTTCTCTTGGAAGGTATTCTGTTATGAATATAGCATGCGGTAAGTAATGCTTCTCCCCAAAGATTACTTGGTAGCTTTGAATTTGAAAACATACAATTAACCATTTCTCCAAAAGATCGATTTTTCCTTTCAGCCAAACCATTTTGTTGTGGAGTATATGGTGCTGAAGCTTGATGAATAATACCATGTTCTTCACAAAAAGAAGATAATTCATTTAAGAAATATTCTCCACCTCTATCTGAACGTAGAACTTTGATTTTCTTTTCTAATTGATTTTCTATTTCAGCCTTATATTTCTTAAACATGGCAAATGCTTCATCCTTCGATCTCATGAGATAAACATATAAAAACCTGCTGCAATCATCCACAAAGGTAATAAAATACCTTTTACCTCCACGTGTTAGTGTTGGATGAATTCTCTTAAAGTATTTTGAAGTTGACAAAATATTTTTATCAGTCTAGTCTGAAGACTTACAGACTCTATTGATAAAGTCTGAAGATCAAAGTCTGAAGATCAAAGTCTGAAGATCAAAAGTCTGAAGCTAGCAAGACTCAAGACTTATATTTCAAAGTCTACTCACATGGACAGTTTCTAGGACGACGTTTATTCTGATCTTATATGATCTTTATTCTAACGACTAGTGGATATCTTTCTCTTTTGGATTCAGCACTAAACGATCTTACTTTCATATGGAATATGTTCTCTAAAGATTTCGCAACTTATATTTGGAAGTATCTACTTATGGAAACCGAGATCCTGATTGTATGGGCGAGCAGGATTGATGGGCTATCAACACTTACCTTAAAGAGCTCAAGATCTCTCTAATTGATTCTGTCCAACGGGTTGATTGGAAGAACTTCTTTGGAATGTGCCAACGGTATTGAAGGCATAAAGAAGTATATAAGAGAGATGCTCTAGTTGTTGAAGGGTGCGGATAGAAGAATTCCAAAATCTGAATCTCCTTTTTCTATTTTGCGATATCATTCTTCGAGCGATATTTGTAATCAAAAGAGATCATATTGTAGTGAGACCTTGAGGAAGTGTAGTAGAGTTTTCTACACTTTGTGGACTCAAGAGCATGAGACTGTAATCACTCTTATTGATTCTTAGTGAAATCCGGCCGAAGGGCTGTCCGGTGCGGGGAGAGTGGACGTAGGCTTGATCTAAGCCGAACCACTATAAATCTGAAGTCTTGATTCTCTATCCCTAATCCTTTATATCGTCAATTGTTTTCATTTGCTGCAATTGTTGGTTTTAAGTTATTAATATCTCATTCGGATTTAATTTATTAAAATTGCTTTAAACACCTATTCACCCCCCCTCTAGGTGCTAATTCTAGTCCTAACAATTGGTATCAGAGCTTGTGTACTTGTTTATAAGAAGTGTCTTTACTTCTAAGTAAAAGATCTATGGCTAGTATGTTGTCTACAGGGTTGGTTGAAGGTCAAAGCAATACCAGACCTCCATACTTTGATGGAAAAGATTACAGCATATGGAAAAATAAGATGAAGGCATTCCTAAGATCAAAAGATCCTTTGGAATGGGAAGTGGTTGATAAGGGAATCATTCCTGCTGCTGCATCAGAATCAGAGAGAGGAAAAGAAACTGATGTTTCTACTCGTCTAACTCAAGAAGAAATCACCAAGAGACAGACTCTTGACGCCAAAGCTATTTACTCTTTATATTGTGCTTTATCCCCTACTAAGTATAACAGAATATCTTCTTGTGATACAGCAAAAGAAGTATGGGATAGGCTTCACATTACCTATGAAGGAACGATCGTGTGAAAGAAACGAGGATCAACATTCTCTTGGGACAATATGAAGCCTTTAAAATTATATCGGGAGAATCTATAACTGACATGTTTAGTCGCTTTACTGAAATTGTGAATGGTCTTGAATATCAGGGACATCCAATCTCAGGACATATGAAGGTCAACAAACTCCTTCGAGGACTCTCAAAAGACTGGAATTATATAAAAACCTCAATAAGAGAGACACGAGAGGATTCCTCCACTTTACGCCAGACGAATCGGTTGGGACTCTTCAATCCTATGAAGTAGAACAGACCAACGAAGATGAAGACTCAAAAGGTAAGAAATCTATTGCCTTAAAGTCTAATGACTATTCTGATGCTACAGACTTTGAAGAAGATCTAGATGATGAAGAAGCGGCACTCATGATAAAGAGATTCAGAAAGTTGAACGAGAAAAGGAAGGAAATTCAATTGGAAGAAACAAAATTCTCAAAGGTTTCAAAACAGGTCGACGAGAGGAAGATGATTCTAACAAAGAAGTGACTTGCTTTGAATGCAAGAAAAAGGGACACATCGGACCCAACCGTCCTCTCGTAAAGAAGAGAAAAGGAAAGGCGAGAGAAAACAGGAAGGCACTCAAAGCAGAGACTTGGAGTGATACTGAATGTGAAGAAAGTGACGATGATTATGCCAATATCTGTTTAATGGCAAAATCGGACTCGGATTCAGACCTTGATTCGAACACGGACTCGGACGGCGAACTCGAGGTTAGTAACTTGAAAATTCCTGTTAAAGTTTCTAAATATATTGATGAACTTTGTCTTAGTTTGAAAACCTCTCTTAAGAGGATCTCCGAATTGAAAAGGAAAATTCTACATTGAAGCAACAGAATAAACTTATGAAAGAAAAGTTTGAAAAGCTGGAAAAAGATTTTGTTCTTTGTGAAAGAAAACTCAGACATTATTTCAAATGAAAATAGTCTTTTGAAAAATGATATTACAAATATATCAAAAAGATTTTCAAATGGTTCTGAAAAGTTGGATAAGATTCTCTCAATACAAAGACCATACTTTAATAAGTTAGGTCTTGGTATGACTTCTGAAACTATTCCACTAATTGATTTCCCAAAGGTAAAGGAAAGAATCAGACAGAGACCAGCCAAAGCTGTCTATAAGAATCATTTTTAGAAAGTCTTTGTAAAACCTGTTGGCAGAAATGCCTTGAAATGTTCCAAGTGTAAAAGCTCGAACATTTTGAAAAAGAATGTCCTTTGGTTTGGAGACACATTAAAAAGTTTGGGCTAAGACTGTCTATTGTTCTAACAATTCTGGACCCAAGATGGTGTGGGTACCAAAAAGAGCTTGAATTCTTGTTAATTGCGAGGTTACTATCAAAAAGAAGATTAAATGGTATCTTGATAGTGGCTGCTCAAGACATATGACGGGAGACTCAAGTCATGCTTCATAAGACTTATCCGAGATAGACGGAGGAAAAGTTTCTTTTGGTGGTAACAACAAAGGAAGGATTACGTCGCGGAACGTAAAGATTGGAAGTTTGTCTATCAATAATGTTTCCTTAGTTGAAGGATTAAACTACAACTTGCTTAGCATAAGTCGGTTGTGTGATTCTGGTTTCAAGATCAACTTTCGGGAAGAAACGTGCTCGGAATCGGTAAAGACTTTACTCAATCTTTTACTTGGTCGAAGACATGGAAATATCTATCTTACGGATGTAAACCAAGAAAGATCACGTGCTTAATATCGTACAAGATGAAGCAAATCTATGGCACAAAAAGCTAGGCCATATCAATATGAAGCAAATCAACAAGATTTCCTCAAAGAAACTTGTTCGAGGATTACCTATTCTCAATTACTCAAAGTCGATCTTTGTACACCATGCGTCTTGGGTAAACGGGTGAGAAACTCTTACAAATCAATAAATAAAGTTTCCACTAATCATGTATTGCAGCTTTTGCACATGGACTTGTTTGGACCTACCGAACGAAAAGCATTGGTGGTAAAAGGTTACTGTGCAGTAATAGTAGATGACTATTCACGATTCACTTGGGTCTACTTTCTTTCCGGTAAGTCGAGACCTTTTCTCTCTTTTCAAAATTTGCTAAAAAGGTGCAGAATGAGAAAGGTCACACTATCTCAAGCATTCGTACAGACCATGGAAGTGAGTTTGAAAATCAAGACTTCGCTAAATTTTGTGATGAATTTGATTTTCAACACAAATTCTCCTCTCCATATACACCGAACAGAGAATGGGGTTGTAGAAAGGAAGAATAGGTCTTTACAAGAAATGGCAAGAACACTTTTAATTGGGAATCAAATTTCTTCAAGGTTTTGGGCAGAGGCATTTCAACCGCTTGCTATATTATAAACCGAGTGTTTTTAAGGCCAATTCTTGAGAAAACCCCTTATGAAATTTTTAAATGAAAGAAACCAATAGTTTCTTATTTTCAAGTATTTGGTTGTAAATGTTTTATTCTAAAGAATGCTAATGATCGTGTTGGTAAGTTTCAAGAGAAATCGGATGTAGGATTTTTCTTGGTTACTCAACTACAAGCAAGGCCTACGAGTTTTCAACAAGAAGACTCGGACGTGGAAGAATCAATGAATGTCAAATTTCAAGACTCTCCACAAGTTCAGCGAATCTGGGCGAAGATTCAGAATCTGCTCCAGGACACCTTGATAGATCTAACTCCATTGAAGCAGGTTACTAATTCGGAATCGGTACAACAAGCTACGATGAAGAATCTACTCAAGAAAAAATCAACAATCTATCGGGCCCGACCGGTAACTAGAAGCACAAGTCTAGTCATCTGAAGAACTCATTATTGGGAACATTAATGAGGGAATTCGAACAAGATCAAAAGGCGAGAAGAGTCTAGTCTTTGTTGCTCTTATTTCTAAATAGAACCCAAAAATATTAAAGAAGCTTTAGGGCGATGAAAGCTGGATTGAAGCAATGCAAGAAGAGCTCAGACAATTCAGTATTAACGACGTATGGGAATTGACTCCCAAACCAAAAGGTAAATCAGTTATTGGAGCTAAATAGGTTTTCAAGAACAAAGTTGACGAAAAGGGCAAAGTAACAAGAAACAAAGCAAGACTCGTGGCTAAAGGATACACGCAAGAAGAAGGGATAGACTATGATGAGACTTACGCTCCAGTAGCAAGGTTAGAAGCAATCAGATTACTACTTGCTTTTGCTTGCTATAAAATTTCAGGTTATTTCAAATGGATGTCAAAAGCGCTTTCTGAATGGATTTATTCAATAAGAAGTCTACGTGGAACAACCTCATGGATTTGAAGATTCAAAGAAACCGGACTACGTGTTCGGGCGAAGAAAGCTTTATATGGATTGAAACAAGCTCCTCGAGCTTGGTATGAAAAACTAAGTAATTTCTTAATTCATAGTGGTTTTCTAAAGGAAAGGTAGACACTACTTTGTTCATTAAAAAGGAAGGTAAAAACTTTCTACTTGTTCAGATTTATGTTGATGACATCATATTCGGATCATCTAATGAGACTTTGTGCAAGAAATTTTCTAAGTCTATGCAGGATGAATTCGAGATGAGCATGATGAGTGAACTATCCTTTTTCCTTGGTTTACAAGTCAAACAACTAAATGAGGGAATATTCATTCATCAAGAGAAATATGCAAACGAACTTGTTAAAAAGTTCGGTCTGGAAAATTGCAAAAAGACCCGACATACCAATGTCAAGTTCCTTGAAGATAGACAAAGATGAAGCGGGGAAGAAAATCGACCAAAAGTTATACAAGAGTATCATTGGTTCTCTTCTATATCTTCTTGCATCCGGACGACATATTATTTAGTGTTTGCATATGTGCAAGGTTTCAATCGATCCTAGAGAATCTCACTTAAGTGCTATTAAACGTATTATTAAATATGTTGCTACCATTTGCTAAGATCGGTCTTTGGTATCCCAAAGAAGGAGACTTTACACTTCTTGGCTATTCGGACGCAAATCTTGCGGGTTGTAGAGTTGAAAGAAAAAGCACTTCAGGTACTTGTCAATTGCTTGGAAACGGGGGATAGTATCTTGGTTTTCAAGGAAACAAAGAAATCTTGTGGCTCTTTCAACGGCTGAAGCGAGAATACGTAGCCCTTGGAAGTTCTTTGTTCTCAAATACGTGGATAAAACAACAAGCTTGCAAGACTTTGGCATTGAAGACTCTTGCACGAAATAAGATGTAACAACACCCGGCGCAATCAATCTTACAAAGAATCCTATCCTACATTCAAGAGCAAAACATATTGAGATTCGACATCACTTTATAAGAGATCATGTTCAGAACAAAGAAGTCTTGATACGGTTTATAGACTCAAAGAATCAGCGCGGACATCTTTACAAAGCCACTTGAGAAAAGCTTGTTTGAGTCTATTCGCTCAAGACTCAATATATTATCTCTTGAAGAATGTTGAAACTCAGACTCAGAAACTAAAGTCTGACAGAGTATCAGACTCAAAAGGTTGGAGACTGAGAATACCAATCGACACGACTGTAAGTTCATATCGAAAAGGTAAGATCGTCTGTTTATCTCTAATTGACTTATTAAGGCGGTTATATTTAAAAAGAGTGGTTATCGATTTATTAAGGCAGTTATTTTTCAAAAAGGAAAATTTTAAGATTTCCAAAATATATGACGATTGGTTTTTCCCCCGTATCTGTTATCTTTTATAAAACTCTCCTTCTCCTTCGTTTTTACATAACCCAGAAACCCTAGATCAAAAGCTTTTCACTGCTCTGTATTTTTCTCTCCAAAACTTCTTCGTTTCAAAATTCTCAACTTTCTTGCGACACAAGTGAAAAGCTTCTCAAAGAAAGCACAATGTTGTATCAAAGGAAGTCATCCAGAATAGCAAACGGGGACCACAAGGATCTAGTGAGGGGCCTACGCACTTCGATCGGCGAAGAAAGCGACTTTCCTTCGAGCAAACTCCTCAACGATCTCAACTGCGGTCTTCCCCAACTAGACCTCAAGAACTTCGCCCTCAAAATGCAGAAACAGTTTTTGAAGATATTGAACCAGTAAGAACTCTTAAGCCTGCCTTTGTTTATAGGCTCTACTCTGTATTAAAGGAATGAGGTTCTGCGATGACCTTCATTGATGAGTTTCTGAAAGAGAAGGGTTATAGAAACGAGACGCACTTTCTTACTATCATGGAAAGGTCTGGAGTTGTGCCTGAGGGAACTGCTGCAAAAGCATTTGCAAATTTTCCTAGTGACCCTAGGTTTGGTAGTATGAATCGGCCTGAGGGAAAGGATGATGACGAAAAGATGTTCATACACTTTAAACCATGGATGGGTGTGGCTGCAAACCTTCGAGGGAAGAAGGATGAACTGTTCCGCTCGGACGGACACGAAAGAAGTATGAAAAATTCTTTGCGTGGGGTGATGAACCCACGGGTGTGGATTTCGATTTTCTAGACCTATTGAGCATAAATCTGCGAGAGAAATTTGAAAAACTGCAACTTTATCGGTTACGCACGAGACCTGTGACATGGCACATTCGAATTAACGGCGTATTTCTACTCCAATCTCGGTTTCATTGATGCAAACAGCTTTTCTTTCAGCGTGAGGGATAAAGAGTATGTCGTTGATAAGGACATTTTGGCTGATGTACTTTGTGTGGAAAGAGGGGCTTTCCAATCAATCGGTGTGTCTCGTAAGCCATGCTACTCTTGAACTAGCAAGGGACGAGAATGCGGAAGGTCGACTTTCCTACTCCAGAATGAATGCAACAAATACTTTGCTACACAAGATTGTGATCAACTATGCGGAGACCCAAATCGACATCCAAGACAGGATGTATCAATTTCTGAAGCCAAGTTGATGTTTGCCATCAAGATGGTCTAAACTTCTCTTTGCCGCATACAATCATATTTCACATGTACGGATGCATGGCAAAGGACAAAGGAAAACTTCCTTATGTGCTCTCATTACTCGTCTCTTCGGACATCTAAACATTCAACCTCCTCATATTCTCACAGTGAAGACTATTGATAAAATGGTCATCGGATTGAGGATGATTACCAAGATGCGTTTGAAAGAGCTTAGCAAGAAGCTGGAGCAATTCAAGGAAAAGACTCCTATCAAGCTCAAACCAGACTCATCAGCAGCCAAAAGGAAAGGGAAAGAACCTGTGGTTGGTTCTACCAAGAAGAGAAGGGCAATCATCCTGGAAGATGAAGATGATGAGGATGCTATACCCATCTCTACTCTGGTTTCTCAATTTGCTGCATCTATTCCAACTATTCCAGAACATCAAGTTGCAGAGGAAGAGAAAGAAGAAGAGAAAGAGGAAGAGAAAGAAGAAGAGAAGACAGAGGAAGAAAGAGAGGAAGAGGAAGAAGGAAAAGAAGAAAAAGCAGATGAACTAGAATGAACAGATTCTCCAGCAGAAAAAGAGAATCTACAACAGCCTGTCACCGAGGACACTCCTCGGAAAGAAGAGTTCTTTTCTCCTCCCGGAAGACATGGAAACGGGGGAGATAAAGAAAGAGAACACACACCTCTTCTGCTGACTTTTAGAGAAGAGGATGCACAAACGGGTGTTAGTCGATCACCTCCCGATGCTTTGAGGATATTTATGCTGCACGGTTTCTGAAGGAGAGGCATCATCTCCACACACTTGAACTTCTGGCGATATTCATACGCTTGACTCCACCATCGGACCGAGCTGAAACAAGCACTCGGAGGCCCGACAACTTTGGAGATTTTCAAAGGCTGCTTGAAATCATCTTGGAACTCAAAAGGCCAAATTTATGCCATGGGATATGAATTTCAGAACTTGCGGAATGAAAATCATGCAATGTTCATCACTTTGCATGATCGGCTTAAAGATGTTCGGCGTCGGTTCGGGATACCGCAAAGGGCACTACTCTCACCCAAGTATAGGAAGATTTGAGGAAGTTGGAAGACACTGTCAAGTCTATGGAGGACTTTCAACTTGTTCGCATTCCTCGAGCTCCATGATTTTTTATGCTGACAAAAAGGGGGAGAAGACTTTGCAGATTTTCGAAGTTCGAAGATTTTTCTGTTTTCAAAACAAACTTATCTTTTTGCTATCTTGACTACAAACTTATCTTTTTGCTATCTTGACTTTGACTTGAGTTTTTAACGTATGCAGTTTTGAATGTGTGAACACTATGGCAATACTTTAAGCTTCGTAAATTAGATAGTATCTTTGTCTGTTTATGACTAATGAGGTTTCGGTGAATGCGGATCTGTGTACGGGAAAATACGTATGTACAGGGATATCTGTGTACAAGATAACTTCTACTATCTTATTTAAATCTTTTATGATGCTTGCTTAAAAGTTGTATTGCGGGCGATAATATTCAAATCTGCAAGAAAGTTTTGTCACCATCAAAAAGGGGAGATTGTTGGATGAATTCTCTTAAAGTATTTTGAAGTTGACAAAACATTTTTATCGGTCTAGTACGAAGACTTACGAGACTCTATTGATAAAGTCACGAAGATCAAAGTCTGAAGATCAAAGTCGAAGATCAAAGTCTGAAGCTAGCAAGACTCAAGACTTATATTTCAAAGTCTACTCACATGGATAGTTTCCGGGACGACGTTTATTCGATCTTATATGATCTTTATTCTAACGACTAGTGGATATCTTTCTACTGGATTCAGCACTAAACGATCTTACTTTCATATGGAATATGTTCTCTAAAGATTTCGCAACTTATATTTGGAAGTATCTACTTATGGAAACCGAGATCCCGATTGTATGGGCGGCGGGATTGATGGGCTATCAACACTTACCTTAAAGAGCTCGAGATCTCTCTAATTGATTCTATCCAACGGGTTGATTGGAAGAACTTCTTTGGAAGGTGCCAACGGTATTGAAGGCATAAAGAAGTATATAAGAGATGCTCTAGTTGTTGAAGGGTGCGGATAGAAGAATTCCAAAGTCTGACTCTCCTTTTTCTATTTTGCGATATCATTCTTCGAGCGATATTTGTAATCAAAAGAGATCATATTGTAGTGAGACCTTGAGGAAGTGTAGTAGAGTTTTCTACACTGTGGACTCAAGAGCATGAGACTGTAATCACTCTTATTGATTCTTAGTGAAATCCAGCCGAAGGGCTGTCAGGTGCGGGAGAGTGGACGTAGGCTTGATCTAAGCCGAACCACTATAAATCTGGAGTCTTGATTCTCTATTCCTAATCCTTTATATCGTTAATTGTTTTCATTTGCTGCAATTGTTGGTTTTAAGTTATTAATATCTCATTCGGATTTAATTTATTAAAATTGCTTTAAACACCTATTCACCCCCCCTCTAGGTGCTAATTCTAGTCCTAACAGTTAGCATACCATTGAATTCACATATATCACTATGAACCAAATCCAAAAAATTCGAATTTCTTTCAACACTAGGAAATGGTTTCTTAGTAAGTTTGGACTTAGCACATATTTCACATTTATCATATTCGCCATTGAAATTTATCAAGTCTAACTTCTTCATATTCTTCAAATAACGAATATTTATATGTGCTAACCTACTTTGCCACAAAAATGAAGACTCAACAGTATAAGCAGAACTAGCAATATTATTATTGATACTCAGTTGATACATGCCATCATTGGCATAACCCTTTCCAACAAACAGCCCATTCTTCGACAAGATAACCTTGTCGGATTCAAATAAAACCCAAAACCCCCTCTTACAAAGTAAATCAATGGAAACTAGGTTCTTCCTAATTTTGGGTATAAATAACACATTAAGAAGAGTAATCTTCTTTCCAGAAGTGAAGTCTATCTCCACCATGCCTTTTCCAGCGACCTTTGCAAGAGCATTATTCGCCATCAGGACCTCTTGAACATCCGAGTCAACAATCTCCTCAAATTGCTTGAACATGTATTTGTCCTTGCACACATGGACCAATTCTCCAGAATCTAACCACCAACCAGATTTGACAATGGTAGAATTAATTTCAAAAGTCATACCCATCATATTATTAATTTTAGAAACTTTCATGTTCGAAAACGTGGTTGAAATCATGGCCACATAATTTTCTTCAACCAAATTTGCATCTGCCTTCATCATTGGAATATTCTTGTCCTTCAAAATGCTCTGGCGGTGAATGCATTCCTTGGCGTAATGTCCTTGTTTGCCACAGATAAAACAGCAACCCTTTTTCTTCTTTTGCGGTCTCTTAAATTTATGCCCGCCTTTTACTTTGAAGTTCTGGCCGATTTTTCGCTTTCTTTCCACAACATTAACCTTGGAATTGTACAAAACAGAATTATCACGTAAACGTGGCTCTTCCTCAATGCGAAGATGTTTATGTATTTGCTCCAAAGTAAAGTCCTCTGACTTATGCATCAGCCTTTTTCCATAGCTTTACAACTTTAAGGCAATTTCGCAATAATTGCTCCAACTTGAAAAGCTTATGGAATATCAATCTTGAGGGCACGAATTTTATTCACAAGTACTTGCAATTCATGGACTTGTTCCAGCAAGGGTTTAGTATCAATAAATTTGAAATCAAAATACTTTGCGATTAGATACTTGTTGGTACCTTGCTCCTCCGCGTTGTTCCCATCGAACCGGTCCAGTTTGACCATGTCTTGATTCATCACTTTGATTGTCTCCGACTCCATTGTTGCGAAATAAATCCTTAAAATTGTTGGGGAAATATGGCTTCGAATAGGGTAGAACAATGAAGACGAATCTTTTGAGTACTCGAGTCGGACTTTGAGGCGTGATATCATTTTCTTTAAGGATTTATTTGCCCCACAAAGTTGCTAATGGTCACCGGCAAATATCCTCCAGGATACAACAAAGTCTCAAATTGAGAATACTAGATAGCAATTCTAGTATTTCTCTAGGATCTCTCTAGGAAACAATTGAAAGGATGGTTGTCGTTTTTTTCAAAAAGAAGACTCGAAAAGATGAAAAATGATCACTGTATTTCTTCCTCAATCTGACAAGTATATATAAAATAATCTTAAAAAAACGAAGACAACTCTTCGTAAAAAGTTGCGAAATAAACAAACACATTCTTTCAAAAATTTGCTCAAATGAACAAAGGTGTCTATTCGTAAGAAGTTAAAACCGAACAAATGCAACCCTTCGGGAAAGGTCGCAAATTGAACGGGTGTTCTCTTTCAAAAGTTGTCTTGAAAAGACACAAACAAAAATTCGGAATAAAATAATTATTATTATTTAATAAATAAAATTTCGAAATTATTATTTATTAATTAATTAATTTCCGAAATTCTCAATAGTCAAAAACAACCTTTGAATTGAAAACTTAATAAGACAAACGTACGAAATAAAATAAAATAAAAAGACAAAAGGATAAATGCTTAATTAAATCGTTAAGTCTTAAGTCGCCAAAATCGCACCCGCACGCAGGTATGGTATGGTGGTCCCACCCCAACCATTCCTTTAGATTCACAAAGGAAACTTCACACTTATAAATTAGCCCATTTTCTCCCATTTCTCTTATGTGGGACAAAGAGAAAAGCACTTTAGTTTGTTTTACAAACAAACTTCCAACATAGTCAAGGGAAAAGCCGTTTCAATGGGACGCGTCATCGCTGGTTACAGCCTGACGGATGAGTCACGAGTTGGTTGAGACTTGCGAGTCAACGTGGATGGTTCGGAGAAGAAAAGCTGAAGATTCCTAATTCAGCTAGCCAAAGCAGCATATGCGAAATCAGGTACTTCTAAGCGGGCGTGTGCATGGGCCGAGTCTTTTGAAAGACAATTTTGGGCCGGTCCGTTTTTCTAGGCCCAAACTAGTGCTCTCTTTCTTCTTCTTTTTTTTCTTTTAATGGATCCCTAGAGGTTATGGGCTTACAATTAATGTTTCCTAATAATACTTAGGAAGTTTGCTCCTACTAACTTCGATCTTGCTCATGCTGTGAGCCCAACACGTCGAATAAATGAAACAAGACTCTCTATCGCCATTGGCATATTTAACCCATTGTCCCCACTACTCAGATCATCAATTTCTGGTGAACGAGGATGGTCGCGCAACGTATGGATTATACATTGAAGGTTGTTGAGAATTTTGTCAAGACTCCGATGGAGACAGATAGTGAGAGCATTCGCAAGTTAGGTAGATCATTTGTGTCGAAATGGGTTAGAACTTACAGAAAGTTGAAAGTAGATTTTACAAAAGCAACCCGATACTATTTCATCACCGTCTCAAGATCAATTCAGAGGCAAGAGTGTTCTAATGCTTTCAACTTCGAGACCAATGACTGTGAATTCAATTAGTACCTTAGGGAACTTAGATATAAGTGGAGGGTTGTGGTGTCGGGTTGCTATGCGAACTCTCAATAAGATTGTAGGCTAATTTCGATATGGCTTCTAAATTATATACATGTGTGTACATTCGCTACCATCTTTCTTTATCTACCAATGTTTCCATGATAAAAAAAGAAAATAAAAGAAAAAAGACTCACCCAATTTCCATTCCTTTATTGGCTCATGATGCCTCCTATCATAGTCAATAACCCTTGTGGGTCCTACTTTTAATTTAAGATTGTTTGTTAACCTTTTTGACCCCTTATAATTAGCTCCTAATACCTCTATCACATTAAATTAACTACCTTATTCCTTACTATTGCCACTCTTAATTTAATATTATATCTTACATTTATTTCTTCTTCTTTTTTCAATTTTATAAAAATAAAAACTTAACCACATTGCTTTGAAATGACCTTTTTTTCACCCTAGCCGATTCATCTGCACTCATTACATTTCAATATGTCATTCATGTTTGTCTTCTTCAAAACTTATTCTCCACTATTATAACCTGAGCAAACACTAATCATATATTGGAGTAAGGAAATATTAATTTTATCTGTAAATTGTTTACTTTATTTTTGTAGGTTATTCTCATGATCATGAATTTTTCGACTTGAATTTTGGTACAAATTTACTCAACGATTATCTTCTTACCTATGTTTAAATTACTTTTTGAATAATTGTTTCCTAATATAAAAAATAAATATAAAGTTAATTAACGAAATAATTATTTTTTGCCAAAAAATTAATAATTAGGTAGCTCTTTATCAAGATTCCAGTAAAGGGTGCTTAACGCCATCGAGATTTTCCCTCTTTCGAACCTTCCGTCCCCTTGAATCCGCAAGCTTAATCTTAAATTTGGAGACTACGTGATAATTTTATTCGAGACTCCGCGTGGATTATCTTTTATCTTTGATTTGCGTGATAATCTATTGAGTATTTTGCTTTGCCCGAGGAAAGGAAAAAATCATGACAGTTCACTAGACGACTTACAACTCTCGAAATTGAGCATAAATTATTCATAAATTCGCCATTTGAAAACTAGAGAGCCCCCCTCAAATCTCACAAGTTGCAAGCAATCATTTTTTTTTTTTTTTGGTTACCAAGATCTCGCTTATAAATGTTAAAGGCCTCGACTTGATCCATATATGTTTTTTCTAGTTTGAGTATGAGATAGGTTGTTTTTTCGAGTTTGAGTATGTGGTAGGTTTACATGCTTGAGCAAGTGTCTTAATTTGAAAATTTTCATAGTCTGAGTAGATTTAAACCAAGTTTGAATATTTCGTAATTTAAATTCATAAGGAAATCTCATCCAGACTTGCTTATTAATTCGAGCTATCCTAATTTGAGTGAGTTCCTTAATTTGAGTGTTCCCTAGTTTCCTAATTGTAGTGGTTTCTACCTAGAGTAAGCTTTCCCAAATTGGGTTTTCCAATTTGGATACGGATGTTATATATTTAATATATGTGATTCTATTGGGTTATGACACATGCTAGAGCAAACAGTAAGAATATTAGGATTTTTCACTGAAGTGCAAAGTGGATAGTTAATTTTTTATTTTTCCTCCTACCTTTTTGTCCTTTTTCTTTTTGGGCCATTTTTGCTATTTTCATTTTAAAAGGTAAATTGTGCAACAAAACTACAAAGTACTGCGTGTATGAGGACTAAACATGTTTTATGTCTAGAAAATAGAGAAAATCCACAATTCACTTGAATATTTTTAATAGATAGATATATGGATATATTCAATTAAACATTTTATATGTCTAACCATGAATGTACCACAAAAGAAAAGGAGTTAATATGACCAAAAAAGAAAAAAAAAACTCTAAACTTGTATATCTCTAACAAATTTACCTCAAACTAATTTTTTGACTACTAAAAAGTCACAATCCAATACATTTGTGATAAATTTATCTACTGTTAATTTGTGTTAAATTAAATTAATATTATGAAGAAAAAAACTGAACGAAGGGTAAAATCCCAAACCGGTATACCTAGAGGTGAGCGGTTCCAAGTTCCGGTTCGGTTCTGTCTGGAACTTGGAACCTACCCTCGGGTACAGGTTCTTCATTTTGGAACACTGAAACCCTCCGTCACAAGTTCCCTGGGGTCGGTTCAGTTTCAACAGGTTCTTCTTTCTTTTTCTTTTTCTTTTTTTTTTTCATTTTCAAATTTGAACTATAACATATGCGCATACTGTATATCAAATGAACACGATGGGTGTATCAAACTCTTTAAAACCCAAAATGGAAAAGACAATATCAGACTTGATTACAAATACATAAAGCACTGCTTTTTTTTTTTTTTTTTTTTGGTCTCCATAAAGCACTGGTTGACTGATGCCTGAAGTTGTGAATAAGCATGACCACAAAGATGATCAATCAATAGAACACATGCAAATGCCACCAAACAAACAAAATCAAGGACCGGAACACATCGCCAGCACCAACTCTAGAGAAAACCACAACAAGAACACTCGAGGAACAATGCAGTAGCCAGACCGAAAGCAATACTAAGATCGACGAAACAAAAAATAATCACTCAATGCCAAAAATGATCCAGGAGGTAGACATAAACAACCAATCCAGTGAACAGCAACTCAACTCTCATCAACCTCGTCATAGCGCCACTCGCCCTCCGTCTCCAACTCACAGTCAGCACTAACCGAAAAACTGCTCCCGGGACCTCGAATCAACAATCGACAAAACCCAGTCGATATAAGTCAAATCAGAATTTCGCCATGAATCGCTAGATCCCTCGCTCCCTCAGCTCGAATTTCGCGTTTCGACGCAACCCCACTCCATCGATCCCCCACCAGAGCGATCCCTCAAAAACACCCTCGACCCCATGAACCGCCGTGGCTCGCCCGACCCATGACGTTCCGGCTAAAACAGAGCAACGGCCCACAACATTCCAGCCAAACTCAGGCCACACCCATCACTTGGCAAGATCCCTCAAATCAACTGTCGAGCTTGAGTTTCCAAGCAGAGCCAATCAAAAAGATCAAAAATTCAACAAAAGGAAAAACACCTAGATGAAAAAAAAAAAAAAGAACAGAGAGAGAGAGTACATGGGTAAGAGAGAGGTGGACTAGATCTGGGGTGTATAGGTTCCGTGACCGGTTCCGTGACCGGTTCCGGTTCCGGTTCCGTGACCGGTTCCCGTTTCGGTTCCGATTCCAAGCGGAACCGGAACCGGAACCGAAACTCCCGATTCCCAGAAAAAAGGAACCGGGAACCGGAACCGGTCCCCTTGGAATCGGGAACCGAACCAGACCTCCGGTTCGGTTCTCCGGTTCCTGGTTCTACCCGGAACCGCTCACCCTAGGTATACCCGTCCACTATCATATGTCATTTTGCTCTGCAATTTGATAGTAATTTAATGAGAAAGTAAATTTATCATAGTTATACCGTTATGAAATAGGTTTGTAATTAATATATCAATTTGAAATCTTTGTATATCATTAAATAAAAAATTACCGTTTGGGTACCAACATCGAAAATAAGTGGGTCCGCGAAGGTAATATTAGAGAAGACGTCTGAGTGAGTCCCACCATATGGCGAGTCTCACGTTTTCTTTTCTTTTTTTGGTCATGGCGAGTCTCACGTTGACGACATGGTTTTTATTTCAGCTGATAATTACATAAAACACATGAATGCCATTAATCCACTTGTGCCACATGATTTTTGTTCGGATAGATGTTATTCGATAACCTAACTACAAAGGGAATCTTGGTCAGCATTAGAACATTGTCAACAGAAGCTAGATTTATAAGATATTTTCTAATGCACATTCAGCAGCCAAACCAACAGGATTTGATTTATCTTTGCATTTGGAAGTTGATGCCAACATCATGTGTGGGCAATTTAGATTAAAAATGTAAATCAATTAATCCCAGCCTTGCAATGGTTGAGAATGCACCTGAAATTCTCCAAGAAACACACAATAGTGAAACACATTAGGCACTCCTCGTTTGGAAATAAACCAATAGAATTGCCTACCTTGGCCCTCTAGATATTTAAACCTCTTAATTTTGTGGGTAAGGTTAAAAACAAAAACTCTCATATTGCTTAAACATATATCCGACAGGAGCTATAACGATTCTGCAGGAACTTGTCTGCAGGGGAATGTTGGAAGATATGCGGAATTGTTTCATATCTTGATTGATTGTTTTTTATGTATTTATGTCAATTGAATATTAGATTTAGATCTAGATTGATTATTAGATCTTTTACTTCCTTGCATAGAATACAACTTGTATTATTTATTAGATTGAATTGTACATTCAATACAAATCGGAATACAGAAAATTCCTACACAACGTTCTCTCTATTTTTCTTCCTTCTCCTCTTGCCTTTCTTTCATGGTATCGTCGAGCCCTTGGTCTCGACTCGCTTCCGCCTCAAGCTACTGCCGAAGGAAATTTCCAACCTACAAAGAAAGGATTG